>JANHGO010000053.1:91499872-91541326 GCA_024606505.1 Aquila spilogaster | reverse complement strand
CATCCCTTTGTCTATTAATTTGTCTTATTGCTTTGAAATGTATTTGTACTAAAATTTCACGTAACAACGATTTCCACAAATTCCAGAGGTTAGACAGCTCCACGTAGCGTTGGATGTTGACCTCTGTGCCATGCTTTACACTGGGAGGCAGGGCTCGCTTATATGGAGGGATGTAATCTAGGAGTCGGGACACTGACTGTGTTAGATTTTAGTTTTATATTGAGGGAGTCTGGGATAAGCATTGTCCTCCTCCACAGTAGGGCAGTGGCCCTTGCCCAGTGCTGTGCAGGCTATGGGCAGCCTTGGGTGGTGGTGCCCGATGACTGTTCTCCTGTTCCTCCCAGCATTCACCCATGTGAAGAAAGAGGCTTTTATGGTGAACCTCTGTGTTGCTCCAGCAGACTGTGCACTCGTTTCTCAAATAATCTATTTTCGTCTGGTTCAGTGCTGTACTGATTCTGCAATATAGCCGATTTTCTGCCCTTCTGTAGCAATGACTGGTGTCTTAAGGGGCAGTAATAAAACTTGACCTTTAGACCATTTTTTTCCCAAATAGTGATCATATTTTAATGCGGATGGAAATATTCTCATGGAAAACATTTCTGGAAAGGAGAAGGAATAAAAATAAATAAATAAAGAAGGAGAGAAGAAGGAGTAGAAAGAAAATGGGACTTTGCTTATTCTGCTTCCTGTGACCTGACAATAATTTATGTGCAGTATTAAGAAAAAGAAAAGTTGCCATAAAGTTGCATATTGTCTCCCTCTTGAGGGAATAATAATTGTAAAATTGCAAAACCCAGATCCAGTTTACTGTTATAAATGGATTGTATATATGAATAGCTTTTGGAGGTAAGTGGTGAAACTGTTGCTTATGAAGGTGTTTATTTTATATTGCTTTTGCGTGCAGGGCAATCTTTCACCACTTGTTTGTGATTTTTATTAAATATGATGCCCACTCCTATTTTATGAGAAATGTTTATGCGAAGTAATCTATTTGATTCGGCATCTCAATATTTACCTAATGAATATGTATTGCATATGATTAATCTTCTTATATTTTACTGTTCCAAGCATTTAAAAAAGAATATAACCAGAGTGGGCAGTTTCATGCTATGCAATAACCTGCAAATGAATAGAGGCTTTTAGCAAAGGTGTTTGAACTTACAGCTCAAGGCTGGCTTGCAATGGTTTGCTTTCAGACAAAATGAGGTTTTTTCAAATAAATCTTTTATTTTTCTTCTTGTTCTGAACTAAACTGAACTGAAATGCTTGACTTGCAGTTTATATGATTTAAGAATTTGAACTGTGTAATTGGATGGGGTCTGCAATTTGTTTCCATCCTGTGGCTGTGTTTGTCTCTTCTTGTTTCATAAGGTACTGCAGAGAGAAAAGCTAGTTTGCCCTCTTCATAGTGAAACAGAAAACACTGAAAATATTTACAAGTTTGGGCACATCTTGCAAAGCCCTTTTATTCCCTTATATGTTCTTATAAATTAAAATGTCCTGGAAGTTGGTTTTTCTGTCTGTTACTGATATCAGGGAAAAGGGTGGACGTCCTTTAATACACATTGGGATTCTCTCTTAATCACTGTATTCCCAGAGGTGGAAGTTTCATAAGCTCTGCAGACAAATAGCCAAAGAGTGATATGTGATGCTTTTTATGTGACCCTTTTTATGTGACCCTTTTGTCTTGCAATCAACGTGTAATGGAGCTCTTGGTCTGCCAGTTCCCCTCCTATAGTTTTTGATGCAGTTGGCCATTTTCACTCAAAACTGATGGAGAATTAAAGATCTTAATGATATATTTTAAACTTAGGTAAATAAAGGACAAGAACACCAAAGAAGGAACTCGGTGAGACCTACTGAAAGAGGCATTTATAAGCTCATATATCCTGAGGGGTAAAAGCCACCTAGCCAGCCTCCACCAGCGCTGTCACATATGACCCAAATAGGTCTACTGGAAGGAGCTGGAAATACTGGTTGAGGTGGATGGGAAAGAAGGCAGAAAACCTGACTTACAGGACGTAGGGGACAAATCTGCAAGAAAACAGTCTTTTTTAACTTTACCATTCATGAAACAGCTTGTTTATTTTGGGGCTGGATTGAGTTTCTGATATGGTTAAAGCCATGCTGTGAATCTCTACTGACAAGCAGGACACTTTTTGTTCATGACTGACAGTCCCTATATTGCCATGCAAGATAACAGCTTTGAAGAATCAGGTCTGTGGCAAAGTCAGAGTGATGGGGAAGCAGGGATGGTGATTAAGATATGGATATTATCCCAGTAAGTAGGAAAGCAAGGGAAATAATCCATTTTCCTATAAGCTGGCAATTTAAAAAATAATATATCCTATTTTTTTCACACCTCCTCTAGTTTTCATACAAATGTACAGCAGTTTGGTTTAGTGGCTGTTGGGGTTTTTTTTGCAAAAGTGGGTAAGAATAGTATTATTAAAAATATAAGAACGAGCTTCCTGGGCTAGACAAAAAGCATGTAGTCTCCAATCCTGTCTCTGTTAGTAATCAGTGATTCACATGGATGAGGATTAACAGGTCATGTATGAAGCTATCTTTATCTGGTATATCCTACCAGCTCCTGGCAAACAGCAGTTCAAAGAATTTCTGAGCCAGCATTAATATGCAATGACATATTCTCTATCAGTGAGTTTAAGCTCTTTTATGAACCAGCTTTTGCTTTTGTCTCTACAGTTTCCTGTGGCAATGAGTTCCACAATTTAATTATGAAGTGTATGAAAAAGTACTTTCTGTTGGGTTTTTTTTTTTTTAAACCTTTCTTCTGATCATTTTATTTCAGACCACCTATTTCTTGGGCATAATGAATAATCATTTGCAATTTTTCTTGTCTGCACAGTTCCTAGCTATACAGACCTCTCCTATCCTTTTCTTCCCTCTCCATAATTCCTACAGCCTATAATTTTGTATGTGTGGTTATGTTTTTTTTTCCCCCAAATGCATTACTTTGTATTCATCAGTATTGAAATTCAACTGCAGTCTTATCACCCTGTCACTCAGCATTGTGAGATCCTTTTGTGAGTCTTTGAAATCAGCACAGAATTGACTATTCTGAATAATTTTGTGTTATTTATTCCCTTTTCCAGACCATTTATGAATATGCTGAGCTGAACAAACTCTGGGACAGATCCTTGAGGGACTTCCCTGGCAACTTTACTCTGAAGAAGTTCTCTGTTATTCCTTTTGTTTCTTGTACTTTAAATTTGTATTAATCTGTAAGTAGATTGGTTGGTTGGTTGGTCTGTCCATGCCTGTGGTTGCACTACATTGCTTCCCATCCATATTCACATGCTCCTGCTCCAGCTGAGTTTTTTTCACCTTCCAGCAGACCTTCCCTGCTGATTACATGGGAGTAAACTGGGAGCAAGGCTAGTGGAGCTAGGAGCAGCTCAACAAGCCTAGAAATCCCACCGATAAAGAAGGCTGTGATGCCTTTCTCTTCCCTTCATCACCATCAGAAGAGAAGAACAACTACAGCTACTACAAGAAACGCAGCCTGTGCTCAGTGCAACAGCGAGACGAGGGAAGGGGAGCAGCAGACCTGGCTGGCCATTAATTGAACCTGACAAGTGTTTACACGAGGAATCAGACTGGCAGTGGCCTAAAAGCACTGATTTATAAGGCTATTGATTAGCAGTGACCCAGTCAGGAAGAGCGATGGCAAATTGCTGCTTCAGCATTGCCCATAAGAGCAAAGTTCAGTGCGAACAGCCCACGTGTGTGTATTTATAGAAGTATCCATACACTCATCACCATCCCAGACTTCTATTAACATATCCGTATACTACAACATCTATGCATTCACCAGACCAAACCCATACTCTGTTATTCTTCGTATTGATTAGGTTTTTACACACATATTGAGACAGATGTACTAGATGTACTTGTTTTTAGCTGATACATATTTATAAAGGCAGACAACTAAGTATGCACCTGTGGTCACAGTTTATCTTTTGCTACTTTGCTTTCCTAGGAATACAGCATAGCTCTCTTCAAGATTACTTCCCTTTTTATTGGTATCTCATCTTCCACACTGATGCTGCTTCAGTCTCTAAAGTCCTTCAAATTATAAATACATCTTAGCACTCCCTGATGTAATGCATCATATGTATGCATCTCACACTCCAAGTATGAAATATTCACTTGGTCTATTCAGCTTGCTGTACATGGAATATTTTAATATTAAACAAATCAACTTTTTTTCAGGCAAATATTTTTTCATCACCTTAATATTGGAGGACTTTTTTCAGATGTATAAATAAATTCAGTGTTTTAAAATCCTCATTTATACTAATGCTTTTGAACATGAGATGGAAATACAATGCAAAACAAGAGTCTCACCATTTGCCCTTTCTCTGATATCACAGAGAAATATTCTGTTTCAAGCCCAGTTTCAAGTCCAGTGAGCTGACTCCCTCAAATGCCTTCCGTTCTGATGAACTTCCATCTCCTGAGAGGACAGAAGCCTTTAAACAGAAAATTCCCAACCAGCTCTACTGACATGCTCTGTGTCTGAAGCTCTGCAGTTCTCTTTCTCCATCTGTGCTGTATCTATCTATTTACACACAAAATGATGAGAAATATCATGGATGCAGAACCCAAACATTTTGGAGCCCTAGGGAGCCTTCTCAGTAATATCACCTCTCCTCTTTTACACAGCACATTCATATCGGTTGTTATTCATATTTATTATTTTCCTTCCTCCTTTTTCACAGCTTGGCAATGCTCAAGAGCCCTGGGGCCAGTGGCTGGGGAAGCTGAAGCAGCCAAGAGGCGTAATGCCTTTCTGCACATCCAGGCTTCCCCTGACCATCCACCAGGCAGGGACTTCTCCCAGCTTCCCTTCACTAGGTGAAGGATTTTTTTCTTTCTGCTTCTCAGGTGCATCAGACCTGACTTCTGAGTCCTGATTTCCACTTGCCGTTGAGTTTGTAAGTCTCTCTGGGAGAGATCTAGCTGCTGGCAGGTGCCTCTTGAGAGATGGTGGCTGGAAGTGCTGGTCTGAAATCACAGGATCTTCCCTTCAGAAACAGCATCGTGGACACTGACGTCAGCCAGAGCCAGCAGCTAATACAGCAGGGTGATACCCAGTGCAACATGGGCACACTTTTCTTCCTGGGCAGCTTTTGGAGTGACCGTCAACTTCTGGGACTGAAAGCAACTCGGATGTCACCACACCGTCCCTACAGGTTAGATGAATTGCCATGAATCTTTGCTTGAGGCATTCAGAGGGAACTGCCAGTTCAGTTCGTTATGGTACCAGGGAAATTCTGGGACGTGTGCTGTGAAGTGCAAAATGAGCAACATCCTTTAGTAAAGAGTTGAGAATGCAGACTAGGGCAGTCATTGGCAAAGAGAGGACACAGTGCCGTGAATGCCGTCTAGCAAAACAAGCCAAAGCTTAGGTTTCTCTGTTAAATAAATAAATAAATTAGAGCTTTTTACTATCAAAGCTCTCATTTGTACAGAAACTGTTCTGACCATTAGTATGGTTTGCCTTGGATGTTACAGAAAGAAAGCATTTAAAAGACAAAGCTGTGCAAATGGGTTTGAGAAGCAATATTATTTGTATTTGTAAAGACTCATATTATAGCAATACTTGTAGCAATACTTTCATTGGACTGGTCAGAGAGTCCCTGAAGCAAACCCACTACTCCCTGTGCCCCCTCCTTTTTGGTCTGTTGCCGCAGCTCTCACAGCTCCAGAGAGTAACCTCCCATTAACTGGGTCGGTGCCCTACCGTGACCTTGGTAAGACTGACTTGCGAGTGATTCCTGGGTCCACATCACTAACTTTCTTCTCCTGGAGAACTAAATGAGCTCTCTGGGAGAGAGGCAGGAGCCAGAGTTGCTTATCCATGAGCACAAGGACCCCTTATAACTGTCTTTCACTCTTCTACTAGTTCTACAAGAATCTTTGTAGGAAGCTGTAGGCTCTGCGACTCTATAAATTGTCCTGGCAAGAAATCAATAAAGACTAAAGCCTAATGAATTAGGTTTCCACAACGGATTTCATTAGAGGCCCCAAATCAGCCAGGTGCTTAGATAGGCTTACATTTAAGCATCTGATCAGTCCTGCTTCTAGTCAGCTCTTTGCTGTCTTGGCTCCGGGCATGCAAGCAGTTCTAGTAAAGATGTCTTGATGGCATAAGTTTATGTGCATGATAAATCATGATAAATGAAATACGTGCTTTGTGCTTTCCTGAGCATAGACCTAACAACAACAAAAAAGGCAATTACTGGTTTGGTTTTGCTTTGAAAGACCTTGTATAGTAATGTGCCCTATTAACTTTAGGTATGGCTAAAATTCACTGGGCTGCATGAACAGAAAAATAACTAGAAGAATTTTATAATGCACTTTAGCTTTAATGTTGGGGAAAGTTCAGAGACAGCAGTCTGGATCTTCAATTATCTGTTCCGAATGCCGGTTTGAACACTTGTTATGAACAAGGCCTGGATTGCACCTTTCTACCCCTCTGGCACCCCTAGAGCATGATAGGCTGGAGTGATGGACAGCCATAATTTTTGGTCTTGGAGGCTATCTTACACTTACAGTCCTTTCAACCTTTAGTAGTCTCTGGAAATTACTAATTATATTTGTTATTAGTGGCCTCTGAAAGCCTCGGTTTCTTTAAGTGAGAAAGGGTGTTGGAGAGAGGCAGGATTTAAATGAACGAGAACAGAGCTGGAATACAGAAGCTATCCTAGTTTGCAAAGTACATTCAGCTGTGACTGTTGTTTTGCATATGTCATTCTTGGTTTGCAGACAAATAGCAGCACAAATGGATTCACATGTAAATTTGTCCCATGATGATGCTATGCAGCAGAAAAGAACATGACTCTCCAGGGCTTGTCTGCTTCAGTTCAAGGGGTAGCAAGTTCCTCTGTAAAGCTGGCTGATGTGCTCAATGTTTGCAGGGTAAGACCAGAGGAAAGAATGAGAAATCATGTGATTTTTTTTTTTTTTCTACCAATTTTATGCAATTGTGAGCTAGTCCCTCCAGCAGGTTGACAGGATACATCAGTGTGTGGGGGGGTAAAGGGGCATATTTCTGTTAGGGAGCCGATTTCCTTTAGAGCATCTGCACTTCAGAACCAACGCAGTCCTCACCACTGTTTAATTGCTGGGGCTCATCCCCCAGAGTGCAGAAGGCAGCTACCCCATAGCTAAGGGGAGCCCAAGCAACCCAATGTTTTTAAAACAATACAGAGCCAGCTCTCCTGGGCTGAGTGATGGCACACTTCTGTCTGCAGGAACATTTAGTCGACTGCCCCTGAAAATCAGCTGTTTGTAATGGAAATGCTGATATCTTATCTGCAGTGACAATAATGAAGGAACCATGAAATATGCCCAGGGAGCCCCTTTATTGGTTTAAAGTGAAAACGGATGCACATTCACAACTGTAATCTGCTCAGGACAGAAATTTGCTCCTTTTTATCTGTGGGTCCAAATTTAATGCGTTTTTAATTGCCTATTCAACGCACCTAGCAATTAAGGCAAAATGATATCTCTTCTTTTGAAAAATGTATGAGCTTTACAATTAGAAGTAATTGTCCTCGTTAATTGAAAGTGCAGCTTTATTTTCTGTTGATTGTATTTTTTTTTATTAAAGGATTCTAAGGCTTTTGAAATCCCATTAAAGGGCAAATGCTATTGTGTGCTTCCACTGCAGTCACAAAGGACAAACTAGAGGGTCAGCTCAGCACTTGTGGGGCTCTTTAAGCTCTGTGAGTGTTCAGCATAAAGTTAGTGATGTTTAAATATGCTAAGCTGTGCCGGAGTGTAACTTTCACACCGGACATCTTTTTCTCACAGCAATCAGTAACACTCTGATTCTTGCCTATTGGGACAATGGCCATCACTATGTTATGTATATGTGCTATTCCAGGGAAAATAGCGCCAAGCCCTTGTGTGCCGCTGTTTGATGACGGAAGATTAAATATAACTGCACTGCATGCAGAAAAAGACACTTGGGGAACACCGAGAATTTTGGAAGGCCCAGATTATTGGACACAGGGTCAGCAAATCCATAGCTGGATCAGGGAACCAGCCAAAACAGAGCACACCACACCGGAACTGCAGCTGGTGCTTCACATTAAGGTTGTAGGAGATTGGTATGATCAAGCTGTTTTTCAGATGATCATCTCATTTGGTGTACAAGGGAGAGCTCCTATCTGCTGCTCTCTCGTTGCATGCTGGGAATAGTCAAACTGAAGGAAGACAGAAAATTGCTGAGGTCAGATGAAAATGTTCGACAAAATACATTTTGGAAATGGCAACACCGGGGCAGTCCTTGTATGCCCTGAATATCTCACTCCATATACAATGGTATCTATAATACAAGCTGCATCATGATTTTGATAACGGCACACACCTACAGTGGAGGAATTGGGACATCTTTGACATCCAGGCTGCTCTGGCTGTCAGCGGATGCCAGAATTAAACCTCAGTGCATGACATCAAGCCCCACTGCTGTGCAAAGATCCTGCACAAGACCCTCAGGGTCCCTCTTCACCCTTCAGCAGAGAGCTGGAGCATGCAGAGGTGCGCTGACTTACATGCAAAGTCATCTTTCATCTTTTCTTGTCCATGCTTTTGCACATGGAAGCAAATGGACACGGCCAGACTTTTCTTCTGAAAACTCTCTGCCTTATTCTTCATGTCACCTTTAAATTACTAGATGGTGTGTTTCACAGAGCAGCTCTGAAGAAAGACACAAGGCAATGGCTTCATTTAACACTGCTTGACAAAGTGATCTCTCATGACCTCCCAGCAGCAACCTTTTCACTCATTTTAAGTACAATGTAATTGCTGGATGTCTGACTCACCTTGCTGTCTTTCAAGTGCACTTCTATGCCTACATTTTTAGGCATGACTTTAAAATACACTGCTAAACGCTATCTGCTCATATTTCTATATTACTCTGGTGTTCTGTCAGGGATGTCTGTCAATCAAATGGATGCTTAACCTTTTCTTCTGAGGGGAGAAAATAATGTGGGATAATATTCATCGGTCTGTGAGAAATGAGTACTTGAAAACTGCATGCCTCTGTATACTTGTTCGAGTGTAATTAGATTTAATGGGACAATGTTTGGGTTGCTTCTCCCCAGACCTGGCAAACAGCTAAACCATTTGATGTGTGAGTTTTTCAGTCAGGGTCCAGTTCAGCTTTTGAGTGGTTCACTGCCTCGCTGACAAGGGACTGTGTATTCCCAGCAAAATACCGGAGGATCCAGACCCACTAGTAACAGGAAAGATGGAACTATGGTTGTATTCCACATTAAAGCACAAATATATTGTTTGTGCTGTATTCATGTCCAGAGGCTCTCACCAAAATCATGGTCCTACTGAAGCTGACAGGGAGTGAGCAGCATCCCCAGAAAGTAATTCATCCTGTCTTAACAGCAATGTCTGAGCAAGGGGCATGTATTACTCTCAAGGGGTGCCTCTGTTTCCTTTAATTATAGTGGAAGGCTGGACAATTAGCCAACCTAAATAGTTAGTATTAGCTGAAATGAATCCCCATCATGCTCTCTATATAATCACAGTGTGATGAATGTGTTGGAAAATACCCCATGTAGAGGACCCCATTTATTCTACAAAGGAAATTCATGCTGATTCTTTTGACATCTACCTTAAGATGGGCTGAACAGCTCTGTCGAGGTGACCCTCTCCCCAGCAGCTATTCAAGGAACCCAAAGGTGGACTTTCAGATAGCCAGGGCAGTGACAGCAACCCCAGTCCAACTTGATGAGCCATATTTGGCCACCTATTCCTTACTTACAGTCTTTATGTATAGTTTATTTTTCAAGTGAGCAAGTGGCTGTGTAGGGCTTAGTTGCTGGCCAGGGTTAAACCAAGACATGCTGTCAATACAGCACAGGATAAGATTTGTGTCCTAAAGTTGATATTTAAACTAAATCAGATACATCATGTCTTTTTCTTTGCATCTACTAGGAAGGGAGCTAAGAGAGAGTGGTTCACCTCTACAGTGTCTATACTATAGATGTCTGAAGTTGGATACAATAACACCCCTCATCCCCTATATCCCACTGGCAGGTCCCATGTGATAAGAGTTTACTGAGTTATGCCCAGTCACCATCTTGGCTCTTGTTAGGGCTCTGTCTCTCAAGATCTTAAGTTGGCAATAGCAAACGACAGTTTTGTAGTTCTAGAAACTATGGTGCAGCTGCTGATGGGAAAGATAGAGTCAGAGTTTTTTATGTGGACATTCATTCTCTGACTTGGAAATCAGAATAGAAGTCTAGAGTTTTCATGCAGTTTGTCCCCAGCAATTTCTGTCTCTGGCCTTCTGTGGGGATTGGATTCTGTCCCTGCGAAAAAGAATCTGAATTGTCATAGCCCATTCTCAGGGAACAAAAATCACAGTTTATCGGGTCCAAGTTCACATTTGCTAGGAGAGCACAATGTGCTGAGAAATGGGTTGACTTTATCACTGCAGGAATATCCAGAGACAGCTTTGAGTTCTGAAGCATGGCTGTGAACTCATCTCACGCTGAGGATAGATGCCACACATGGCTGGGATGGGTGACCTGGGAGATTCCATCTTCAGACTGGCATCACTCCAGTCTTTCTTTGCCTTGACTGGGACACAGCTGCTAATCTTGAAAAAATCATCAAAAACCTTTCTTTTGCTTATTCATGGTCTAAAGGAGTTGCAGAGTTGTGCATTATAAATTATTTAACATTTTAGTATATATCATACTATTCCAGTGCCTTCAGGGAAAAGGGAGATGACAGAAAGAGAACAGGGACTGTTTCCCCCACTGGGGGAAAGCCTAATGGGACAGTTGTCTGTGCTTGTGATCAACTTGGGTCTAAGAAGAAAGACCTGAACCATCACAGATCCATTCCCTCAGTCTGTAGTGCAAAAGGCTGCAGAGGTCTATGAGGACTATTGTCTCTTCATGCCTTGACAGGAGCCAGGCACGACGGTGATGGAAAGTGGTCTCTTAGGAGAAAGAATTATAAACCTCATCTGGTTTTGGCTTGCTGTGCCAAAAGATAGGTAAGGCTACCCTGAATGTCAGGAAAAAACATTGAAAAACTAAGAAAATGTCAAACCTAACAATTAAAAGCCAGCATCTTCCAATTCCCATGTTTTCCTCTTGCAGCAGCTTTCCTTGGTGTTTTCCGTCCTTTCACATTTTCTTGGCAGATAACTCTGCTGTATCTTACTCTCTCCTGTGATCTCTTCCCATACTGGAATGGGTTTATTTTTTTGTCCTTTTGTCCTTTAATGATTTTTGAATATTTGATTCTAATGATCACAACAAGGTCTGAGGTGAGGAATTGCATCTGAACTGAATGGTTGATAATGTGGCTGATCATGACCTGAATCATATTAAGCAGTGTTTTCAGAAAACATCAGCCTGGCTCCAGACAGAGGTATCTTATTGGTAGGAAGGAAGTGTTTAACCTAGAATTTGACTGTTGTTTCATTGGTTTGAGACTACTCACTATGTGGAATAATGTAACAGGAAAACATAACAAAACAAACCGTCCCCTGACAACCATTCCACTTTTCTGCCCGTTGACAGTGTTGTAAGGCTTCCTTAGCACCATACTGGAGTTAATTGATGTGAAGCTATTCTCTTTGCTTATGATGCTAAATTAATGTTTTACCCATACTATGGTTATGTTCTCCATAGAGAACAGGGCCCTTAGTCCCAATTTGAGAACATCACGACAGAGCTGGAGGAAAAAACAGTTGTAGAACATCACCAGTGACCTGCATTAGTAAGTCACAAATTTGGGTGATTTCTCACCAGAGGGCAGTTTTCTCATCAGATTAAAAGTGGCTGGGATGGGTTTCATTGTGGAGGGGTGAAAAAAAGAGGTAAGCCAGTTTTACAGATTGGGATGGAAACATCCCTGTTCTTGGGCATTTTCTGGTAGGGTTGTGAGAACTAAGAGTAGGTCCATTTCTTTTTAAACTATTTGTTAGACAAAGTTTCTTCTTGCTTACATTCTTGCTTGCTCCCATTTTCTCTTACATGATGAATTTCTTCCACTCCTCTGACATTTCCTTTCTATGTGTTTCTTTTCCCTGTGCTACACATCTGTTATTCTGCCTCTTCCTATTTATTTCCTCTTCCTACTTTCCAAAAATCACTTAACACCCTCCCCCGTGCCCCCTTTCTTCTCTCTCAGCAACCCTCAGGCTTTCCATCTATTGATTTGTTATCCTGCATTTTGTCTTGTGTTATTTTGTCTTAAGAGTGAAGCTTAACTGCACAGGGGGATTGTCATTCCTGCACTGACAAAGCACAAAGCAGTTTAAATGGTATAGACATGTTTTCAAATAATGATCACCTATAATGTTTATATTTGCATGGCAAAATAATAACTGGAGGCAAGTCAGTGGTGTAAATCCTGCAGATTGCAGAGGTTTCTAGTTATGTGGCTACAGCAGTGACTTAATAATATCGATGGCAGTTCCGTTCTTTTTATGTATGATGTGAGAAAAGAGGTAGCACAGACCTGTTACAGACTTTGCCTTTTACCTTACTCCCCCTTACCAGCAGAAGTACCACCACCCAATTCAGCACCTAGCTATTTTTATCACAAATTTCTGAGGTCAGAACTGTGCAGCATTTTACAAAGCAAAAGTAGCTTTGGTATAGTATCATATGGCAGAATACCGATAAAAAAAGGGTGTAAGCAAAAAAATTTTTTTATATACTCACCATGTAGTAAACTTAAGCTCTAAAGATTTTAAAACAGCCTTTTCTTTTATTACAGGTGCATGTTGACCAGCAATGGGCAGACCTCATACTCTCCGGAGTACACAGAAATCTCACTGGGTCCTTTACAGCAGGTTGGCCATATGACGTGTACATGGTGACACACCATCACTAGTGAGATTTTCAAATATGTCTCAGGAATAAATCCTTATGAAAAGTAGACTTCTAAGCGTTCAGCGTCTGCTAACATCAGGTCCCAATTAAGTTCCTGGAGGCACTCTTGAAAGCAAAAGACATCAGATTATAAGAATGTGGTTTTTATTGCCACTTGAGTACCTAAACAAATCACTGAGATATTTATGTTAACAAGCTGTTTCAGCACCCCAAGCATAAAAATTACTGCCTACATACGTGCATGAGTGATGCACATATGTATGCCCACGCTGGCATGCGTAAATACACCCCCACATATACATAGGAGGAGATAGAGGGAGATGATTTTTTTGCACCATTACTCTCAAAGACATTTTAGAGCAAATTCAGGGAGAAGTTATCTTTGTCTGCCACATTAAGTCAATGTGTATTAAAGGCACAATAAAGATGCAAAGACATCAATGAGCACAACACCCGGTGCAGTCAGTACTGACAGGCTGAGGTCTTTGGAATACATGATTTCTTCCCTTTCCCTTTAAAGCTTTTTTCAAAAGTAGCAGTGAGCGTAATTTACTGTCCTAGCAAGATAGAAATTGTTTTCTGAGAAAAACACTGGGCTTTTGCCTGCATATTTCATGCAGCTGTGATTATAGAAAAAGAGGTTTTAGGAAACTGCCCTCCTCTGATTGCATCGTTGTTATAAATACATTCATTTCCATTTCTTTGTTTTGTTACAACTGCAGACACATTTTGTGGTTTTTATTTTACTTCAATTAATGTTTATTTTTTAATCAAAACAAATATGTCATAAGAAAGTTGTTCCTTTTAAACAAGGTTACTTGCCTAAGTTTTAGGTATCTTTTAATCATTTGTTTTCTCTCTCAGCACTGACTCTTCCCCCAATGCTCTCAGATCAAGATTGGCTGACTTTATGGGGAGATTAAGGAATCATCACTGCTGTTCTTTTTTTGTTTGTTTGTTTGTTTTTTTAACAAAAGACAAGGTGGGCAAGCTTGTGTCAGGAATGGCAAAGACCCCTCTGATTCTGTGTCTAAACCCTCCCAGTCTTATTTTCCATGATCCTGTGGTAAAACATCACCTCATTAAAGAAATTCCTGGACTAGTGTTCCGGGAGTGAGAGGAAATGGGGAATGATATATCAGAGTTTTACTCTGCTCTGTCACACTGCATGTAAACGATGAAATTCTGAATGTTATGAAAGTTTACAGGGCTGAGCCCTGACAACCTGGCTCAAAAGAGTCTCTGTTCAGAAAAAGGTCTGGGTAAGGACAACCTGTTGATCGTGCTCCACAGTGTCTTCCATGTGAACTGAGTCCAGCCTCAGTGTGCTCTTGTTGTAATATGTTGCAATGTCTGAGCACAAATACCAGATCCATAAAGACCCCAAAGCCTTTCAGAAAGATGCAAGAATTCAGGATTTCTCCTTGATCCCTGGTGGAGCAGACTGGAGTGATCACATCTTCACAGCTGCCAGTCAAACGCCTGACAAACACAGTCCTCCCTGCCAGCACATCTAGACAGCGAGTACTCAAAATACCAGTTGTGTAGTTCTTATTAAAAAAAAAAGTTTGGAGCAGTGTCCATCCTATCTGTCTGCTAACCTCACAGCCTTAGCGGCCCTCCGTCCTGAGGAACCCCTCGCCAGAAGAAAGCTGGTGGTCGACATCGTAGCAGGACTCATGGGGGGATGTATGTGTGCCTGCAATATACAGTGAGACAGTGGGTGTTGCTGGAGCTTTAAGCTGAAATATGTTTTTAGATATGGCCAGGCAAGGCTGTCTGAAGTCTTTGAGGGTTGTGTGTACCTGTCTGAGGGTAAAATTAGGCCTTTGCTATGTTCTGCAGGGAGCCAAGACTGAAAGTGGTGTGTGGCAAGATGCGCGGAGCTTCAGCACGTGAAACACATGATTTGAGGTCACAGTGGCAAGGATTGCAAGTTTAGCTTCCAGCCTGGGCTTGCTGAACAATTACTTCTCTCCTTTGGTCCATAAAACTATTCAATGACCATTACTACAAGAGATGTGACACTGTCAAAAAGCCCAGCCACTCTTACATCTCTGGGTCAGTTGGTATATCCAGTTTTGCAACTCCCTGCAATTACAGCTGCTTCTTAGGTGTGACTAAAACCCTGGTCAAACCCCCTTTTTGTAACTAATAGGTCTGATGTTGCTATTTACCTATATTGTCCATAATAATTGATAATTTTTGTTAGGATGTGGTGTGCAATTTATACTTCGTTGCTAATTCTGAAGTTGAAACGAAGACTTCTACTTAATTAACATTTTCCTAACAGTGTCCTTGGATGGGGAATTTAGAACTGAAAACCCACATAGCTCTGTCTGTTTTACTAATGGATTGGGTATTTAGTGACAGTAGAGATTCAAGAAACTTTTCTTTTGAGGCAGCCAATGGGGAAGTCAAAGACATACTTTTTATTATCCCTAAACAATGGTAAATCTTGGAGCCTTGGAAATCAATTCATGCTAAAAGAAATATCTATGGCACAGACTCTAGATATTTTCTTAATATGAGTTTGTAATAAAATTTATATAGCGCATTCATTATAGGGAGATGTTCAGAAAAAGCAAATCAAACTCTCACTCCAGACAACCACAAAACCATTCACAGTTCACTCTTCTTGGACAAATTAAGTCATAAAATAAACTCCCTGCATGTAAGAGCTTCCCCAGAGGCAAGACATCACCGCAGTAACAATATGGCCTTTCTTCAACATTCTTGAATCCAGAGAAGTTATAAATACGGGTGCATGTGCCTCTCACAGTAAGGACAGAAGAAGGCTGTGTCTGTGCTAGGTAGACAGGCAATTAACCATTGTTTGACACTTTATGAAAATTAGAACAAATTGAACTTGGGGTTTTTGGGATGTTCTTAGCTACTTCTGGATCTATTCATTTGAGAAATAACTGTCTTTGAGCAATTTAATGGGAAAAGACAAGTCCTTTGGTGGCAATGCTCCACGGTCTCAAGAGTTTTGTTTGGGTTTTCCTACATAACGAATGGCAGGGAGGAACGCTGTGTTGAGAAAGGCATGAAGAAAATCATGTTCTGCTTAATTATGGTACTTGAAGAATTTGTTCCTTTTTTAAGCTGAAAATTTGATTCATCACAAATATAAAGGAAATGTAATTAGAGGGTGTAAGCTTCTGGCATCGTATTTTTTACAGTACACAGCCGTACCATGGGGAAATGTTGTAAGGAAGGACCGTTTGTGTTCCACTTACTGGCTTTTGCTCCTTGGAAAGATTCTTTGATGATAAATGTGTTTAAAAATCCATTACAAGTGGTACATTGGGTTGTTTTCAGTTGGAAAGGGGGAAAAAAAAGCATAAACAATTTTATATTTCAAATGCAACTCATGCTGAAACATTCTGCTGGGGCATAATTTAAACTGCAGACAGATTGGAACAAATAATGCAGAACTGCTTTGTTTTAAAATATTGGTAGAGATAAAAAAAATGTATTATTCAAGGGAGCTCTTTGGACTAGTTCTGAAATAGAAAATAATGTATGCAGATGGTCTTATATACATATGTAAGTGAGAAATCTGAAGAAGCAGTAGCACATGGGACCCAGCTGTGATCTCATCAGATGCTCTACAGGGATGCTGTCTAGCTTGTAAACTTTATTTTTCCTTCTTCCTCTTCCAATTCCAAAGGCCCTGGTAAATATTTTCTATCTTTTATCCTCTCTTCTACCCACCTTATTTAATCTTCCCATGCCTCTTTCTTCTTAGACATCCTTGATAACAATACGATCATTGGTCATCTTGCTTAACAGCAAAGACACATTATATTTCTACTTATATTGCACCCTGTTATTTTTAAAGCAGGGTTCACCAGCATTTTATTTTGCAGCACAAACAATTCAAGAGGAAATCAACAAAGACAGTTCGTACTTAGCGCCCACTTGTAGTAAATCTTTAACTTGTAGCTCATGGATGAGGGCTGCATTGTGGTGGCTGCCGTATGGTCAGAAAACCGAGGCCGTGTGTCTGCAGGAGCCTGCAGTGCTATCCTCCTGCTCGAGGGCAATACGCTGCCTGAGAGGGTTTCTGGCATTGCTTACGGCCGGTGGAAATGGGAAATGGGAGCATCGGGGTTCAGGGCTGGCAGAGAGACTGAAGCGTGCCGGTGACCGCGGTCTGCCGCTTCCTCCGTTCGGCTGCCCTTAGGCCAGCGCCAGCTGAGCCCCCCTACCTAACACCCACCACCAAGCACGTTTCCCTTTCCACTCCCGGCACATAGTATTGAGAAAGGAGCTGGGATTTATCTTCTCCATCACAAGCATCAGGACCGGTGCTAGCAAACTGTCAGGGCTTACGCGTGCTGGTGGCTTCCCTGTAGAGAAGACGCGGGGGTTGCAGGGGACCCCCAAGCTAGCGGGGCAGATCTGGGGGCGACCTCAACCCCAAGCATCAAACACCTCCATGGAGACAGGCTGAGGACAATTTGTGGTACTGCAGCAAAAAAAGCTGCATTTTTGCACTCAGACTTGCCCTGGGAGAGATGGAACGCATGTGCCGCAGGGCTGGCAGGTATTTTTTCAACCCTCTTCATTTGCTGATAGGCAAAATGATCTCAAACCCTACAGCTTTTCTCTGCCCCCAGCCACCATAGTGATCTGTTCATGAGTAAATCAGCAGGAAGATAGCCTTCAGCAAGTGCCATCACTGCCCCCAAGCAAAAATTATAGTGACCCGCCAAAGGAAACATCAGATGTTGCCCTCTGTGGTGGCCTGAGTTTTAACTTTTTCATCTCCTGTCAACAAATGGCAGCCAAAGCTTTCTGATCACTTGAGATGCTCAGGACTAAATGAATCCACTTGCCATTACAAGCAACTTTGAGGCCAAAAATATAAGGCTGGCAGAAAAGGTATGGAGCGTGCTCTAGGCGTGAGTCACACCAATTGCCATGTACTGACATCGGATGAGGCTTAACTTATTCTGGGCTGGTGCGAATGAGGGATTAACATTTTCAAATGTGCCTAAAAGATAGCTGTTGCAAGGGACTGCAGACCTTACAGGCAAGGAGGAGTCTCTGTCTCCAAAGTCAATATTGCCATATTTGTAGATGACTGAGAATCTTGTGATAGTCTTTCTTTTGGAGTGTGAGTAAGAGACAATGTGAACTAAAGTACTGGAGAAAAAAATCAGGAAGCAACACCACAGAAGGTAGAGAGTATATTTAATTTCTGCCTTTGAGAGAACTGGTGATTGGAGGGACATTTCAAAGCAAAGACTGAAAAGGGTGTTAAATTATTTCATCTCCTTGATGTGTTTTGCTGTATATTTTTCTTTCACCCTTTCAGTCAAAGAAACTGTATGTCAGGTGACATTTTATATAAAACCAGATCTCAGTAAATAACCAGATAAGGTTGAGGGATGTCTTTAATATCAGTGATGTACATAAGTACCTTTAATAGGCATGGCGCTAGCTGTAAAAGTGACTGCTCTTTATGAACACCTCAAATTGGCATATCCTGTAGGATCCTTTTGATGTGTAGATATAATCTGTCTTTGAGCAGTGATTGTGCAGCTCACACAATGGTATTAGCATGTAGACCATGCAGTTTGACTCTGTAAATGCATTCTGCTGCAGCAGATGGAGTAACAGCTTGTTTTTGAAATTGAACTAAAATATAAAAAACTAGAGGCAATATTTTTTTGGGGGGGGCTGAGGGGTGCAGCACTACTGACTGTAATTTTGGAAGTTCTCAAGATAGCAAGATCAAGCACCTGGACCCTCTTTAGCTAAAACTTTTTTCACCATGAGATGAAAATGTTGATTCATTCTTTGCAATATCAGCGTTTCGATTTTAAAAAACAACCAGTTATTTCTGGTGCCCCAGTTTCTAGTTTCCTAGTTTTTTTCCACTATACAGAGACCTATTTTTGCAGAGACACTTCAGAAATCAAGCCTCTTCAATGTGATTTAAATTGGACACTCAAAATCCCTAGTTATTTGTGAATAATTCAGGCCCAGATAATTCTAATGTAAATATCCATCATTTATCCATATCAGAATCAGTTAATATCAGAGAAACAGTTTAAACTGATATCAATTCATTAATATTTTATGTGTATGTGAAAGGAAGGAATAAACTATTCATCATGTTCCCTGTTGGACAGGACAGAAAGTGATGTGATCAAACATAATGGTTTAGCTTAAATATGAAGAGCAGCTTTCTAGTAGTAAGATGGTTTAGCACTTGAACAGTTTATTGGGAGACTGGGCAATCTCTGTTATTTGAGGTTTTTGTGAAAAGCTTAGACACCTGCCAGGAATGACCTGTTAGACCTGGTCCAGCTTTGCAGAAGACTGACTAGGTGAGCTCGCAAGGTCTTTTTCAGCCTTATTTTCTACCATTCTGTCGATGTATATATCATGTTATAGGATACATATATTCTGAACATCATGTATATGATTTAATAGATGTAATTGATTCTATTCCCACATATACACGGCTCACTGACCAACATACATTGATAGTTTACAGACGTGGCCTGCTGGATGACTAGTTTCATATTTAGATTTCTAATTTTTCACACTGTAGAATGAAAGGCTGATCAGGCTAATAAAGATGAAGACCACTGTACTTGCCAGGTTGGCAAGAGCAGAGCAGATGCAGAGGTTTTGCTAAAGAACCCATTCTTCCTCTTCAGCTCCAAGAAAAGTCTGCAACTGGGCCACAAGGTGGCAGGTGAGCTGCAAAGATTACAGATTAATAGCGGCAAAATAAAAAATAGATTGCAAATGACAGGTTAAAAAAAAAAAAAAAAGAGGAAAGCATTAAGGATAGAGTCATTACTGTGCTTTTGGATGCTTTTCTAACAAAACCAGCATTGCTTCCTATCACATAACAAAGTGAATTAAATACCCCCATCTCCATTGCAACAAGTTTGGGTTCTACTCATACTCGATGGTAACTAAATCAACCACGGCCAGTTTTGGGGTAGGCTCCTTGTCTTGGGCATTATTTCAGAAAATTTACTGTGTTTGGCATTTCATCAGTTGTCTGACTGAATAAGTTCAAGCATGAATTAATTTTTATCTGATGCTTTGGAACTGTAGTGAAGAAAAACAAGAGTTTCCTTGAGACTGGAGTGTAGCATATACATTGTGTGTTTGAGCTGGGGCCCAAAGCTGCTTGTTTAAATGCCTTTAGGTATCTGATGCTTGTAGTAGAATAGAGAGGGGTAATAAAAAATCGGCAGTACCTATTTTCCGCAGTTCAGAACCGATGATTAGAAACAGTGAGCAGGGGAACCTGGTTCAGATCTGAGCAGTTCATCCAATGGCTGGTAGACTCATTCTCTTTCTGGTGGCTCAACAGTATATTTTTCCTGAACTACAGCAAGTCTGTTCTGCACAACTTACAACCAAGCTCAAAAAAAATCCTCCTGAACTGCTACTGTTTTCCTTTTGGGATGGACTAAATTATAGGTAGTGTCTGAACCATTCCTCACCTCAACAAACATGAAGCAGCCAGGAAACATCCCGAGCAAGCTCAAATTCATTTCATCCTTTCTCAGGCTGCACAAGCTATGCCCCATCCAGCACCTTGAACACATTTAAGGGAAATTAATAAGCTTCCAGGGTATTTCTTGCTGGTTTAAACTACTGCTTCCATTTTCAGGTGCTATAAAACCCCATGGCCTTCACAGAGAGAGTCGCTGTCAGCACATGCCTGCTCAGTGTCCTCTGTCTCTGGCCATCCTGGAGGTGAGACCAGGAGGGTCCTGCGTGCCGTGAGGAGTGTACTGTCACGAGGATGCTCAGATGCTGAATGTTCAAAAGAGGCTGTTTTAGCCCACCCACGGGGATTCAGCATCCGGGAGCTGCCGTGGGGGCGAACAGCCAGCAACTTTCCAGGCGTTTTTGCCTGAGCGCTAGTCCGTCCGTGGCCAGACCAGATCAAACCAGCCTCTGATAGGCACCGCAGACTGATGTACCTGAGAACCTGTGGAGCAGGCAACACTGCAGATATCCTGGCCCCTTGACACCACCGGGTTCACCACCTTCCCTCTTGGCTTTGCAAGTCCCATTTTACTTGGTTGATTTAAAGAAGACCAAGTTCTCCTTCGGATATTTCTCTGAGGCTGATCTGATCCTGTTCTTATAAGAGTCATTTGAAGCATACAGTAGATTTCAAACAGCGACAGCCACTCGCTAGCAGTAATAAACCCAATCGGAACAAAGATGTGCTGCTTGTTAATGGAAATGTTAGTAATGGTTCCATTGCTTTTGTAGTTTTAAATAATTTTACTGAATAATTAAACAGCAATTTATTCTTCTTGTTTTGAAAGCGGTCCTCTCATCCTTCAGCTTGTTTTTGTCATGTTGTTGTTGATTTTCCTGTGCTTGATCTTATGTTTGCTATAAGAAGGATATACACTGAAGTACTTTTAGAATGTAATAGATAAATGAATTTGCTGCCTGTGGCCTTATGAAAGGCTTTGCAATTATATGAGTGAATCTTTTGTCATAAATAATTCAGTCAGTATTAATTAAAAATTCTTGTTTAATAATCACTGGGTTCCATATCTTCTGTTTATTAGTTTTCCTTTTATTACAATAGTGTCTCATAAGTTATTGTCTTTATAGGAACTTTCCAAGTATATTCCAGAGGGATCCAGTAACAGTCAGAGTAAGTGGCTGAAAAAAGATTCCTGTCAATGTTTTTTTAAAGTTTTTTTCCTGTTTCTGTTACTTTTCTTACCTCATTGTCCTAAGAACAAGATTAGCCAAATTTTCAGAGTGCAAAAGAGAAAAGTTCACAGTGCTTCTTGCTTTACGGTTGGTTATGGTGGTTAATCATAGTAAGTCAAGAATATTTAATGATTAAATTAATCTGAATTCAGTAAAATCAAGAATATTTTTACACTTTCTCTGTTTCAAAGGGTAAGTATGAATTACTAGCTTACACCTATCAACAAATCCAGCTTATTATAGTCAGAGAAGGAAGGAAAAAAGATGTTATGAGATACAGATTTCTGGAGTATCTAAGCTGAACAAGAACGATGAGTTCCTAGTCTTGTGGTGATGTGAGCATCTGTAGCTTTGACCGGCTTTGGGGGAGTCAAGGACATTCAGTGCATCTCGGGTGTGGGCACAAGTTCTGGAAGCATTAACAGAAGAATGGCTCCTTGCTGGAACTGGCACGGCAGAGACTGGAAGTGCTGATTTTCTCTAAGCTGCAGTACTTACACTAATGAGATAAAATAATTTGATTCAGGTAGTGTTTGTTCACTCTTCTCCTTTGCATTTCCCAATTTATCTTGGTTAGTTATTTCTGTCCCTAAACAGCAGTTCCAACAAAGCCTCATCACTGCAAAGAATGTGTTTTTTATAGTTATCACAAACCTTGTAAAAATCAAGTGCTCTTTTTTAATCAGCTCTTTTGATATTACTCTTCAAAAATGAACCCACTAGGATTTGCCATTCAGTGAATTGTTTTCTTAGGGGAGAATGACATATATTATTAGCATTATTGACCACATCACTTTGAGTATTTAAAAGTTTAAGCAGCAAAGAAATGGCAGTTAAGAAGTTATGAGGAGTGCACCGTTTGTTTAGCCTTCTGGACATTCTCCGTCTCTTGAATCATGTTTCAAATTTTGTCTGACATCCTGAATGAAGTCAGTATTCTTTTGGAAAAGCTCACACAGCAAGACCCTGTGCACAGGAATTACTTGCATAGATGTCTATGTCTGAACTGGTCATCCTTGCCTTCCTTTACAGACACCAGAGTCAAAACATGGGCCTCGTAGAGCGTAATTCTCATCCTAAAATAATTTAAATGAATCACATCCTTGAAGCATCGAATTCTTCCTGCTGACCATGAAGAGACACTGAGGTATTAGTTTGGCAGCTGACATCCTTTTTGTGGATGTTTAAAGTGAGATGAAATCCCACCCACATAGACTTTGTGAGACAAGGCAGGAAGACTTTGTATAATATGGCATCGGGAGAACTTAAATGGTGTAAAGCTAGATTCGTTGTATGAGTCAGGGATGCTATTGTTGAGGTTTGTGGAATAGCTAAATCAACATCATGATTACAGTATCAGGCTTTTTGCATATTTATAGTTACAATACTGTGTTTAGCTATAATATTATGCCATAGTTAAAATAGTAATATTATGATTATGAGTTATTATGCTATGATGTATTTCCTAGGTTAGAAAAAGGAGGAGAAGCAATCTCTGGAAGACTGAACTGAAATCATTACTACTTAAAAGCCTATGTGCTTTCTTTATGAATCAGGTTTAAACATAGTATTCATAATTTAAAATGGGCATTTACGAATTTTTACTCAGAGTCCTGTCTGGGGGATCTCAGGTATTTCATATACGTGTTATAAAGTGCTAATGTAATACCCCACTTGAGAACTGAAGTGGAGAAGCTCTGGCTTGGTAATAGCTATGGCTGAACATTATCTCCATTTTATAACCTACTGTATGTTAGTTATACACTAGAGTAAATGGATACAGTACTTTGAAGGGAAGTTTTTTCTGCCATTATAGGCCTGCAGTGCACATGAAGACCTGCTTCGTTGATGGCAATGGAATGGAGTGGAAACAATACCAGAAGATGGGGATGACAATCATGGTTTTTGGCAGTTTTGGTAGAAGACATCTTGAAAATTACGTTATTGCTAAATCTAGGTAACATCTGAATTACTACAACTGCCTACATAGAAATGAAAGCATGAATGCAAGAATCTGTGAAAGGAATGGCATGTTATAGCCTTGGAAACTGTTACAAGTGGCACTTCGAAGTAGGCAAGGTGAAAGAGATGATAGATTGGGAATATGTTCCCACCGATCCTGGCAACCCGTACATGTCAGAATCCATCAGTAGAGAGCATTCCTTGTCTCAAACTCCCATTTATCCTTCCTGTAAGGAACATGCAAGAGAATACTCATGTTATATTGTAGCAGATGAAAGACTGCCAAAGCTCATTAGCTGGAGTTAGCCTTCTCTATATAGTTTTTATCAGAGTCCTGAAATTAATTGTATATCCTTTGGTATTGTTATTTCTGTTTCTTCCAATGACAGACAATATAATAGAGGGGATTTTCACAGGTGTAGGGTATGTATACTTTTCCTTTGCTTTCTTCCCTCTATGAGTCATTGTTGTACAGCCCTGATAAGAAGTTATCAACAGCTGAATCAGTAGCATATTAATTTTTCTTTTCACATCCTACCTACACTACAGATCAAACATACATGTCAGTTGAAAACATGTCCATTCAGTGTTCTTATATAAATCCTTATTATCTTTTTTTTCTGTATTATCATTGCAGCCAACCCTTTGGTCAACACCTCCTCAGACTAGTTTTTATAATACAGGAAATGTAGACCAGCAATTACGATATTCTTCACTTCAGTGTAGCTGGCCACTCTTCAAAATGCAGTGATACCACTTGCAACTGACTTCTACAACAGGACTCTTCCTCTGGGACTGTTGCTGGATGAAGATGCCAGGAGACAGATTTAGACTCTTTGCCTGCCACTATTCTAAGGAATTAAACTTCCCTGGGACTGGCAAAATGTTCAGGTGGCACCAAAAAGCCCACGTCCATATTACCAGGTTCTCTTACTCTCCGAAGTAATCTGTTGGGAATGGCCAACTGTCCCCAGGAATTTTTTGAGGTTCTGGGAGACATTGGTCAAATCTGCCCTTGGAAGCACTCTGACAGTGTACCAGGATGGACAACATTTCAAAGTCCAGGAACATTGCCTGGCATTTTTCAGTTTACTTGTAGTGATACAGCTTTTGTAATAATCAGAGTTACATATATTTTGATATCACAAATGCCGGTACTCAAAAAGCTATCTCTATCAGCAAAGCTTAGAGAGTTATGTGCCAGTTACATATGCTGCCAGTAAAAAACTTAGGTTTTATAGTCTCTGAGGCTGAGGATTAGAGGAAGAATACATGATTCAAGAATTCAGGAACTAAATCATTCTATTAGATATTATCTCTTTTAGACAAATGCCTCTAAAAGCCAGAGTTCACATTGTTCCTCTAGCTGCCTCCATACACAGATACAGCTGCCTCCCTTCAGACATTGTGGCTCTTGGTGGGAATTGAATGCATGACCTTCAATACCAAAAGAGTAAGACCTGAAAATTGGTGGGAATTGAATCCATGGCCTTCAATACCAAAAGAGTAAGATCTGAGCCAAAAAAGTAAGCCTTTTATCTGTAAGAAACCAGTGGACTATTACAGACACTGGGGCTTGCTATCAGATGAAGACATGATTATACACTAAGCCAGCGTATTATTACACTTTCATTTCCTCTGCTGAAAGGTCTATTATCCTCTCTGTGAGCATGATCTAATGTCTGTTGAAGTCAGTGCAAGCTTTTCATTGAGTTTAATCAGCTCTGAATCATGATCTAAATGTGTGAGCCTGTTCATACCAGCTAGAATTAAACAGAGTATAACAAGTATCAAGAGGTGATCTTTAAACATCTATATATCTATCTCTATATCTACCTCTATATATACATCTATTTGCCATGTAAACACTGTTTTGGACATAACAGAATAGCTATCTGAAGATAATAACACAATGTGTGAAGGAATACAGCCTAAATTTAATCAAGGGGTTGTAAAGGGCAATTTGGGTAAAACTAATAAAAAGATAAAGGAGATTTGTGGGTGAAAGGAAGAGAGGAGATGGGAGTTCTCAAGAGTAACCTTCCCAAAGAAGGGAGACTGAGATGCAGTTTCATGGTGGGTGGTTTTCCTTCCGTTGCTCTGAATAACTTGGCTGTCCTAGTTCTGATAAACACATTCTCTTACAGCAGTTTTTTATAATCAGCATATATTTGTTTGAGGTTTATTTTCTACTTTTTTTTTTTCTCTGTTGCTGCAAAGAATATATGTTTTTTTCTCCCTCTGAGTATTTTCCTCAGATATTTTGGCCACTGATTTCATCACAGTTCTAAATAGAGCATTGGAGGTGGGGGACTCATCTCAACTGACTTTAGCTATATAGAGGAAGTCACCTGGTCTAGGTAAGACATCTAAACTCACCCTTTAATCAACAGAGAGTGATATCACCTCCACAGAAAAATGTATACCACACACCCTAGACACTTAGGATGAGATGAAACACTTTTTTGGAAGATGCCCATCAGCTTGCAGAAGGCACATGGGCCACTTATGCCTGTGAGGGGTCACACGCTGGTTCTCTGCCTCTATATCTGTGATCTCCCAAGTCTTTCTTGTTCTAGCCTTTAAATATCTAATTCGTATCTAATTGTCCTGGGTTCAGCTGGGATAGAGTTAATTGTCTTCCTAGTATCTGGTACAGTGCGATGTTTTTTGAGTTAGGTATGAGAATAATGTTGATAACACACAGTGTTTATACTAGGTCAAGAATTTTTCAGCTTCTCATGCTCAGCCAGCAAGAAGGCTGGAGGAGCACAAGAAGTTGGCACAGGACACAGCCAGGGCAGCTGACCCAAACTGGCCAATGGGGTATTCCATACCATGTGATGTCATGTCCACTATATATACTGGGGGAGTGGGGTTGAGGGGATCACTGCTCGGGGACTAACTGTACATCGATTGTCGGGTGGTGAGCAATTGCATTGTGCATCACTTGTATATTCTAATCCTTTTATTATTGCTATTATCATTTTATCAGTGTTATCATTATCATTATTAGTTTCTTCTTTTCTGTTCTAATAAACCGTTCTTATCTCAACCCACAAGTTTTACTTCTTTTCCCAATTTTCTCCCCCATCCCACTGAGTGGGGGGGAGTGACTGAGCAGCTGCGTGGTGCTTAGTTGCTGACTGGGGTTAAACCACGACACTAATTGAACAGCTCCTACCTATAAGCCTACCTGAGCAGTTCCATCAGTTAGCTGGTTCGCATTTGCTGCTTTACCGTGCACTGAGTTTCACCATGAATGCCTTAAACCCATACACCAGTGAGTGTGACAGCTGTTATTAAAGGCCTGCTCTCTGAAGGTAGAGTGTGTCTAATCCAAAATCCATCAGCAATGAATCAGCGCTCTGAGGCTGTGCACATAATATGGAAAATTTTCCCATCTTTCTAATCCTGGACAAAGTGAAATAGGCCCCAAAGTCTCAATATTTAATTATTTGAAATTGTTGCCGGAGGACAATGCTCTTGTAAGGACAAGACTGGGGCTTTGGGACAGTTTTATATGGCAGGAAAAGGGCTTTCAGTCATCTTCAAGTACCTGACCTGAATCTGTTAGATCTGCTTATACTACTGTGTACAAGAATGGCCACATTGGTCAAACCAAGGGTTTGTCTAGCGCTTCGTCCTATGGCTGACATTCAATAGGCATGGATATTCAGGAAACACTTAGGATACCAACATATATTGTATATAGAGCTGTCCTGCTGTATGTACTGTGTTAGTCAACAGTTTAGGAAAATTTCTGAGCCGTAGGTTTCATAAGTACTGTTATGTTTAACAGCCAGTCTCAGTCCTCCCCTCTGGTGTTCTAGTTAAATTTTCCAGCAGAGTAGGGGATTTTCTAATGTATTTCTTTCTTGACAACTCAGCTTATTTGCATATATTCTCATGGCAATTCATTGATGAGCAACTAAGTTAGGCTCTAAAAGGAACTGTACATGCTACAGTTCTGCCTACACCTCAGATCTCTCCACTTTCACCGGCATAACTGCACAATTACAAATCTTTATTGTGACAGCCAAAACTTCCATTTTGACCAGTGGAAATTACCCCTGTTGGAAAGCAGGCGAAGACATTATCCTGCAGATTGTGGCTGATTGCCATAAAGAGTCCATCCAAATGGAACTGCAGTTGTGCAGCTACAGCAGTAGATGGATCAGTTTAAATCTATAGTATAGACAAGTATAGACTATAAATCAGTAAACATTCTCAGTAGACTAGCTATTTCAGCCACAATTATTTATTGTAGTGGAGATTAACATACATTTGATGTGTGTATATAAAAGGGCACAGAATATGCCAACTGAGAAAGCATTACATGGCATATGGCTGTGGGTTGCATACTGCTGGGATCAAATTCTCCTTTGCATCAAACTCGTAGAAATACTGACACAACTAAAATCTTCCATGGTTTGTCACTGCCAATAGAGAAATCACCTGGCCAGTATTATGGTCTCTGTAAATAAAGGAAAACTATCATAAATCAGCCACTCACTTTTAAATAAAAAAATCTATCTTAGTAATAACACAGTGCTGACAACTTCAAGCTCTCTGAAGGGCTCCCAGAGACTTGCGCCTAAAACCCACTGCAGAGAACAGAAATGACTTTCAAGGATTTGGCGCCAGGCTTTCTGAATTACCCTATCTTCCCCTGCATCTTCCAGTCAGCTGGCATCAACATCACTTACTGTACATACTGCAGGAAATCAGAATGCTTTTCATACTGTATTATTGGTCTATAATTAATCCAAATAATTAAATATTGAGACTTTGGGGCCTATTTCACTTTGTCCGGGATTAGAAAGATGGGAAAATTTTCCATATTTTGATCAACTGAACCTGGAAACTCAAAACAGAGGCCAAATCATGTGTTATGTGGCAAGAAGGCAGGCGTAGAATGGGAAACACTGTGGTTTGCGTCTCCTCTATTTTCTCCTACCAGAGTAAGGGAGTAGCCATGGCACAAACCCAGAAACCATCTCCCTGAGGGTCCCCGTGTTTCCAGGGGCCCTGCCAGAAGACACATGTCTGAGGATGTGGCTCCATCCTGCAACTTCCCTCTTTCCCACCCTTCTCCTATCACATGATTCTATGTGGGTCCCTCTTCATCACTTGGTCTGAGGAGGCAGAGTTGCAGAAGGTAGCGAGAAGAGGCTGGAAGAAAGCATGGTCTGGAGGCCCTGGCCATGTTTGCATGGCACAAACTGTGCGCCGTTTTGGCACCCTGAGCTATAGGATGTGTCTGTTCTTCTCTGTAGCATCTTCTGCTTGCCCCATGTGCAGCTAGAATAGCTTGGATTGTGACATGGCTAACACCAAATCTGTGGATGAACATTGCTCTCTTGAGAATAACGTTAAATTTCTGCTGTGGAGAACCAACCTATTGAACTTTCTCCAGTAACAACGTGGCATCCCTGGGGAGCTGGTTGAGACAGGAAATGAGGATAAAAAGGAAGGAAATATAATTTAGGGCAACAGTAATTTTCTTGATGTTCCCATTTTGGTGCACTTAACAGGGGTGGGCAGGCTGTCTAATCAGATTTCCATTTGACCTAATGACCTTGGTCTGCCTTAATGTCAGTGGAGACAAGTAGGCACTGCTAAAGCATGATTCGTCTCCTGAAAGCAGACATCTGAGTCGGATGAAGCCCCCAGAAGTGCCAGTTTCTTTCCATTGATCATGTAGGTCAGATATAAGTGCTCACATTGCAGATATATAAAGATGGGGGTGGTGTGACGCCTCCTGTAAAGACATTACGCTCAATGCAGAAAAGCACTTTCTATCTGTCCATCCACCAAGTATAAAAGAAGCCAATCAATTATGTGTTTAAATCTTTTGGGCAGGAAATATCTTCCTGACATGCTGGTGCAGGTACAAGTCTTGGAATAGCAGTAAAGGCTCTCAGGAATATCAGAAAAGAAATAATAATCATTTATGTATCTTATTCTGTTTGGGCTGATAACTGATTTCTGGTGAGAGGTGGATGCTCAGCATTTTACAGTATGGAAACTCAACCTCTACACTGAGATCTGTCACAGGATCTATGAAATACAACTGACATTAAAAGAAAGTTAAAATAAAGAAGGGTAATTTGGTAACCTCTTAACTATTCTGGGTGAAATTAGTTTTTATCAGTTTAGAGGATTATGTTTCCACATAAACTTTTATTGGCTACAACATCTTTATTACTCGAATCAAATAGGGTCTGGTTTTCTGGATCTTATTTTGGTCTTGCAGAGATACTTAATTTTATTAGATTGTTTGATCTTGTCTAAGTGCAGCTGTTAATCAGTCCCTTTCTACATCCTCCTTTCTTCCTCTGTCTTTTCTGGAAAATTATTTCTGTCATTAAGACCAAACTCTGCTAGTCTTAGTAAAAATCATCTTGCCCATTGCTATCATAGGAAAACTTTACATACTTTCCAGAAACCCAGGTGCTTTCCATTGGACTCACATCTATCGGGTAGCTGAAGGAAGGTCTTGGTGGTTTTGGGCAGCCTTGTTGCACTTGCCTCTGTCCATTGTCTTAGATTCACTGGTCATTAGCCCCACACATAATCTGCACAGGATTACTGAGGATTTAGACCTTGCTGCTTTAATTACATAGATAAAATATCAGGCTATCATGATTATTTTTGTACATTACACTTAAAGATAGATGAGTACTGTCAACAGGGACAGTTGTGAGATAACTTCTATTTTGTCTTTCTGTTCATATACACTTTTTTTCTGAGTTTAACCTAGTCTCAATCTTTCTGAGTCTCAAAGATTTTCTAAATGTTTTTTCCGTCTTTGTTTATGCAAAAATAAAAATAACCCGCTGCAAAAAAAGCGCAGGTATTTATTCTTTATAAATAGAAAGTTAGTTTATTGTTTTCCAGGTTGCTAGCTATCCACTGCTACACAGTGTAGAAATATATTACCAATTTATGGAGAAAATCGAGGAACATGAATCAACAAGGAGGATGAAAAGAAAACTGATGTTGGACTGATCTGTTCTTTTAGCATCTATAATTGGACATTACAAAAATCCTAATTTATTATTTTTACACCACCAAGGGTATAACAAAGCTAAAAATAGAGTTAAATTAACCATTGTATACCTCTATAATACACTATGTGTATATACAGTTTCTAGGAAAACAGCAATGTTCAACATATACAAAAGGATTGAAATGTACGCTTGAGAGTCTGCTCTCCTGAATTGGATTAGATTCAAAGGAGATAAAGAGGTGATATGAAGGATGCTCTACAATTGTTCATTTCCTATTTATTGTTGACCTCTAAGTACCCCCAAAGGGTGTTGTTAGTGGATAGGCAGTCAGTCCACATCATCACCAGGTTATAATTTTGTCCTTTGCATCAGTGAACCTCATAAGTGATTGCAACTACGTCAAGGGTTCATGAGCTGCTGGAGTTTTTGGGTCAGTTGTTTGGGTTTTGGTTTTTTTTGTCTGTTTGGCTCATATGATGTAATTTCAGCAGACAGGATAAAAATAGCCAGACTTTCTATCTTGCCCCTCACATGAATCAATATTTTTCCCTACCACCTCTGTGTTGGCGTATGTATGGTACAGAAATTGTCTTTGTATAGTTGGGCATTTTCATGTACTATTCGTGGAGGATTGTGTTAAGCCAAGTGGCATGGAGTAGTGCACTTCAAAAAGATCAAAGCTAAAAATGTCACATTACAGACCACATTTTAACCTCTTTTATTATGTTAACGTAAACAGGATAACTGAGGCAACAGAGAAACAATAACCTCAGGAAATCATCTCCCCTCTCCAGGTCCATCTTGTAATTGTCCGCTAGCTGGAGAGGAGCACGACCCCAGTGCAGCATATCGCTCCTGCATGGTGCGGGGTAAAAGCACACACTCCACACAGCTCAGTGCACATTAACTCAGATGAAACACCGGGCTCACAAAACAACACCCATCCTCTTAATTTGGTCCATTCAGAGCTGTGCACACTTCGGTCCACTGTGTGTCTGCGGCAGCAATTTTTCCCTGATTTCAGTTGTTTGCAGCATGTTGACTTGTAGGATGGAAGAAGTGATGCTCAGCTGCAATGACCTAGGAGTGTGTGCTCCTCTGTCAGCACACCGGCAAAAAAATCAAAACATACTGTCTCTCCCTTTCAGGAAATCCCTCACTGCTGATCATCAGCCCATGTATCATATGGTTTGTGCACATAATATGCTCTTTGCAGCTAAGAATTGGGTCTAAAAGGAGGAATTATTGCACCAAATCAGTGGCATTGCTTCTTCTGTAGCTATGTTTTTCTTGCCCTTACCAGTTCGTTCCTCTCCAGAAGCTTAACCGGCTGAGCAGGACTTTGAGTTTGAAAATCTCAGTTGTTGAAAATGCAGTTTAACAAACTGTGAAACTCCCAACAGTACAGAAACAATATTAACAGTAGATGATGATTAGAGCTATTGGAGCCCGATTGTTAATTGGATTGTTACAAATGAAGCACATGGACCATTAAAAGGACATCAAACATGGTAGCTTGCAGTAGGGACAGCAGGCTTTGGCAAAGACAAATTGTTCATTAAGGCCATATGATGACTATAAGTAGCAGTCGTTAACACCAAATTTCACGCTAATGGGGATGCTTTTTGGTGCCTGGCTAATTTCCCTTCTCATCTTCTTGTGCTACTTGAATGGGCTTTTTCTTTTTTTGTGTGTGTGTTTTCTTTGGATTTGTCACTGTCAGTTGTATGCACTCTTGCCTGACAGTCTCCTGACAGGTTTTCTGTTTGCCTGTTTGTTTGTGCAGCCATTTCTTAACTAAGTTACTGACATACACCAGGAGACACATCAGTCCTTTTTAGCCTGGTGGGAACGCTCCAGCGCACATGAGAGCCCTCTACTACTCTTTATTATCCTGCTTGTTTCTGCTTTCTGTTCCACTACAGCTACCTGCACAGCCACAATGCCAGACCTAGAAATACCTCTTGTTCTGCACCCATACTGTTTCTTTTCTCATTTACCCTGCCCGCATCAGAAGCAATTCCACTAAAATGACTTAGTGTCATACCAGCATAAGCAAGGCCTCAGTAAAGAGATCCTCCACATATGCCAAGGTGTTATGTTAGTGCCCTAAGATGGAGTTGGTTCTGGGGAAACCTTTCAGTTTGCATTTCTTAGGTGCTTTTGACTAATTTCAGGATGGACTTTTATTTTTCTAGTATTTAATTTCTGGAGGAGTTCTACGCCAAGCAGCATTTAGCACTAGGCACCTACTGGCAGCATCTGAGCCGAGCACCATCCCACCACGTGCCTTGAGGTCCTGCCTCCTGGTTTCCCACACCAGTGCCCTAGCTCCAGTGCTGGGTCTTGTCTGCAGCTCCTCATGGAGGTGGTTTGTTTTTTTTTTTTTTTCCCCTCAAAGGGACAGCTCAGGTGCATGTTGCAAACTCAGGCTTTGTCCCAAGACCCTACACTCGGTTTGGGATATAGCTATGATATGCATCCTTGCTTAGGGGCTTGGAAATCCCCAGAGTTTTACTGCTTTTTCCAAAGTACACTGGCCATGTACTGACAGCAACAGCCGGTGACTATACTACTGCTTATTCAGACCAACTCATAGCTTTGCCTGGTCATGCAGCTCAGTGCAACACTAGATTTAGCACATTCCATTATTCAGAACCTCCTGATACACAGTTTTACTGCTGCTGAGAGGGTACATGGATGGGTCCAAATCCCCAAAAGCCCAAGCTAAAAATATTAAAGATACAGTTCGTCTTTGTGTATATTTGACCAGCTGTTTATACATTATGTAGCAACTGGAAAATCACCCCAATGGTTCTCACTAAGCATCTGTTGTGCCTATTTTTATCTTTTAATTACTTTATCCGTACTCCTAGCACACAAACTAGCTCCAGACTTTAGCAACAGCAAGTATTCAATTCATGCCATGTGTCTTTAAATGTTGTATTTGAACATTTTCCCAGTCTACTCATCCTCTTCCATACGAATACCACACGTGTCCTGTGCAGACCTTCATCAGTCCTCTGATGAACTACAGGCAGCCTGCTCATTGCTCCTGTGTTTAATTGGTTATCAGTCACGCTCTCAAACTTTCCATCCCTTGCGTTGCACAGCTACTTTTATTGAACTTCACCTTTTCTCAGGCCTTTCCAGCATTTCTTTAGCCCTTGCTTGGGTAGAGGAAGCCTCAAAAGATTTCTAAGGACATGGTGCTGGTCAAGAAAAGAGTGAAGAGGGGAGGGATGCTCTGTTCCAGCTTTGTCCTAAATAGGTGAGGGACTTCTGGGGCTCATAGCAATGTCCTTCTAGCTTGATCCACCCTTCTTTAGTAGCTTACATTGTATTTTTATATCCAGTGGGATGTGCCTGTATGCAGCCCTGCCTGTATGCAATCATGTGCAGACCCAGTGCAGGTAGTTTTGTGAACTGACCAAATGCTTATGTGCTTGTGCAATCCATGGGAAGCAAAACAACCAGGTACTGCTCGGGGGGAAGGGGCTGTCAGTTTGGCATGTAGCTTTGCTTGAAAAATTAGACTGAATAAATTCATACGGATGCTCTGTCAATCAGCTGCTGCAGCTGTGTAGCTTTGAGGAGTTTGAGAGTCCTTGGTGTCCTTCAGAGACGAGCTACAGCAGACACATGGTGTGATAACAGCATCCATCTCCACACAGACCTTGATTCTGCTGCTGATATTGTGAGCAGAAGTCTTTTCCCACGAGCAAACCCTCTGACATAAAGATTTCCCAGGCGGGGCAGGGCCATCTGCAGACAGGTGACAGTATTTGTAACATGGTGGCCTGTGCTCTGTAGGGATAGAAATGACTGATAACAGACTTACTTTCAGTAAAGACTAAATGATGCTTCTCTCCTGTTGCTTAGATTAATACATCAGGTGTATTCTAAACACTGTCTCTCAAGCTGTCTGGCTTGAATTTTGGGTAATGGAGATGATATTTTTTCTTCCTTCCTGCTTACAGTACTCTTCACTTGTTGAAGAAATAATTTTTCACAGGAGAGATCACACTTTGCAATGCTTTAATCTTTGTAAACTCAGAAATCTGATGTTTATAATTACTTCCAATTATTTCTTATAGCAGGCCTTTCTAACCCTAAGAAGTTATTGATGTAATTGTGTTTGCTCCTTGTTAGGCAAACGATATCCTGTAAAGTGTCTTGAGCAAAATTAATTGCTCCATCTTTTATCGATCTGTTTGGTTCATGTAATTGATTTAGCTTTTATTACTGATTGGCTGATAATATTTACAATGTAAGCTGATAGATAAATCCTTTTCTTGTGCGAAGTATCACAAAGGAAATTGGCCACCAAAATCTTTTTCTTTGTAATAGGTGTTTAACTGACACAGAAAGGAGATCTGTCACAAAGAACAAAAATCAAAGGCAATTTTTGCAATGGGGAGAGATAATTCCTGAGAACGGAATCTGCTTTCTCTGGTCACGGGTAGACTATTCCCTATGGAAAACATCCTCCTCTCTAAAATACCCTTCTCTTGTCAATTTAACTAATCAAGTTCACTAAACCAGTTATGGAGAATGAATGATGGACAATGAATGCAGGATGATACAGGATGTGAAGCTTTTCACTTTTCTGTGAAATTACCGTGTGTAATGCCACTTCTTGAGGATATCCAAATTCATAGCTGGTTGCAAATTACATTGTTGTTGAAAGATGCACCTGGAAGGTGAAGCCCTTTGACTGCTCTATTGCCCTTAGTCAGTCTTTTCCAAGCCATCTGGGTGAAGTAAATGGGGTGAAGACTGAGTCCACCACCCAGGGTGCATAAAGGCAGCTCTTGACTGACCTAAATATGGCATGTGCCAGAGGGTGATGCTATCAGTCTGCTACCTGCTGTAGCACTATACGCCTTTGTAGTGCATCATAAATAAAAGAAGGCTTGGAGTGTAGTCTAATGGTATTTAGCTCCAGTTCTGCTTGTCTTGCAGCAGCTTGAAGGAGAGAGCGGATGCCAGGCATACACCGACATACCTTGTTGGCTTTCAGCCAGTGTGCCACTGAGTGATAGGAACCCATACAAGCCATGGTCCGTACCCATGAATTGCCTTCTAAAAGATCTGTGAATTGTGTCAAAGAGTGAGTTTACCTATGTTGTGTGTCCATCTGTGTATGTGAAATTTCTAAATCGATCTTTACCCCCACTGAAAGGGGTCTACCAACCTGGAGAAGCAAGGCAGAGCTACATTAAGAAGTTGGAGAACCACTTGCTCTTTCCTTTTCCTCTCTAATCATCTTCAGGATGATCTTTTAAATGCAGAAGATGTCAAATGCGTACAGACATGTACCAAGCTTTTCTGAAAGTAAAAGCCTTAGAAAAAAAGCAAAGCCTGGAGTATCATTGTGCAACATGGATTCAGTTGTGAAATGTGCTTGGCCCCACTGTCATATGCCAGCCCTGTGCTTGTGAGCATTTTAACTCACTGCTCCTAAGTAGCAGGCTTGGATAAGATGTTGGTAATTTCTACCACATCTAAACAAGAGCAAGAGGTGTTTGTGTTCAGTACTCAAACTGTTGGTAGTTTTCCTATCCATACAGCATCACAGGGAGCTAGAATTCAGGTTCTAAAGCATTAGGTACCACTTACATGTGATTTTAAGGGAGTTTTTGGAAATAAACAGGGGGTTATGCTGTCCATAAAAAACAGAGCTTGAGAATCAGGACCCCAAACCAACCTGCTCATGCTGAAGTGAGCAGTAATTTCTGCCTTCTTCTTTGCATGAGCAAGAGCAGGACATGAGAAAGCTGCTTCCGCAGGAGTTACTGAAGGTAGTAAATGATGAGGTAATCAGTCAGGCCCTTTGATTATTTTCTGCTGCTCTTCTAACCTTCTAACCGGCTGCTTCTTTTCATCAAAAAATGCAGAACAACATTAATTTGTCTTACACAAGCCACATGTTCTTATTAAATGGATTCCTGCGCCTGGATTGTTGCTCCTTGAGAGCTCCTTTGCATATCCTGTTCTCTAATTGCCAGCCACGCTGACCTTCAAGCGCTTTGTGCAAAATGCTGAAGAATGACCAAGAGCAACATTTTAATAACTTCACTAGCATGTTAAAATATGGGAAAACAGCTACTTTATTGTATGGAGCAGCTGGTACTCATTCCAATAGGATTTACCAAAAAACTTTTTTGCTTCTGGCTTTAGGATGAGTCATAATTGATCCCGAGAGGACAGCACAACTAATCTCTGAACAAAACATAATTATGATAAGTATTTTGGAAAATTTAATTATTCTGCCCCTGGGAACTTACAGCCTTTAGAAGAGATCAGCTTCTTACCAGATTTATTTGGACTAGTGATTTGCAAAGGGACAAATAATGTTTAACTCCCATCATAAAACAACCTTAATTTTGGTCTCATTAAAAAAATTAATCAAGGGACATATTCTTTACTCTAAATGACATTGGTGTCTGGGCCAAGACCCAGGTCCTCAAAGGTACACAATTGTCCAGATAGGAATGAGACATCGAACACTCATTGATTTTGATGGAATTATTTACTGAACTACCTTTGTGGGTCTGAGACAAAATCCTAGTGGGGACCTGGGCTTTCAAGAAACACTCGCAGGCACCAGCTGGCATACGTGATACTGTGTAAATGCTGATGTTACACAGCAGTGACTGAGATGATACTGAGAGAGTGGCTCTGACACAGTTGTCTGTGGCTGATAAATGTGGGAGACTAGTGGTTTGGGCAGCAGAGGCAGACAGCAGAGCAATGTCAATGCAGTCAGACAGAGAAGGGTAATGGTTTCACACAAGGGGAGCAAAGACCATATCTTAACTTTTTTAAGTGTTAGAAGAAATTGGCCATAATTCACTATTGCTCAAATGTAGTCTCAAACATCCCCTGAATGGCATCTATATTTTGTGGGTTCAGACATCCTCTAGAGCACCTGACAAAAATATATTGAGGCAAAGACCAGAGCTAGAGAGGTTACATATTAGAGTAACACCAAATCTTGCTCAGTCAGGTAACATTTGGATTTTGGTTTCCAGAACTACTGCTGGAGGTGTGATTCCATAAAAAAGAATTAATTCTTCCAGTGAATGGTGACTAGAACAATACATTCCTGGTTTGTTTTAAGAGGGAGATTTCAGTGGTAAATCTGGTTTCTGCTTCTAGGGTCCCGGAGAGACAGTGTGGAAATATTTTCAGGAAAAAAAACATGTTTACAAGGTACAAGAAAAACCTCTAAAATGAAAAAAAAACAAAACAAAACAACCAAACCAACCAACCAAACCACAAAACAAAACAACAAGGAGAAAACAAAGATATTTTCTACTGACTTCAAATGAACATTCAGTCTTTCTGTCTGTGTTAAAATAGTCAAAATAATTGAAAGAATCTATCTTGGTGTCCCATGAAAATAATGTCTCCTCTAGTTAAACAGTTTAAATATATTTTTGTTGGTAGGAAAAAATATATCATAACTCTAGACTATTTTCTCAATTCCCTGAGATAGCCTTAATAGGGGACCCTGAAGCTAAACAAGTGCTCACACTTATCAAATTCATTTTCACGATGCAACCGACATAGTAATGCTTAAGAATGGCAACAGGTTGGTGGGCATAAGTTCATCCAGTCTGCTGTGAAGTGTGGATTTAAGTGTTGTATCACTAATTTCCATCGTACAAGAACTGGGGGGTTTATATCAAGTGATAATGTTGACACCACAAAAGCTGTGGAGTCGGACTCTGATCCATATAGAGCACTGTTACAATACAGAGTGGTGTGCGTGAACCATCAGCTGTCACCTGTTGATGTTCTGATATACAGAGTGCTGAAAGGAGGGATGTGTTTCTGCTGTACGCTAATGTCGGATTCAGTTAGGAGCTGCAGATCTTGGAAGGGAATATTTGGAGCCAGATGTGGGAATCTAGCTGCTCTCTCTCATGGACGCAGACAGCACTGGTGCTGCGAGAGATAAACTTTGTCATCTGGAGGGTGGAGATGGAAACACTCTTCAAAGAAACAGGCAGCACTTCTGAAGCCATAAAAGAAGGAGCCAAGCCTCTTGGATTCAGTTACTTGGCCCCAGATTTGGGGAAAGCAGCAACTGTCTGTAGGTGAAAGGCCTTGCAATATCTATAAGCTGTGGTGCTGATTGTGGAGCAGTTGTCCCAAGGGGTATTGCACTGTGAATGCCATTGCTCAGAGCATTTTAAAGATGGTTAGCTAGTACGATGTGTATGTATAATCATGTATGCGTGATTTTTCTTTCATATGACTTTCCTTACTGGAGGGGGCGGGGGGGCTATTACTTTAAGAGGCTCCCACAAGCACCGCTTGCTGTGTTGTGGACAATATTCACATTATTAGCACTCTGGAAGGCTGGAGAAAGTGGATTGCAAAATAGAAATGTATGGGTTGGTGTTTCACAGTGAATTTATTTGTCTTGCAAGTAAAAGATTAATTTATTCATTTCTGCCAAATATGAAGTCCAAATTCAGAATCAAATCTGGAAGTCAAGCTGGAGACCCCTTCCTATTCATCATCACTAGTAATAGGAGTTCTTTGGGTCAAGCTGCCCCTGTGCAAATCCATTAGGCTTCAGCTGGACTGTAGGATTTCTGTAGCTGGGCTCAGTGCATAATTTGCAGACAATGGAGTTACACAATTGAAAATGTAAAAGTGTACATACATGTCTGTGACTTCTGCTTTTGATCTGCAAGGTGATCTTTACTGATGAGCCACCTTTTTCCCTTACATTTTTTTTGTCTTCATTGTTTATGAGGATTTCAAACAGCTTGCTTGCTTTCTCCACCTTTTCTGGGGCTTTTTATTGACACTAATGTATGGCTTTTGTTTAAATGAATAATTGAGTGGATTCAGGGTTAAATATTGATTAATTGTTAAGGAGTCTGGATTCAAAGTGGGTGGCTGTACAAAGGGCTGGCATGTGTGAGGAGGGAAATGCCAGGAAGGAAAAGATCATATTTATTGGCTGATTTTGTCATAAATTACTACACTGCTTTAAAAAATAATGCCGTAAGTTTTCAGCTCCAGATCTGATCCTGCTGTAAAAAGAGAATATTATTTTCCCCATTACGTTGATACAAAGAAAGAATTATGTGACATGCCCATGTTTACTTGCAGAGAGGCAAAGAGAATCCAGCCACGACATCCAGATGTTCTTGTCGCACCATCATGTTGCCTGATTGTACTTGGAGGCTGGTTGGTGTTTGAAATCCAGATCCATTTCCCAAACTATACATTCTTCATCAGTAAGACTCCAGTTCCCCCAAATGCTCAAACTGTGAATGATTCCTAATCTACATCTATATGTGGAAGCTTGGAGTCTTTGAATTTATGGTGCAGCTATGTGGTCCTAATGGCAAATCCTTAGTTGAAACAGTCTGTGTGCTATTGAAATCAGGCAAGTCACAGTGGTTTAGAATAGAATTGGAACAAATTTGCTTAGCAGAAGCAGTTAATGAAAGACAGAAATATCCTGTAGGATGTTGCAGCCCAATGGATCACTAATTTTAGGAAGCAGAAGAATCTATCATTGAAGATCTCCCCTAATATCTCCTGTATTACCATTTCTTGCAACAGGAGATGATAGCTGCATGGCAAGGGCAGTTACACTACTGAAATCAGTGGAGTTGGTTTGGATTTACTATGGCAAAAGTAGGATCAGAATTTGGTTTCCTCTTTTTATACCTTAGATATGTGTCAGTTCATGTGTTTGTTAGGTCTCTGCCTAGGTGGAGATTGGGCAGGGAGAGCGAGTTTTAATATACAGATAAAACTGATTCTATGAGTAAGCAGGAAAAAAAAAAAAAAAAAAAGAAACAACTCTTCCCCTTGCTGACCCATACAAAAAAGCCCATTTTTCGTTCATAACAAAACCAAGGAAGTGATTTTCATTCTGGAGGAAACTGCAGAAACAACATGAAAAGTGCTTCTTCCAAGGATTTTTCTCCAAGGCAGATACACCTTGCATCCCAATGATGCCAGAGGGCTGGTGTTCTGTGCAGTTTCTGTGCTCCAGAGGAGGATGGGGTGTATTAGTCCTGAATTACAAATGAACAAGCTATGTCCTTCTGCTACATTCAGCTCAGGGTGATCAGCCTGTCCATCAGAATCAGCCACTGGTGCTGCTGCCCATCATTATGATGCGTTAGCACTTGCCATGCAAAATTCGCTGGCAATAGCAATTTCTGATGCTGTTCCATTATCATTCATTTCACTATCAGGCTGCAAAACCCATGTGGCTAAGAGACATCGAAGGAGAATTAAAGGAGCCCTTTCTGTGTGAAATAACTAGTAAATCTCTGATGTAGTTGTCTGTTTTGGTGTATCTGATATGCAAGCCTGGACATACTGTCTCTGGTCACATCGATTTACCAAATCAAGAGATGTGGGGTCACCACCATCAGAAGCTCCAAATGTTTCTGTGCCTGTATGCAGAAAGTCAAAACAAGGAGGGGATTCTGGCTCTGGCTCTTTTTGTTACATATTTTTCTTGAAAGTGGTGATCTGAGGCAAGCATGAATTTTAAGGGGAAAAGTAAAATTGCAGAGACCAGTGCTCTAGAGATTTCTGCTTCTCAGCATTGAGTAATACATTTCCACAAGCCAGCGCACTGGCTTCTAAGAGAGTGGAACAAATAGGACCATAAGGATTCATTTTTCTCCCAGCCAGCAGTGTTTGCTGCTTTGTGGGCAGGTTTGTAACCCTGCACAGCAGCAGTCTTTATTACTTACTTGGCTACTCCATGACTGGTATCACTGCCTTTGTTGCTGCAACTTGGATTTTCGTGCTGTCAAAGGTCTGTGCTGCCGGGG
>JANHGO010000053.1:91443295-91499772 GCA_024606505.1 Aquila spilogaster | reverse complement strand
CCCGGATCCTCCTTCTTGCCCTTTTTGAAGATCGGAGTGACATTGGCTATCCTCCAGTCTTCAGGCACCTCTCCCATCCTCCAAGACCTCCCAAAGATGATAGAGAGGTTCTCATAGAACTCTAGGTTCTAGGATAGATAATAGATATATAGATATCTATCTGGGATAGATAGATTCTCGGGTCTATGTTCACTTTTGCCTGGAGAGCACAATGTGCTGTAGAAATTGGTTTACTTTGTCACTGCAATGCCCAGGGGCACCTTTGAGTACTGAAGAACAGCTGTGAACTCACCTCACTGTGAGGTTAGGTGGCAGACATGGCAGGGACAGATGACCAGGGAGTTTCTATTTTCAGACTGGCATTACTCCAGTTCTTCTTCACTTGAGTGGGACACAGCTGTTAACCTTGTAAAACCATAAAAAACCTTTCTCATGGTTTAAATTCATGGTTTAAATTGTTTTCAGAGCTTGCTGCTTATTATGTATTACTTAACACTTTAGCATGTATTTTATAGTCCCTCAGTGCTTTCAGGGAAACACTAATCAAGTTGGGCAAATGGCATGGAGAGAATAGGAACAGTATGTCCCAAAAGGGATGATTGTTAGTGATCAAATGGGATCTTAGAAGAAAGTCTTGAATCATCACAGACCCATTTCTTTATAGTACAAACAGCTGCTGAGGCCTATGAGCACCAATGCCTCTTCATGCACTGATGGGAGCTAGGTGCAATGGTAGTGGAAAGTGTTTTTTTTTAGGTAAAAGAACTGTAATCTTCATCTGGGTTTGGCTTTCCTTTTCAAAAGACAGGGAAGACTATCCTGAATGTGGGAAACAAATGGAAACAAATGCCAAAAATAAGATTAAATAGCAGAACCTTCTAATTCACATCTTAGATGCTCAGCAGCTTTCTTTAGTATCTTCTGTCCTTTCATATTTCCTTGACAGATAACACTGATGTATCTCACCGCTGTTCTGTGATCTCTTCCCTTACTGGAATGGGCTCATTCTGATCTTTTTAATGATTTCTGAATACACGATTCTAATGATCACAGCATGGTCCAAGGTGAGGAAGTACATCTGAGCTGAATGATTGATGATTTAGCTAATCATGACCTGAATCACATTGTGCATTTTCAGAAAACATCAGCCTGGCTTCAGAAAGAGGTATTTGCCTGGTGGGAAGGAAGTGTTTAATCTAGAATTTGACTGTCTTGTTTCATTGGTTTGAGACTGCTCACTATGTGCAATAACAGCAAGACATAAAACGCTTTCTCCTGACAGACATTTCACTTTTCTGGCATTTGCTAGTGTTGTAAGGCTTCCCAAGCACCATATTGGAGTGAATTAATGTGCAGCTACTCTCTGTGCTCATTATGCTAAATTAGTGTTTTACCCATACTACAGTTATTTTGTTCACAGAGAAGAGGAGGGGATGGTCCCAGATTTTGGGCAGCATTACAGAGCTGGAAAAACAAGAAGATACCAAACATCACCAGTGATCTACCTTCTTATTAATAATAAGTCACCGTTTCTGTGGGAAGTTTTTTCATGGGATTGAAGGTGTCTGGGATGATTTTTTTTATTAGAGGGGCGGAAAAAGTAGGTAAAACTGTTTTACAGATGGGGGATGGAAACATCGCTATTCTTGTACCTTTCCCAGAAGGGTCGAGGAGGCTTAAAATGTATGTCCATTTCTTTTTAAACTATTTGTTTGGCAAAGCTCCTTTTTGCCCACGTTCTTACTCATTCCCGTTTTCTTCTATCCTTGGAACTTCTCCCACTCTGTCCCTCTGACATTTCCTTTCTCTGTTTCTTTTATCTGTTCTACACATCTGTTATTTTGTCTTTCTCTATTTATTTCCTCCTTCTACATTACAAAACCAGTTAAAATCTTCTGTCCATCCTATCTTCTCTGACAGCAACTCTCAGGCTTCCCATCTCTTAACCTGTTACCCCGCGTTTTGTTTTCTATTACTATGATGTGAACAAGTTTTACTGTAATGCTTCTCTGTAATGTGTATATTTGCATGGAAATTTAGGCAAGGTAGAGATATAAATCCTGGAAATTGCAGAGTTCTCTTATTATGCTACTGCAGCATTGACTTTAATAGATTTGACAGTATAGAACCGTAGAATGGCTTGGGTTGTAAGGGACCTTAAAGACCACCTAGTTCCAACCTCCCTGTTCTTCTTGTGTGTATTGTGAGAGAAGAAGTTAATAGCAGAGGTTTCTTACAGATATTGCCTTTTACCTTACTCCACCCTTACCAGAAGCACCACCAGAAAATTCAAGACATGGTTATTTTTAATCACAAATTTGTGAGGTCAGTACTGCGCAGCATTTTCCAAGGCATATGTAGCCTTGTTATAATATAACATAACATAACACAATATAATATCCAGCAGGTTATCAACAAAAAAATGAAGACTTTTTGTTAAATATGTATTTACTATGTTGTATGTTGAAGCTCTAAAGATTTTGCAGTGTTTTTTCTTTACATGTGCATACTGATCAGCAATGAGCAGATCCTATATTGTCCAGAGTTTTGGGAAATCATACATTCACAGAATATTATGGTTGGAAAAGACCTCCAAGATCATCCAATCCACCTGTCCATCTACCACCAATACTGCCCACTAAGCCGTGTCCCTGAGTACTACATCTACATGTTTCTTGAACACTTCCAGGAACAGTGACTCCTTTATGGTGGAGTGGCCAAGTGGTGAGTTAATACTGGCACACCATTAACAATTTTCAAATCATTGAATTTCAAAATTTGTCAAAATTTGTTAAATTGAGATTTTCAAATATGCGTCAGGAATAAATCTTTACGTAAAGAGGATGCTTAAGCATTCAGCCTCTGCTAACATCAATGGAATTCCAAATGAAATTCCTGAAGGTACTTTTGAAAGCAAAGGCATCAGATTATATGAATGGGTTTTATTGCCACTTGAACACAGAAACAAATCATTGAGATGTTTATGCTCACAAGTTTCTTTCAGCAGAAATAGCACTTACATGTGTAAGTACATGTGTATGCCCACACTGACAAGCATACATGCGCCTCCACACATGCATGTGGGGAGAGAGAGGGAGAGGATACTGCTACTCTCAGAAATCTTCGAGCAAATTCAGGGAGTAGTTAAATTTTTTCTACCACCTTAAGTCAATGTGCATTAAAGGTGCAATAAAGATGCAAAGACATAAATGAGCACAACACCCGCTGCAGTCAGAATCGACAGGCTGAGATCTCTGGAATACGTAATGTCTTCCCTTTCTCTTTAGAGCTTTTTTCAGAAGTAGCAGTGAGCATAATTTATTGTCCTAGCAAGAAATAAATCGTTTTCTGAGAGCAGTACTGGGCTTCTGCCTGCGTATTTCATGCAGCTGTGATTATGGAAAAAAGGGTTTTTGAAAATGAGCCATCCCCGATTGCATCCTTGTTATGAATACATTCATTTCCATTTCCCTGTTTTGTTACACTATGGAGGCATTTTGTGTTCTTTTTAAATTTATTTATTTCAATTAATGTTTATTTTTTAATCAAAACGAATATGTCACAAGGAAATTAATCCTTTTAAGCGAGTTTCCTTACCCAATGTTTAGGCATCTTTTAATGATTTCTTTTCTTCCTCAGCGATGAGTTTTCCCCTGAAGCTCTCAGGTGGAGATTGACAGTCTTTGTGGGGAGAATCATCACTGCTCGATTTCTTTAACAGAAGAGACAGTGGGCACACTTACATCAGGAACAGCCGAAGTACTTCCAGTTCCATGTCTAAGGGTCTTGTTTTCTATAATTCCTTGATAAAACTTCACATAGCAGTAGAAATTTCTGAACAAGTGCTGTGCAAGCAGAGGAAATGTGAAATGATGCATTAGAGATGTACTCTGCTCTGACACACTGTACGTGATCTATGAAATTCCAATTGTTCAGAAAGCTTACAGAGCGAAGCCTTGACAGCTTTGTTGTAGAAAGACAATCTGTGCTCAGGAAAATACCTGGGTAAGGGCAAAATATCAGTCATGCTCCACACTGTCTTCTATGCAAGCTTAGTGGAGCCTCATTGTGTTCTTGTTTTAGTACTTTGCAGTATCTGAATACAAATATTAGATACAGAAAGACCCCAAAGCCTGTCAGAAAGTGGTAAGTAGTTGAGAGTTTTCATTGACTTCTGATAGACCAGAATGGGGTGATAATGTCTTCACAACTGCCAGTCAAACACCTGGCAAATCCAATCCTCCCCAGCAGCATATCTAGCTGCTACAGAAAATACTGAAAATACCAATGACATCAGTTGTTATTAAAAAAGAAAAAGTAATTCTTATTAAAAAAGGAGTTGGATCAATGCCCACCTACCCATCTACTAACCTCATATCATTACCTGTTCTCCATTCTCACAATATATGTGATTCTCTGTATGTGTATCTACACTACACAGCAAGGTAGGAAGTGCTGCTGGAAGTTAAAAGTGAAATATGTTCCAGGTATGAGGGCTGAATGTAAATGAGGGTAAATGAGGCTCCATGTTCTACATGGAGTCAAGATTGAAAGAGAGGTGTGTGGTAAAACATGTGGTGCTTCAACACATGGAACACTTGCTTTCAGGTCACAGTGGCAAGGATCAGAAGTTCAGCTTACAGCTTGTACTAAAACTATTACAGCAGTTGTTACTACAGAGATGAAATGCTGCCGAAGAGCTCAGGCATTCTTACCTCTTTGGGACATCTCTGGGCATGTTCAGTTTTGCAGTTCCCTGCATCTGCAACTGCTGCTTAGGAATATTAGAAACCTATCTAATCCCCTCACCCCCCCTTTTTTTTTATATATATAAACTAATGGGTGGTGCCATTTACTTGTATTCTCTGTAGCTATTGACGTTTTTTGTTGGATGTGGTGTAATTTACCCTTTATTGCTAAGCACGAACTCAAAATGAGGACTTACCTTCTGCTTAATAAGATTTTCATAACAATGCCCTCAGGTGGGTAATTTAGACCTGAAAACGGGGGTACCTTTGACTGTTTTACTAATGGATTGGGTATTTTGTGACAGTAACAGATTCAAGAATCTTTTCTTACGAGGCAGCCAATAAGGAATGTCAAATACATCCTTTTTACTGTCCCTTAACAATGGTGAGTCTTGGAGCCTTGCAAATCAATTCTTAATAAAAGAAAAACCTGTGCTGGAATCCAGTTGGAATCCAGTTACACTCCTAATCTGAGTTCTTAGTAGAGTTTATATAAAACTTTCATTATCTAGAGGGATGGTCAGAAAAATACAACAAATCAAACTCTCACTCCTTGCAACCACAAAGCCATTCATAGCTCACTTTGCCTGTACAAATTAGGGCATTTAGTAAAAGGTCTTCTTGCAAGAACTTCCCAGAGGCAGAACATCACCACAACAATAATATGGTTTTTCTTTGATACTCTTGCATCCAGAGAAGTCATCAACATGGCTGCAACAGATTCTTCCAGTGCCTCCCACAGGAATAACTGAGGAAGCTGTGTCCGTGCCAGGTAAGTAGGCAAATAGTTAATTGTTGTTTGACACATTATGAAAATTGGAACATATTGAACTTGGGATTTGGGGCTGCTCTTAGCTATTTCAGGGTCTGTTCATCTGAGAAGTAACTATCTCCAAGCTCTTTAACAGAAAATAAAAATCCTTTATTTCGTTAGAAATGCTCTGCTGTCTCAAGAGTTTTGTTTGGGTTTTTCTATGAATGCCAGGGAGGAAAGCTGTGCTGAGAAAGGCATGAAGAAAATCGTGTTCTGCTTAATTATGGTACTTAAAGAATCTGTTCTATTTTTAAGCTGAACATCTGATTCATCACAAATATAAAGAAAATGTGAATTCAGGGTGTGTGCTTCTGGCATCATATTTTGTACAATACACAGCCACACTACTGGGAAATGTTATGAGGAGGGTCCGTTCAAGTTCTACTTAATGGCTTTTCCTCCTTGGACATATTCTTGGATGAAAAAAGTGTTTAAAAATCCATTACAACCGGTACCTTGGGTTGCTTTGAATTGGAATGTGGGAAAAAACAGCATAAAATTTTTTCTGTTTCAGATGCAATTCATACTGAAGCATTCTGCTGCAGCCTAATTTACACTGCAGACAGATTGGAACAAATAACACGTAAGTGCTTTGTTTTAAAATACTGGTATGGATAAAAATATGTTATTCAAGAGAGCTCCTTGGGATAGTTCTGAAATAGAAAATAATGTATGCAGATGGTCTTACATAAACATATGCAAGTAAGAAACTTGAAGAAGCAGTAGCAAATGAGACCCAGCTGTGATTACATCAGGTGCTCTGTAGGGAAGCTTTCTAACTTGCAGAGTTTATTTTCCCTTCCTCTTCTAGTTCCAAAGGCCCTAGTAAATATTTTCCATCATTTATTCTCTTCTCTGCCCACCTTATTCGACCTTCACTTGCATCTTGTTTCTTAAACATCCTTGATAAGAATTTGATTGTTACTCAACCTGCTTACACTATTATTTCTCCTGTTTGGTGTTACTGATTTTGAGATCTTCATCCTCACTTCATCTTCAGTGGTCAGAAAGAAGACATCTTTATCCATGTTCTGACCATTTCTATGCCTCATTTGAGTGTTGATGTTCTGAGCCCTCTGAGGCACACTCATGCTACTGCTTGGTCAGGAAGGAGCCAGTGTGCAGCTTTTCCTGTAACACACTGGACACTGCTTCTCATGAAAAAGCTCTTCCTGCAGCCTCTGCTTCCTCTGTATTGCTGCCATGGACCTACAGCAGCTTATGCCACTTTGCAAACCTTGAATTGAACAGCTGCTGTGGCCTGAACCCCTCTCCTATATCCCTCCCAAAAGACCTTTCACTTTCCATTATCAGCTCTGTGGCCCCCAACATAAAAAAGACATTGGCCTGTTGGAATGAATCCAGAGAAGGTCCATGAGGATGCTCAGAGGGCTGGAACACCTCTCCTATGGAGACAGGCTGAGAGCTGAGCTTCCAGTACATGAAGGAGGCTACAGAAAAGCTGGGGGAGAGACTACTTGTCAAGGAGTGTGGTTGTCCTCCTCCATGGAGGTGTTCATGGACAGGTTGGATAGGATCCTGGGCAACCTGATCTACTTGGAGGTTCCATGGCAAGGGATTAGAACTAGATCATCTTGGTCTCCTCCAAACCAAACCATTCTGCAATTCTATGACATGGTATTAAAAGGAACGGGGATTCGTTTTTGCCATCACAAGCATTAGGACTAGTGCTTGCAAACTGTCAGGCCTCACTTGAGATTAACTTACTCTTGGCGGGCATGAGTAAACCACACATTTGCCTAAGAGAGAGTTGTTATGAGAGACTGAAAACCAGGTAGGCGAGGGGTCAATACTGTAGTTTTTACTGATGACTGAGGAACTTATGTTAGCCTTTCTGCTGGTGAGTGCGTAAAAGCTGTTGTGGACTAAAATACTGGAGAAAAAGTCTATAGGCAACACCCCAGATAGTAGAGAGTATACTTAATATCTGCCCCTGAGAGAACTGGCCGAAGGAGGGACATTTCAAAGCAAGAACTGATATAGGTGCTACATTATTTCAACTTCTTGATGTGCATTGCTGTACATTTTACTTCCATCTATTTAAGCCAAAGAAACTGTATTCCAGGTGACATTTTATATAAAAAATAACCAGACCAGGTTAAGAGATGTCTTTAAATACCAAAAATGTACATTAGCAGCTTTAGCAGGCGTGGAACGAGCTGTAAAAGTGAGTGCTCTTTACACATACCTCAGATGAGTGTATTCTGTAGGATCCTTTTGATGTGTGGATATTATTTGTCTTTGAGCAGTAATCACGCAGCTCACACAATGGCATTATCATGTAGACCATGCAGTTCAGCTCTCTAAATGCATTCTGCTGCAGCAGGTGGAATAGCAGCTTGTTTTTAAAATGGAGAGGAAATATAAAAGAATTAGAAACAATTTTTTTTTTCTTTTTAGAGGGGGTACAGACAGTAATTATGGAAGGCCTCATGACAGCACGATCAAACACTTGGAACCTTTTAACTCTTTAGTTAAAACTTTTATCACCATGAGATAAAAATACCAATTCATTCTTTACAATATCAGGGCTTAAATTTTCAAAACAACCAGTTATTTCAGGTGCCCCAGTTTACAGTTTCCTGGTTTTATTCCGCTATACTTATGAGTCCCATTTTTGCAGACAGACCCTTCAGAAATCAAACCTTTTCAATGAGGTTTAAATTGGACGTACACAGTCCCATCTTATCTGTGAATAATTCAGGGCTAGATGATTCTAATGTAAATACTTACCATTTATCCATATTAGAGTCAGTTAATATTAGAGAAACAGTTTGAAAAGCTATCAGTTGTCATTAATGTTTTATGTGTATGTGAAAGGAAAGAATCAACTATTCATAACATCCAGATTGGACAGGGCAGAGAGTGATGGGCGTTAGTCCCACTGTTTATCTTAGCTATGAAGAGCAGCTTTTTAGAAGTAAGATAGCACTAAAATAGTTCAGTGCTGAGCTTGTGAAATCTCTGTTATTTGGGGTTTTTATGGAAAGCTTAGCAATGATCAGTTACAGCTGATCTAGCTTTGCAGAAGAGTGACTAGGTGAGTTCACAATGCTTTTTTCAGCCCAATTTCTGTCATTCTGTGCATGTATATATCGTACAATATGTCATATATATTCTCAACATCATGTATATGATTCAATACATGCAAATGATTTTATTCTCTTGTATATATATATATTACACATATACATTGCTCGTAGACCAACTTATTGGTTGGAGTTTAGAGGCAAGGCCGGCTGGAAGAGTAGTTTCACATTGAGACTTCTAATTTTTCACACTGTGGAATGAAAAGCTAATCAGGCAAATAATGATGAAGATTGCTGTATTTGCCAGGTAGGCAAGAGCACAGGAAATGCAAAGGTTTTGCTAAACAGCTCATTCTTCTTTTTTAGCTCCAGGAAAAGTCTCAAACGGGGCCACAAGGTGGCAGATGAGCTGCAAAGATTACGGATTAATAGCTGTAAAATAGAAAATAGACTGTAAATGACAAATATTAAAACAAAAAAAGGCATAAATGATAGAGTGTTGTCATTTTGAGTACTTTTCAGAAAAATAGATGTGTTTCCTATCACAAAACAAAGTAAATTAAGTATCAACCCCCTTGACCATCTTATTGCAACAGGTTGGGGATCTAATTGTATTCAGTGGTAGCTAAATCAACCATGGTCTGTTTTTTTGGTAGGCACCTTGTCTTGGGCACTGCTCTAATGAATTTGTTATGACTGACATTTCATTAGTGTTCAAGCTGAATCTGTTCAAGCATGAATTAATTTTTATTTGATGCTCTGGTACTGTAGAGAAGAACAAGATTTTCCCTTAGACTGGAGTATAACATCTACAGTGTGTGTTTGTTCTGGAGCCCACACCTGCCTGTAAATACCATTGCATATCTGCTGCTTGTAGAAGGAGTTATAAAAAATTGGTAGTACCTATTTTCCTCAGTACAGAAGCGATAATCAGTAAAGGCAAATTCAGATCCTAGTTCTGGTCTGAGAGGTTCAGCCAATGTTCGGTAGACTCAATTTCCATCTGATGGCTCAGTGCATTTTTTTTCTTGAGTTTGTTCTGCATGACTTGCAATCAAGCTCAACAAATCCTCCTGAACTGCTATTTTTTCCTTCTTGTATTGGACTAATTTACAGGCGCTGTCCAAACCGCTCCCCAGACATCAAGCAGACAGGAAACATCCACAATAAGCTCTAGTTCATAGAATCATAGAGTCATAGACTCATTGAGGTTGGAAAAGACCCCTAGGATCCTCTAGTCCAACCATCAACCTGTCCCCACCATGCCCACTAAACAGTGTCCCTCAGTGCCACATCTTCACAGTTCTTGAAGCCTTCTAGGAGTGGTGACTCCACCACCTCCCCAGGCAAGCTGTTCCAATGCATAACCACTCTGAGAATACATTTTTCCTAATCTCCAACCTGAACCTCTCCTGCTGCAACTTAAAGCCATTAACTCTTGTCATATCAGCCATTACCTCTCATCCTGTTGACAAGTTCATGTCATCTTTTTTCAAACCACACAGGTTAAGCCTCATCCTGCACCTTGAACAGATCTAAGGGAAAAGAAGCAGCTTCCAGAATATTTTTCACTGCTTCAAATTATTGCTCCAGTTTTCAGATGCTATAAAAGCTCCAGCCCTTGTAGGTCACCATCAGCACCTGCCCGGCTGGTGTCATCTGTCCATGCCACATCAGATCAGTTCAACCTCAGGGAGGGAAGACTAATAAACCTGAGCATCTGCAGAGCAGGAAACACCTCAGTTATCCTGTCCTCTCAAGACTACTGTGTTGAACTCCTTGATTTGCAGGTCCTTATTAACTTGGTTGCTTCAAAGAAGACGTGAGTTTTCTTTCAGGTTTCTTTTTCTCAGAGCCTGAGCTGATCCTATTCTTGGAAGATCCATTTAAGACACACAGTTGTTTTTAGACAGTGACAGCCCCTCACTAGCAGTAATAAATCTAATCTGAATGAAGACATGCTGCTTGCTAATGGAAACATTAATAATGGCTCCATTGGTTTTGTAGTTCTAAATAACTGGATTGAATAATTAAATGACAATTTATTCTTTTTGTTTTGAAAGCATTCCTCTCACTCTTCAGCTTGTTTTGTTTTGTTGTTGTTGATTCTCCTGTGTTTGATCTTATTTGTGTTATTAGAAGAATATACACTGAAGTACTTTTAAAACGTAGTACATAAATAAATGTTCTGCCTGTGGTCTTGTGAAAGGCGTTGTAATTACAGGAGTAAATTTTTTTGGTCATAAATAATTCAGTCAATATTAATTGCATATTCTTGTTTAGTAATCAGTGAATTCCGTATCTTCTGTTCATTAGTTTTCCTTTCATTACAGCAGTCTCTCATAAGCTATTGTCACATATTCCAGAAGGACTCCATTATAGTTGGAGGAAGTGACTATCCTAAGAACAGGAACAGACAAATTTTCAGAGTACAGAATAGAAATGTTCATGGTGCTTTTTGCTTTTTGATTGTTTGTGGTGGTTAATCACAACAAATTATTATCATTTAATGATTAAATTATTCAGAATTCAACAAAATCAAGAATGCCTTTACTCTGCATGTGTTTCAAAAGGTGAGTGTGAATTAGTAGCTTATATGTACCTGCAAATCCAGCTTGTTATAGTGAAAGAAGGAAGAGGAAATTTTTATTATGAAATGCACATTCCTACATTCCTAGAGGACATGAACTGAAAAATGAGAGCGATAAATTCCAGTTCCCATTATGATGTGAGCATCCATAGCTTTGACTGGTTTTGGAGGAGTCAAAGGCATTCGGTATGTCCCAGATGTGGGCATCAATTCATTTTAATGGCTCCTTGCCGGACTGGCCCAGAAGAAACTGGAAGTGTTGATTTTCTCTAAGTACTGAAGTGCTTACAACAATGAGGTAAAATAATTTGATTCAGGTAGTGTTTAGCTTTGTATTTCCTGATTTATCTTGGTTAGCTATTTCTGTCCCTAAAAAAGCAGCTTCATCAAAGTTTCTTCTCTCCAAAGAATGTGGTTGTAACAAAGCTTACAAAAACTACCTGCTCCTTTTTAATCAACTCTTTTGATATTATTCTTCAAAAATGAAGATGCTAGGATGAGTCATTCAGAGAACTGTTTTCTTAGAGGAACAAGGACATATTTAAGAGCTTTATTGACCACATCATTTTGAGTATTAAAAGGTTTAAGCAACAGGGAAACGGCAGTTGAGAAATTACCAGGCATGCAGTTTTTTAAGCCTTCTGGACATTGTCAGTCTCTTGAATTGTGTTACTACTTTTGTCTGACATCCTGAATGAAGTCAATATGCTTTTGGAAAAAACTCATACTATGAGATGCTGTACACAGGGATTACTTGCATAGATGTCTACGTCTGAACTCATCACTCTTACAGAGAAGAGAGGAAATACATACAACTTTAGAGTGTTATACTGTTATACTTCTCATCCTAAAATAATTTAAATAAATCACATTCTTGAGGTGTCTTTTTGTTTTTACTGAACACAAAGAAATGCTAAGGTGATTAGTTTGGCAGGTGACATTTTTCTGTGGATGTTTAAAGTGAGCTGAAATCCCAACCACACAGTAACTGTGAGACAAGATGGTAAAACTGTGTATATGGCAACAGGAGAGTTTCAATAATGTAAAGTCAGATATTTTTGTATGAGTCAGTGACGCTTTTGTCAGGGTCTATGAAAGAGCTAAATCAACATCACAATTACAGTATCAATCTTTTTGCATATTTCTAGTTACAATACTGTGATTAGCTATAATATTATGCCACCTTTACAATAATACTATGGTTATGAGTTATTATGCCATGATGTATTTATTTCCCAGATCAGAAAAAGAAAGAGAAGCTATCCCTAGGAGACCGAATCAAAATCATTATGACTTCAAAGACTACATGCTTTCTGCATGGATCAGGTTTAAACAAAACATTTATAATTTAAAATGAGTACATGTGAGTTTTTCCTCAGAGTACTTTCCGGGGGATCTCAGATATTTAATATATTTGTTATAAAGTTCTAGTGTGATACTCCACTTGAGAACTGAAGTAGATATGTACGGGCTTGGTAATAGCTGAACTTTACCTTAATTGTACAACCTATTGTGTTTTAGTTACACACCAGAGTAAACGAATATAGTGCTATGAAGAGAAGATTTTCTGCCATTATAAGCATGCAGTGCACATGGAGAACTGCCTTGCTAATGAACAGTGGAATGGAGTGGAGAATATACCAGAAGAAAGGGATGACTATCAGAAGAGAACATGACTCTTAGTAATTTCTTAGTAATTTTGGCAGTAAACATGCTGAAGATTAGAAAATTGCTAAGACTAGGTAAGAAATGCATTCCTACAACTACCCGCATAGGAATGAAAGCATGAATACAGAATTCTGTGAAAGGAATGGCATATTACAGCCTTGGAAACTATTACAAGTTGAACTTCAAAGAAAGCAAAGTGAAGGAGATGACGGGTTGGGAATGTTTTTTACACTTATTCCAGAAACATATATGTACAAGAATCCAACAATCAAAAACATTTCTTGACCTGAATTCACATTTATCTTTCCTGTAAGGAACCTTCAAGTGGATACTATCAGACTATTTTAGCGGATGAAAGATTGCCAAAGTTGATTAGCTCAAGTTAACAGGCTCTACGAAGGTTTTGAAAGAGTCCTGAAATTAGTTTTATGTCCTTCAGTTACATTATTTCTGTTTCTTTGAGTGAGAAAATACAAAAAGGGACTTCCACAGATGAAAGATAGTTACATTTTGCTTTCTTCTCTGTGGATATTCCCTTTTTTCAGTCAATAATGTTACATTGAGACAGGAGCTGAAAAATCTCTGCACAATGGCTCAAAAAGTCATTGTAGAACACTAATAAAATGTCATCAGTAGCTGAATCTGTAGCAAACTGCCTTTTCTTTTCAAATTCTGCTTACACTACAAACCAAAAATGCCCGTCTGTTGAAAATAAGTCCATTTAGCGGAGATGTTCTTACACAAAGCTTTGTTATCTTTTTTTCCACCCAATACTATCATTTAATTCATTCCTTTGGTCAAAACCTCCTCAGGAGTCTTTGTTTATCTGTGTATTTCCTCCAGCAGAAATATAGGCAAACAATTACAATATTCGTCACTCCAGCGTAGCCGGCCACTTTTCAAAATGCAGTAATACCACTTGCAACAGACTTCTACAGCAGGAATCCTACTCTGGAATGACTGCCATGTGAAGATGCCAACAGATGGAGTGTTCGGCTGCAACTAATCTAAGGAATTAGGCACTCCTGGGAACAGCACTAAGTTCAAGTGGCACCAAAATAGACATGTCCATAATTGCCAAATTATCTTCCTCTCCAAAACAATCTACTAGGAATGACAAACTCTGCCTATGAACCTTGTTAGATACATTGGCCAAAGCTGCCCTTGGAAGGACTCTGACTGCATGCTAACATTTCAAATGATTTCAAAGGCTGGAAGTCATTGCCTGGCATTTTTTATTTTACTAGTATAGATACAGCTTTTATAATCGTTTATAACAGACTTATATATGGATTTTGATATCACAACTATCAGTACTCAACAATCTGCTTCTACCAATAAAGCTTGAAGGATTATGTGCCAGTTACATACAATGCCAGTAAAAATCAAGATTTTAGCATCTTTGAGGCTGAACTTTAGAGGAAGAACACATAATTCAAGAACTCAGGAACTGGATTATTCCATTAAATACTATTCTTTTTAGACAAATGCTAATAAAAACCAAAATATTCACTTAATTTCTCAGCTGCCTCAATAACCTGCTATGACTTCCTCCCTCCAGCCATTATGGCTATTGGTGGAAACTGAATCCATGAACTTTAGTATCAAAAGAGCAAAACTTTATTACCTAAGCCAAAAACTACATCTTTTATCTGTAAGAAACCAGTGGACTATTGCAGACTCTGGGGCTAGTTGTTAGATGAAAGCATGATTATACACTGAGCCAGTGTATTACTACACTTTCACTTCTTCTGCTGAAAGGTCTATTATCCTCTCTGTGAACATGATCTAATGTCTGTTGAAGTCAGCGTGAGCTTTTCATTGAGTTTAATCGACTTTGAATCATGATCTAAATGTGAAGCCTCTTTTTACCAGCTAGAATTAAACAGAGTATGAGAAATACGAAGAGGAGATCTTTAAATATATCTACTCATTTATCTCTCTCTCTATATATATACTATAGCATCTTGATATTTATCTGTCTTCCACATAAACACTGGCTTGAACATACCTGGAATAGCTATCTGAAGGGGATAATACAACATGTGAAGGAATCTGGTCTACACTTAAACAAGGGGATATAAAGAGCAATTTAGGTACAACTGATAGAAAGATGAAGATTTGTGGGTGAAAGGAAAAGAGGAGTAGGAGTTCTCAAAAATAACTTTCCCAGAGGGAAACTGAGAAGCTGTTTCATGGTGGGTGTTTTTCCTCTTGCTGCTCTGAATAACTTGACTCTCTTAGTTCTGATTAACACATTTTTAATATATTAATTATTTTTAATTAATACTTTAAAACTTTGTCATATTGCCCAAATCCCCATCCAGAATGGCCTTAAATATTTCCAGGGACAGGGCATCCAAAAATGCCTAAAATTGAATTCCTAAAAGGAATTGTACATACTATAGTTCTGCATAAATCATGGATTTCCCCGCTTTCAGCCAGTGATATAACAGCACAATTACAAACCTTATTGTGACAGCCAAAGCTTCCATTTACACAAGTGAAAATCACTCCTGTTGGAAAGCAGGTAAAGATATTATTTCTGCAAATTGTGGTTGATTACCACAAAGAGTCTACACAAATTGAACTGCAGTAGAGTAGCTATAGCAGCAGATGGATCGGTTTAAATCTGTAGTATAGACAAGTACAGACTATAAATCAGTAAACATTCTCCATAGGCTAGATATTTCAGACACAATTATTTATTGTCGTGAAGATTAACATACATTTGATGGGTATATAAAAGGGAATAGAATATAGCAACTGAGAGAGCATTACCTGGCATAGAGCTGGGATCAAATTATCCTTTGCATCAAACTCAGAAATACTGATACAATTGAAATTTTGCATAGTGTGTCACTACCAACAGAGAAATCACCTGGCCAGTATTATGCTGTCTGTAAATATACTATCATAAATCAGCTACTCATACACTTTCATAAAGAAAAATGTATTTTAATAATAACATAGCGCTGACAACTTTGAGCTATCGTGTCCAAAACCCTTTGCAGAGAGTAGTAATTACTTTCAAGGATTTCCCTATCTTCTGCTATATCTTCCAGTCAGCTGGCATCAACAATTACTCTGCATACTACAGGAAGTCATAGAATTATTAAGGTTGGGAAAGACAATTAAGATCATCTAATCCAACCATCAAACCATCCCCACCATACCTACTAAGCCATGTCCCTCAGTGCCACATCTCCACGGTTCTGGAACACCTCCAGGGACAGTGACTCCACCATCTCCCTGGGCAGCGTGTGCCACTGCATTGCCACTCTTTCTAAGAAATTTTCCCTAATCTCCAACCCAAAGCTCTCCTGGTGCAACTTAAGGCCATTACCTCCTGTCGAATACTGTATTATTAATCTATAAATCACACTTTGATCAATCAAACCTGGAAACTCAAAGCAGAGTTTTGGGCTGTGACATGGGTAGTGCCAACATTGTGAATGAACACCGGTCTTTTGTGAATAGTATTAAATTTATTCTACGTGGAACCAACCTCTAAATTAAAATTTCTCCAGTAACAGTGCAGCATCCCTTGAGAGCTGTTTTTGACAGGAAATGAGGATAAAAGGAAGGGAAATATCATTTTGGGAAGCCATAATTTTTTTGACATTACCATTTTTGTATACTTAGCAAGGGTGATCACGCTGTCTTATCCAATTTTCATTTGACCTAATGACCTCAGTTTTCCTTAATACCAGTGGAGACAAGTAGGCACAGCAAAGGCATGACTCATCTCCTAAAAGCAGACAACTGAGTCAGATGAAACCCCCAGACATGCTTATCTCTTTCCATTGATTATAAAGCTCAGATATAAGTGCTCGCATTACAGATACATAATGTTAGGAGGGATGAAGCCTCCTATAAAGACACTGCACTAAATGCAGAAAAGTACTTTCTATTCCTCCATCCACCAAGCACTAAAGGAGGCAATCAATTACATACTTAAATCTTGACCAAGGAATACTTCCTGATATGCTAGTTCAGGTACAAGTCTCAGAACAGCAGTAAAAACTCTCAGTAATATTATGGGGGAAATATGTAATAATCATTTATATATCTTATTGTCTTTGGGCTAGTGTCTGATTTCTACTCAGCTGTAGATAAGCATTTTACAGCCTGGAAATTCAATGTCAGCATTGAGATCTATCATAAAATCTTTGAAATACAACTGATGTTAAAGGATGTTTCATTTTATTCATTGATTTTGTCAGTTTATGTGATAAAGAAGGTTAATTTCAGTGTCCCATTAACTCTTCTGGGTTAAATTAGTTTTTAGTAGCTTAGAGGATTATGTTTCCACATAAACTTTTATTGGCTGCTACATGCTTATTACTCAGATCAAGTAGGGTCTGGATTTCTGGACTTTATTTTGATCTTGTAAAGTGATTTAATTTTATTGGATTGTTTGATCTTGTCAAAGTGCAGCTGTTAAACTGTGCTTTTCCACAAGCTCTTCTTTCTTCTGGAAAATCGGTTCTGTCATTACGACCAAACCACTAGTCTTAGGAAAAATCATCTTGCCCATTCATATAATAGAAAAACTTTACATACTTCCCAGAATCCCAGATGTTTTCTAGAGGGCTCGCACTTATTGGATACCTGAATGAAGGTCTTAGTTGGCTGGAGGTAGTCATGTTACACTTGTCTCTATGAGTTGTTTTAGGTTCATTGCTCACCAGCCCCACACTTTTTTTTTAAAGACATTGCTTAGGTTTCAGATATTGCTGCTTTAATTACATCTATTAAATGTACAGCTATCATGATTTCTCTGCAGCTGTGAAAATACAGGGGTTAATTCAGATCATTTTAAACAAGACTCACAACAGATGATAGCTATCATTTTGGGTTTGGGGTTTTTTTTGTTGCTGTTAGGTTACACTTAAATCGAGACAAGTGCTGTAAACAGTGGCAATAACAGGGAGATAACTTCCATTTTGTGTTTCTGTTCCTATGCAGTTTCTTTTCTGTTTAATCAAGTCTCATTTAGTAGATTTAGTAGATGCTCTTTCTGTCTTTGTTTATACAAAGACAAAAATAACCCACTGCAGAAAAACAGGTATTTATTCTTTATAAATAGAAAGTTAGTTTATTTTTCTCAGGTTGCTTGCTATTCTTTGGTATACAGTACAGAAATCTCCTACCAATCTATGCAGAAAACCAAGGAACATGAATCAACAAGGAAGATGAAAAGGGAGTTGTTATTGGACCAAACTGTTCTTTCACTTCTGTAACTGGACATTACAAAAATTCTAGTTAATTCTTACACCACCAAGGGTATAACACAGCTGAATCTTAGCCATTGTGTACATACACTACATACATACATAGAGTATATGCATGTGTAGTTTCTAAGAAGATAGCAATGTTCAAAATACACAAAAGGATTAAAAGATAAAGTTAAGATACTGCTGTCCTGAATAGGATCAGAATCAAAGGAGAAAATGAGGTCATACTAAGGACACTTTAAAATTGTTCATTACTTCCTACTTACTGTAGACCTCTAAGTACACCCAAAGAGTGTACTTAACTAAGTTAACTAAGGTACTTAACTAAGGTTAACTTAGGTTAACTTAGGGGTTAGTGGGTAGGAAGTCAGTCCACATTATCATCGGTTATAATTTTGTCCTTTGCATTGGCCACACGTTGTGAATCCCCAAAGCGATTGCAACTGTGTAGAAGACTCATAGCAGTTGGAGGTATTTTTTTTTGTTAAATTTATGCTATCATTTCAGCAGCCAGGATGTAAATAGATTTTCTGGATTGCTGCTCAAATGAACCAACTGTTTTCCCTATCACTTTTTTTTGTTGGTGTATGTATGACATCAAAATTCCCTATGTATATGTGGCTGTTTTGCATTCACTATTTGTGGAAGATCGTATTAAGCAATTTCAGATGGAGTAATGCACTTCAAAATGATAAAAACTACAAACGTCAAATTAACGACCAACTTGAACCACTCTCATAATGTTAACACAAGCTGATATGTGAGGCAATGGAGAAATTACAGCCTCAGGATATCACCTCCCTGCTCCAGGTCTACCTCATATTTATCTCCTGAATGGAGACCAGCACTACCCCAGAGCAGCAAACCCCTTCTGCGTGTCACTGGGCACAAGGACACACCCTGCACAGCTCGGTATGCATTAACCCAAGTGAAGCACTGGGTTTACAAAACGACAGTGATCCTCTTAATTTGGTTCATTCAGAGTTGTGCATGCTTGGGTCCATCGTGCACATGGGGGAGCAACTTTTTACTGATTTGAGTTGTTTGCAGCACCTCGACTGGTATGGTGAGTGAAGGACTGTAGTGTTCAGCTTCAGTATCCCAGCAGTGTGTGCTCCTCTGCCAGGATACCAGCAAATACGTCAACATATACCATCTCTTCCTTTCAGAATAGATCCAAAAGCAGATCATCAGCCCGTGGGCTATTGCACCCCCTGCATCACATGCTTTGTGTGCATAAAATGCTCTTTGCAGCTACGAATTGGCTCTATAAGAGAAAAATAACCTGCTCAGTGACGTTGCTTCTCATGCAAATATATTATCCTTGCCCTCACCAGTTCTTTCCCCTCAAGGAGCTGCACAGGATGAGCAGATCTTTGAGCTGGAATTCAGGATAGCACAAAATATAGTTTAACAAAAGGAAATACTCCACAGTACAGAAACCATATTAACAGTAGTTGGTGATTAGAGCTATTGGAGTCTATACTGTTAATTGGATTGTTACAAATGGAACACATGGACCATTAAAAGGATATCAAACTTGGTAGCTTGCAGTAGGGACAGCAGGCTTTGGCAAAGACAATTTATTCATTTAGGCCATATGATGACGGTAAGTAGTAGTCATTAACACCAAATTTCACTCTAATGGGAGGCTGTTTGGTGCCTGGCTGATTTCTCTTTTCATCTTTTTGTGCTGCTTTAATGGGCTTTTTCTTGTTAGTGTTTTCTTTGGATTTGTCACTGTCAGCTGTATGCACTCTTGCCCCAGCAGTCTCCTTACAGGTTTCCTGCTTGCCTGCTTGTTCGTGCAGCCATTTCTTCACCAAGTCATTGATAAACACCAGGGACACATCAGTCCTTTTTAGCTCAGTGGGAACGCTCCAATGCACATGCGAGCCCCCTACTACACTTTATTATCCTGCTTGCTTTTCTTTTCTGTTCCACTAAGTAGTTCCTGGGCTTCCTGCAAAGCCATCCCTCTTACTGACACAGCCATGGATCCACACCTAGAAGTACCTGTGGTTCTGCACCAAGACTGCTTCTTTTCTCAATTACCCAGTGCAGATCAGAAACCTAAATGACAGTGTAATACCAGCATAAGTAAAATCAGGATCAAAGTCTCCGTAAAGAGACCCTCAGTAAAGAGTCCCCCAAACACCAAGCTCAAAGAACCCAAGCTACATTTCCTCATTTGGTATATTTGACCAATCCTTTACACATTATTTAGCAATGAGAAAATTACCCCCAAAGCTTCTCATGAAGCATGTGCTGTGCCTGTTTTTATTGCTTAATTACTATATCCATAGTACTAGCACACAAACAAGCTTCAGTCTCAGCCATGTATTCAACTCACATTGTATATCTTCAGATGTTGTATTAGAACATTTTCTAAGTCTGCTCATCCTTTTCTGTATAAGTACCACATGTATCTCGTGTAGACCTTCATTAATTCTCTGATGGACAGCAGGCAGACTACTCATTAGTGTTGTGTTTAATTGCTTGTCAGTCAGACTCTCAAGCTTTCCAACCTTTGAGCTTCATATCTGCTGTTATTAAAACTCTCCCTTTTCAGGCTGTTCCAGCTTTTCTGTAGCCCTTGCTTGGGTAGAGGAAAACTCAAATGATCTCTTAAGGGCACTGAGGGAAGAGTGAAGAGAGGAAGGTATATTTCAGCTTTGTCCCAAATGAGATGTAGGCTTCCAGGGCTCACAGAAATACTGATGTAGCTTGAGTTGCCCTTTTTTAGCATTTGTGCTGTTTTATATCCAGTTACCAGAATGCTGTCTGCATGCAGTCCCGTGCAGACCCAATGCAGATAGCATTGTGAACAGACCAGGCCCTTAGAAATGCTTGTGCAATTCATGGGAAGTTAAGTAAATGGATACTGCTCTGGAAGAACAGGCAGTCAGTTTGTCATGCAATTTGCTTGACAAATTAAGCTGAATAAATTCATATGGATACTCTGTCATGCAGTTGCTGCAGCTGTGTGTGTTTGAGAAGTTTAGCCATTGGTGCCCTTCAGGGGCAATACCTGACACCTGCTGTGAAAACAACATTCAGCTCCACACAGACCTCAATTCTGCAGCTGATACTTTGAGCAGAAGCCTTTTCGCATGAAGAAAATCTGATGTTAAGATTTCCCAGGCTGGGCAGGAACAATTGAAGCCAGGTGGGGATATTTGTGATACGGTGGTTGGTGCTCTGTGGCAATAGAAATGGCTTTGATAACAGACTTTTGATAAAGGCTGAACAGAGCTTCTCTCAGATGAATGTATTCTGTGTATTCAAAATGATGATTCTCAGCTGTCTGGCTTGAATTTTGGGTAATGGAAATAAGATATTTTTCTCCTTCCTGCTCACAGTAATCTTTAGTTGTTTAAAAAATGGCTTTTAATGGGAGCAATCAATCTTTGCAATGCTTTAATCTTTGTAAACTCTGAAATCTGATGTTTATAATTATTTGCAATTATTTCTTATAGCTGGTCTTTCTAACCCCAAGAAAATACTGATGTCATTGTGTTTGCTCCTTGTTAGGCAGATTATATCCTGTAAAATTTCTTGAGCAAAATCAATTGCTCCATCTTGTATCGATCTGTTTGGCTCATGTGATTGATTTACCTTTTATTGCTGATTGGCTGATGATGTTCACAATGCAAGCTGATGGATAAATCCTTTCCTTGTGCATAGTATCATGAGAGAAATTGCCTACAAAAGTCTTTGTCTTTGCAATAGAAGCTTCCTGGTACAGAGAGATCTATCATGATGAATAAAAAGCCAAGGTAATTTTTGGCTGGGAAAACACTTTTTGTAATGTGGAGATATAACTCTTGGGAACTGAAAGTGCTTTCTCTGTTCATGGGAAGACTATTCTCCATTGAAAATACACTTGTCCCTAGATTTCTGTTGTAAATTTGACAGAATCATCTAGTACACTAAACCTGTCAGAGAGACTGGATGATGGACAATGAATGTAGACTGATAAAGGATTTGAAGCTTCTCACTTCTTTGTGAAATTATCTTGTTTAACGTCTGTTCTTGAACTAGTAATGTGTTATATATCCAACTGAAAATTGGAGACCTTTGGCTACAGTGTTTACCTTAATCAATCTTTTTGAAGATATCTGGTTGAAGTAAATGGGATGAGGATCAATTCTATCATCCAGGACATGTGAAGGTAGCTCTTGTCTAATCTAAATACAGCTCATGCCAGGTTGTGATGCCTTCAGTCTGTCGCCTACTGTAGTACTGTATTAGTTTGTAAATCATCATAAATACAAGTGGATTTCTAGTCAAGTCTGATGGTATTTAGCTCCAGTTGTCTTGCAGCAGTATGAAGGAGGGAGTGGATGCCAGGTCCACGCAGACATACCCTGGTAGTTTTCAGACAGCGTGCCTCTGACTCATAGGAAATATATGTATGAGTTATAGCTCATAACCATGACTGGAATAGTCAGAATTGGGTCCTTTGATTATTTTCTGCAATTCTGTTCTATCTTTCTAACCTGCTGCTTCTTTCAGTCAGAAAGTGCAGAATAATATTAATTTGTCTGTAGCAAACCACACGTTCTTGCGTTCTTATTAAACAATCTCCCATACCTCAATTGCCTCACCTTGAGAATACTTTTGCATATCCCATCTCTAATTGCTAGGCACAACCTTCAATCACTTTGTGCAGAAAGCTGAAAAATGACTAAGAGCATCATCTAATAACTTCACTAGCATGTTCAAAAATGGGAAAAGTGTTACTTTATTGTGTGGAGCAGCTGGTACTCATTCCAACAGGATTTACTGAAAAACATTTTTGCTTCTGGCTTTAGGATGAGTCGTAATTGGTCCCAAGAGGACAGCTCTCCGGACAAAACATAATTATGATAAGTATTTTGGAAAATTTAATTATTGTGCCTCTGGGAACTTACAGCCTTTAGAAGAGATCAGCTTCTTACCAGATTTGTTTTGGAACAGTGATTTCTAAAGGGACAAATAGTGTTTAACTCTTATAGTAAAACAACCTTAATTTTAGTCTCATTAAATAAAATTAATCAAGGGGCATATTCCTTACTTCAAGTGACACTGGTGTGTGGGCCAAGACCCAGGTCCTCAGAGATATACAATTGTCCAGATAGATATCTGACACTCTTTAATTTTGATGGAATTATTTACTGAACTACCTTTGTGGATCTGGGACTAAATCCTACTGAGAACCAAAGCTTTGAAGAGACCCTTACAAGCACCAGCTGGCATACAAGATGCTGTGTAAATGCTGATGTTACACTGCAGAGAGTGAAATACTGAGAGTGGTTCTGACATAGTGGTCTCTGTTTGGTTTATCATTGAATTATTTGAGTTAAAAGAGAGCTTTAAATGTCATCCAGTCCAGCTTCCCTGCAATAAACAGGGACACCAACAGTGCTTGGAGCCCCATCCAGTCTGGCCTTGAGTGTATCCAGGGATGGGACATCCACCACCTCTCTGGGCAAGATGTCCCATTGCTTCACCGGTTTAAGCTGGAGACTAGTAGCTTGGGCAGCAAAGATGGAAAGCAGTCATTGCAGTCATATGGAGGAGAGTAATGGTTCTTGCAGGGGGGAAAAGACTGTATCTTAACTTAGAAAAGATATGCCATAGTCCACCTATTGCTCAAGTGTATTCACAAACATCTTCTTAAAGACATCTGTATATTGAGGGTTCAGATACTTTCTAGATCAACTAACAAAAATACATTGAGGCTGATATCAGAGCCAGAGGGCTCATGTATTAGTATAAGAATAAATCTTGTTCAGTGGCAGGTAACATTTTCAGAACTATTGTTGGAGGTATGATCCTACAAAAAAGAATTAATTCTTTTGGTGAATGCTGACTGGAACAATATATTCACGGTTGTTTTAAGAGGGAGCTCTCAGTAGTAAATCTGTTTTCTTCCTCTCGTCTCGGTGTAGAAATATTTCCAGGAAAAAAAAACCAACAGAAATTTATATACAGTACAAGAAAAGCCTCTCAAATAAAAACAAGAAAGCAAGCAAACAAAAACACCAGAAAGAAGAAACCGGAAATGTTTTTTACTGACTTCAAATGAGCATTCACTTTTTTTGTCTGAACTAACATAGTCTAATTGAAGGAATCTATCTAAGTGTCCCAAAAATAATTGTCTTCTTTACTTAAACAGTGTAAATGCATTTTTATTTGTTGGAAAAAATATATTATAACTCTAGATTATTTTTTTCAATTTTTTGAGATAGCTTTAATAGCGGACCCTGAAGCTAAACAAGTACTTTTGCATACCAAATTACTTTTTACTACATACCTATCATTGGAATGCTTAAAAATAGAAACAGGTTGGTGGGCATGAGTTCCTTCAGTCTGCTGTGAAGTGTAGATCCAAAGATTGTACCACTGATTTCCATCATGCAGAAACTCAGGTACTTATATCAAGTAATAGTGTTGACACCAAAGAAAGCTGTGGAGTCAGACTCTGATCCATATATAGCGCCTGTATTATATGGAATGGTGCACAAGAACCATCAGCTGTGACCTGTTGATGTTTTGATCACTAGAGTGCTGAAAAAAGGGATTAGTCTCTGCTGTATGGTGATGTCAGCTCCACTTTGGAGATGTAGATGGTGGAAGGGACAATTTGGAGCCAGATGTGGAAACTGAGCTGCACGTGCTCATGTTCACAAATTGTACTGGTGCTAGAAGAACCTTGTGATCATTGAGAGGGTGCAAATGGAAACACCCTGAGTCCATAAAGAAAGGAGCCAAGCCTTGCAGAGTCGACAATCTGGCCCCGGATTTGGGGAAAAAAAGCAGTGACAACAACTTGGTGTGAAGGTGCAAGGAATCCCCGCAGTGCCTATGAACTGCAATGTCAGCCTTCCTGCCACCGACTCATTGTGGAATGTGTGCTACAGAAGGGATTTGTGAATGTCACTAGATCTTAAAGATAGTTAGCTAATAATATGTGTTTGTAAACTGTGTATGTGTGATAATTTTCTCTGATATGGCTATATATTGGCTTTAACTTCAAGAGGCTCCTGTAAGAGCTGCTTGATGTGCTGTTGTCTGTGTCACATTACTAGCACTCTAGTGGACTATAGAACCAGCTCCAAACCAACAACGGAACCGAAACGAAATAGAACTCTGGTGCATATTTGTTAACTTTCTGCTGGACTATAGCATTTCTGTACTTGGCACTTAGAGGACAATTTGCAGATGGTGGAACTGCACACTTGACAGTGTAGCACTCATCTCTATGACTTCTGCTTTTACACCTCAGGATGATCTTTATTGGTGATTTACATTTTTCCCTTATGTGTTTTCTTCTTTACTGTTTCTTTGATTTTCAAATGACTTGCTTTCCCTATATTTTAATTGAAATTAATATGAGGCTGTTGTTTAAACAAATAGGTGAGTGAATTCAGGGTTAAACATTGATTAATTGTTAAGGAGGTTGGATTCAAAGTGAGTGTTTGTTCAAAGGACTGGAGCGTATGAGGAGAGAAATGCCAGGAGGGAAAATATCTCAATTACTGGCCAATTTTTTCACAGAATAGTACACAGCTTTAAAAAACTATGCCATGCTCTTTTCAGCTTCAGATATGATCTTGCTGTAAAAGGAAAATGTTATTTTTTCTGTTGTATTGCTGCAAAGAACAAAGTGGCCCACTCACATCTACTTGCTAAGACGCAAAGAAAATGCAGCCAGCACATCCAGGTGCTCTTGTCACACCATCTTATTACCTGATCATACTTAAAGGTTTGTTGGTGTTTGAAATCCAGATCCACTTCCCCAGATTTCCGTTCCTCATCATTAAGTTTCCTGTACCCCCAAATCCTTGAACTGGGAATGATTTCTAATATAAGTCTATATTTGAAAATTTGGAGTCTTTGAATTTATTTTGTAGCTATGTGGTCTTAATGGCAGATCTTTGAGCAAAACAGTCTTTGTGCCACTGGATTTGGGCAACGCAGTGACTTAGAAGAAGCTCGGAATAAATTCAGAAGCAGTTAATCATTGAATCATAGAATCGTTAGTGTTGGAAAAGACTAACTCATCACCACCACGGCCATTAAATCATGTCCCTCAGTGCCGTATGTACACATTGCTTGAACACTTCCATGGGCATCCTGATCTAAGAACCTGGAATGAAGGAAAGAAATATCTGGTAGGATATTGCAGTTCAGATGATCATCAGTTTTAGGAAGCAGGACATGTTATCAACTACAGATCTTCCCTGTTATCTTTTACATTGCCATTTCTTGCAATGGGAGAAGACAGCTGTGTGGCAAGGGCAGTTAAATCATTGAAATCTATAGGGTTGGATGAAATTTACTCTGGCGAAAGTACAATTGGAAATTGGCTTCCTCTTTTTATGCCTTAGATGTGTCATTTCATGTTTTTGTTAGGTAAATGCCTAGGTGAAAATTGACAAAGATCATCTACATTTAATAAATAGATAAAAACAAATTCTATAATTAAGCAGCTTTATTTTAAAAAGTTCATTTCTCTGTCATAGCATAACCAAGGATTTATTTTCATTCTGAATGGAACTACAGAAAAGTGCTTCTTGCAAGGTTTTTTCTCCAAGTCCAATGTACCTCACATCCCAATGATGATAGAGGGATGGTCTTCCGTACAAATCCTTTGCTTCAGAGGAGGATGGAGTGTATCACTCTTGAATTAAAAATGAAATTGTATTCTCCTGCTACATTCATACCAGGGTTATCAGTCTGTCAATCAGCCTCAGCAACTGGTACCGCTACCCAACATTACAATGCTTTAGCACTCTCCATGCAGAATCATTGGCGATGACATGTTCTGCCTCTGTTTCATTATCATTCATTTCTATATCAGGCTTTATAAAAGCATGTGGCTAAGAGACTTAGTGTGAGAATTAAAGGAACTCTTTACTTGTGAAATAACTGATGAATTTTGGATGCTCTCGACTGTTTTGGTGTATCTGATATGCAAGACCCGATACACTGTTTCTGATGACATTGATTTATCAAATCAGGAGACATGGGGTCGCTAGCAGAAGCTCCAAACATTTCTGTGACTGCATGTGGAAAATCAAAACCAGGAGGAGTTTCTGGCTGTGGGTCTTTTTGTCAGATGTGTTTTTGTTGAAAGCAGTGATGTGAGGCAAGTAGGATTTTTAAAAGATAAAGTAACATTTCAGAGTCCAGTGCACTAGAGATTTCTACTTCTCAGCATTGTGTAATACGATTCCTCAATCTAGCATTCTGGCTTGTAGGAGAGGGAACAAATAGGACCTTAAGGATTCATTTTTCTCCCAGACAGTAGCGTGTGCTGCTTTGTGGGCAGGTTTGTAATCCTGAACAACAACAGTCTTTATTACTTACTTGGCTACTCTGTATGTACTCAGTAATGCTGCCTTCCTTACTGTAACATGGACTTTTGTGCTGTGAATGATCTGTGCTGTGAGTGAGAAGCAGCTGTGGTTGTCCCTGCTGCAGAGAAGGGACAGCTCAGAGGAGGATAACCTCAGAGAAATGTTTGATCTTTCCTACAGCCAAACAAAAAAATATTTGTTTGAATTTTCTCACAGTGACCCTGTATCTCTTGATTTGATAAATCAATACAACCAGAAACAATCTGGCTGGGCCTGGATGTCAAACACACCCAAACAGTAATGAATTCAGAGTCGTACTGTGAAGTAGGGGTGAGTGGAGAAGTCATTTATCCACATCTCTGGGTTCACAAGAAGCTGTCCAGTAGCAGTGCTGAAGCTCTCAGCGCGCATCAGCTCTTTACCACTCAGCTGAGAACTAATAAGCTACAGTGATGCTTGCTGGGTTTACAAGAAGCGAAGCTAAACAAGAACAAAGTGCTGTCCAAAACTGTAGTTTCTCTGTGATCTGAACAGAGCCATTCTGTGATGTGCTATCTGCAGAACTGCTTCTTTCCAACATTGGTTTGAAGAAACAGCAGTTTTGCCCTCATTGATTTAAAAGAAATATCAAAACACAGAGTTGAAACTTTGCAAACAGCTAATGCAAGAGGTCATATGAATGTTAGGACATAAGTGGTGGAGGGTCCATTAATCCCAGCAGTGCACCCTATAGTGCCTCACCAGGCTTAGTTCCTGTGAAACTCTTCCAGGGAGGGACCAGTGCAGAATACCCTGCATGGCCCTCTCTACAAAAACCCTCTCTGCAACTCCCTGAAAGGAAGTTGCAGTGAGGTGGAGGTCAGCCTCTTAGGTATCTAGCTATAGGATGAGAGGTGATGGCCTCAGGTTGTGCCAGGGGAGGTTCAGATTGGATATTAGGAAACATTTCTTCTCTAAAACAGTAGTAAGGCTCTGAAATAGGCTGCCCAGGGAGGTGGTGGAGTCATCGTCCCTGAAGGTGCCCAAGAAACATGGAGATGTGGCACTGAGGGACACGGTTTAGTGGACATGGAGGGGATGAGCCGATGGTTGGATTAGATGATCCCTAACGTTTGTATGATTCAGTATGAGGGAAACCAAGTCTGAAACAAGCCATGCTGAAAGTAGTATTGCTGCTTTATTTTTTTTTTCCTTATTGTAGCATCTGCTTGCATAGTGCAGCTGCCAAGCTTCAGGCTATTAGCAATACTGATCCCTCTGTGACCCTTCTATTTTCCACCACTGACATCCTTCAGTTCCCAAGGAGATGTCAATGAAAGATTAAATGTTGTCAATAGTAATTCAGCTATTTCTTCACCAGGCTGCCTTAGAAGGATTGTATCCTCTGGTTAATGTTCACTTTGTGTATTTATACCATTGTCTCATCTGTGATTACAACAGTGTCAGACAGAAATACAAGCTACAGCATACACCAATACAAAGAATTTATTGGCTGCCTGGCTGTGGCCTTCCCTGACTGCTCCTTGTTTACTAGTGTCTTCAGTTGGCACTACAGAATCTCTGGGCAAGTTTTTTTTCCTTGCAGTGTATTGGGAGAATAAAATATTATTTAGTTTAATTTTTCAGATAATTTCTTCTCAGACTGTTCATCTGACTGATTTTGTTTTTGTGTTTATTAAAGAAGATATTTGATGCTTCACTACTGCTATTTGTATTATTTAGTTTGGGTACAGTTTCAGTATTTTGAATGATGCCTTCTTAATTCTAATAGTCTCCTTTGCTGTGTCATCACATGGGTTTCCTTTCATCCCTTCCCAAACTATTTTAGTGCATGGTAGCTACTGGTGTTGTACTTTCAGTTTGGCATCCTTCAGTAGTCTCCATAGTGCATAGAAGGATTTAATTCCTTTAGCTGTATGTTTTAACTTTCTAACAAGCTCTCTCATTTCTACGGAAGCCATAGATTGGAGTTTAGCCCTATTGTAGTGGATTTTTTTTGCTCCTGTAAGGAGTGAATCTAAGTGCATTTTAGTCATTGTTAAAACATAGGACTTTCACTGTGCAAATTTGAATGAGATCCAGTGCGTTGCTCAGTGTAAATGTACAGTTTGCTTTTCATCTCACCATTTGCTTCAAAGAACTACTGCTGTTAAGCGAAATCCATGACACATGAAGAATATAATTCGTCTTTCACTGAATTCAATGAAATCACAGTTTTAGCAGATTCACCCAGGGAAGCTGAAGTTCAAACCCATTTATAGCAACCTTCAACAGTAGAGCAAAGGATAGCTTGAGGAATGGGAAATACTCTGGATTCTGGAGTGCAATTGACCTTTTCATAAATCTTAGTTCATAAGCAACTGGTATTCTGCCTTTGCTGGGAGCGATACTGCTGTCTCATACATGTCTATGAGACTACTTGTTGGCCTTGGACATCTCCTACCTGCAGTGGGGCTGCAGGATGGGAGAAGAGATATTAATAACAACTCAGAAGGAAAACACCCTCCAACTGAAAATCAGCCACAACCTTTGGTGATGTACTTGTACTATATGGCATTGTACAGCTCTGAAAAACAGACCAGAAGTAAGGTTCTTTATAGACAAACTATCATGTTGTGTCTTGCTGCCATTTCATGCTTCTCAGGTAGTATTAGGAAGGATCTTCAGTGTGAGAAAAAAGTGACATCAGATTAACCTCACCCTGCAATAGGAAAAGGTAATATGTTTACAAATGTCATATTCCCTATTCTGTTAGTATGGATGTATGCAACAAAATTTCAAGTGTTTTTAGGGGAAAAATGGTTAGGTGACAGGACTGGAGTAGTTTTCCCAGAAGAGAAAGCCATGTTTCTAGGTCATAAATGCAAGAAGTGAAGCCTCACAGACCACTGGCTCTTACTCTGTGATACACTGCTATGAAACTGGCTCCAGATACAGATGAGGTGAATGTAGACTCATGCTTTCTGAGCTTCATTTTTCATCTTGCACTGTGAAAACCCTCATATAAGATGAAAATTATCAAGGACTAAAGAGATGTCTATGCCATCCTGACAAAACCCATGGCAAGAGAAAGCTATCATGGGAGTGAGGGATGGCAGCTGAGGGAAAAGATTATCTTTCTCCAGAAAGCTATTGCTTTTTGTTGGAATAAAGGAAAGATCCAAAAGCAATAACAAAAGTGATGCAGCACAAGAATTTACCTCTGCTCCTTACTATGACTGTGCAGAGACAAGTTCCCCACTAGACTGCACTCACACTGGTTTTTGACATAAATTAGAGATGGCATCATGCTAATTGCAAGAACTCAACTGAATAGAAACCCAGGAAGATACCTAATGACACATTATATTTTCTGAGTATGTTTGTCTAGTGGCTTCTGCATTCTTCATTATTTATCTTGCTAACCAGCTCTCAGCGTTGTCAGCCCCTGTTGTAGACTTTGTCACTCAATGGAGCATGAAAGAGAGCCAAAACCACAAGTAAAACACATATTAGAAATCTCACTGTATTTCCCTGGGCAGTCAGATGACAAATATTTGATCAGTTGTAGATCAATAAATTATATATCCCACCTGCTAAGATCTTTGTTTGGGAACAAAGCCTTAAGAGGTAAGAGTATCGTTGTGCTGATCTTGTTAAGAGTGTTTAGGACAGGGATAACATGGTTGTGGTTGGAAATCTTATTTGGAGTCTTTTGTAATTTCATTAGGATTTAGTTATTTCTCCAACACAATTTTATGAGTTTTTTTTTTGTTGCCATAAAGTGTTAGAGAAGATGACACTGTTCCGCCAAGTTTCACAGCAAGTGAGTGCTCTTATGAACTCTGGATGCTATATACGCTGTTGGGATATTTTCCCTTTTATGGTGAATTGCAATGCTGAAATGAGAAAAAAACAAGTTTGCGCCCTTTATTGGTTCTTTATGATGCAGAAAGACAGTTTTAGAGTCTGTTCTTCCACTGGCCTTTCAACAGAAATATAATGCTCTGAGTGCCCAGTTTTCCTCTTGAGTTCTGTGGAGTGTAGGTTCAATGGGACAGAAATATCACAACAAATAGAAGTTGGGACTGCATTTTATACCTCATTCAGACTCTGAACTGCTGTGTTCAGTCTCCCCAAAACACTACTTTGCTTTATTCCCTAGGATTGATTTCCCCTAGCTTTAGGTGTCACCCTTTTAAATCAAGGAAGAGAAATAGGTGTTTTCAGGGAGTGGCTCACCTGACCTATTTTAATATCATTTTTAGCTTGAGAAGAATCACACTATTGATCGTGGCACACTTCACCTGGTGATAAGGAAGATCTTCAGAATAGGTCAGATGAATCACTTAATATGGAAGAAAAATCACAGATGGAGGAACACAGTGCCTCCTCAGCCTCATTTTCATATAAACACTTCAACTGTACAGCAGAGCAAGTCATGAAGGCCACAGAAGTATTTGTCTGTTTTCTGGGTTCGCATACTGAGAAACACTATCTGATTCCCAGGGCACAGTTCTTTATTTACGAGTCTAGTTTAGGATAAGGTAGAAAAACAACAGTGCTCCTTCTCAAGATATCCTTCAGCTTTTCACCCAAGGGTAAGGAGATGCTTGGAGTCTATAAAAGAAATGAATATGACAGTACCTTCCAAGTATTTTTTAAGCATAAAAAAGGCAATTTCATATGTCATGTGGATGCAACTGGCTGAAGACGAAGAACATGGTGAACTTGAGTCCTCACCTGAACAAAGATAATGAAAACAGTCTAGAAATAGATGCTGAGTCTCACTTCCTATTTGTGTTTCAATCTATCTTGATTTCCAACATTCAATTCTCTGAAAAAGACCAACAAAGATAAAAGCTAGCTTGCTTATTATTGACAGATAACAGGAAAAACCCCATTCTGATAAAAGGATGAGAAAAGATGTACTGACAGGCATGTGAAAGATTCCCCTAACACTTGGTCACATAGGATTCCTTATTCCTGCTGAATGCTGGTGCTAATACACCTTTTGGGCACACAACAAAGACCAGACGTGAATGTTAATGTGTCACTGGAAAAACTGTACTCCAAATAGAGGAAACTTGTTCAGCATGATTTCCTCTCATGCAGTTGCTAGTGGTAAACTCTTGTAGATAAGGTAAGTTTATGTCCTTGTCACACTATCAAATATACCTGCGTCCCCACCAGTAATTTATATTCCCACATTCCTGGCACAGAGATAGGGAAGGAGGATGGGGAAGTGAATCTAAGTTTGCACATCATCTTTGTCAGATATCAAATGGCTGTCCAATGTCTAGTGACTGTTTAGGCTTCCAGTGGGTATCGGCTAAGGAGAATTTGTTCCACCCACTGATATATCACATCTGTGAATGTGAAGTAAGCATTGAAACTTGTTTAAATTAAACAGGCAGAGTGGAATTAATCTAAGTACCTGAGCTAATCCTTACAAAGACAGGACATATTTTATCTTACTTTATCTCCTTTTTCAGTCAATTTACAGGAAGGGGCAATTTAAAGGATGATATATGTGACTACTTAGACATCTGCTTTAGAATGATACAAATTGTAACACAGATTCCTTTGATTGGGCATAAAGAAAAAGACTGAGTGATGTCTAAGTGAATGTGAGCCAGACCTTTCTGCATCTTTTTTTTCCCTGACTTTTTTTTCCTGCTCTGAATGTGTTCTTGCTGTTTCAAGGGCAGTAGTTGTTGCAGTAGAGTAGTGTCAGTCTGGCAACAAAACAGTAAACCCAGCAATATCAGGGCATTAACTTCTTCTGACAAAAAACTGGCAGGCATGTCTGAGGCATGGGACTGTGTGAAAGATGGCTATCACATCATATTTCAGAAGCAGCATTGGAGCACAGCTTTTGTGGAAATATAAAATAAATGTGCTTCAAATCTTAGGGTTGAAAACTCAACATATGTAGCTGCCTGGAATGAGTGGCTTCAGTTTGCTATGTTCATCTCTGGAAAATTGTTGCTTATTCAACTGCAAATATCTGACAGAGAGCCAGACACCGTTGAGGGCACCTCAAAAACCCAGCAGCTTCAGTGGCTACTGGTGTATCATCAGGGTAACAACACCTAGCAAAAATGTGCTGGTAAGACCTATTCCCAAATTAAGGTAAGTAAATTGGAAGTAATATCCTAGGAAAAAGATTACTTCTCAGTTGTGGTGTAATTAAATGGGCTGAGGGTGAAAGAGAAAGACCTTTGGATGCAAGGAAATCAAGGGTGATAGTCACAATTATCGAGGTAACTCCTGAGATGAGGGGGGAAGACTCTGAAGGGCCAGTGGAGATTCAGGCAGCAGATAGAATTAACAGACACCATGGAGATATGATTTATGTTGTTAGAGGTATATTACAGTGGTCTTTGGGGCTGGTGCTTGATAAAGATATCTCTGGCCAGGGGTGAAATGAATGTCTTGTACAACGACAAGACAGCAAAAAGATCAGTGCAAGATAAGACTAAAGAACCACTCGCGACATGAACACTGACTTTGGCAACTGAAAACAGATCTGGGAGCAGGGCATTGATTACAGGTGCAAGGATCACTGAGGCAACTGAGCCTCACTGAAGGCCACTTTTGTTCTCGCACAGCAAGAACTGGGAGTTGACTCAGTGCTGCTCAGATCCTGCTATTTGGGTGGAGTACCCCATGGGAAATGATGGTCCCCACTTAGTTTAACAGAGTATTTCTGCTTTTGGACAACAGGTTAGTTAAGGCTTATTCCAGCAGGGAAATGCCAGTGTATAAACCTGAGATCTATCACCTGGTTTCCAAGGACAATAAAATATTCATAAATATTAATTAAACCACATCAGCTAGTGTGTGGGAAGTACTAGAGACTACCAGGCTTTAAGGACAAGCCACAGTTTTGGGGGTGAATAACAGAGCTTAGCTGGAGGCAAGCCAGTTAGACTCAGAGGACATTTTACCAATATAATACCTAGAACTCAGATGAGATGTACAAGGGAATAGTTAATGAGCCTAACAATCCTTTTGAGATGGTCTGAAAATACCAACAGACAATTTTTCACCCAAATTTGACAAGATTTGGGTGTTCCCATGGGCATCACCTGTTTTGCTGAAACTCCGGTGAAAATGACCACCATGAACTTTTCTGAACCGTCCAGTGACCTACTTGGCCTGTCACAGACATATTCTTTCCTGAGGTACGTTTCTATGACGCAGTCAGCCTGCCAGAAGGAAAGGTGCTACTTCACCATTACCTCAGCCCTGGTTGGTTCTTTCTATCCTTTCATTGTATCGCTTCTGTTCTTCACCAGATCCTACTAGAAACTGTTTCATCCTCAGTTTGCTTTGTGTGTGTTTGCAGCCTCTGTGGAAGTCTGAGACTGATTCAAAAGACCATCCTAATTTCTTGCTCAGATATATCTCTTTTATTCCCATTATTGTGCTTCCAGTTTCATCCAGTAGAGGAATGGCGATGGAAATGAAGACTGTAACTTGAGACCATTTAGTTTTTGTGTTTATATGTCACCAAGAGGAAGAGAACTGGTGGTGACACCAGGGCTGCGATGGGACATAGGTGGAAGCTCTGGAAACTTCTTGTATCTCTTCCTCAAACTTCATTGATTTCAAAGAAAGCCAGTCTGGATGCAATAGAAGTTGTATTACATGGGAGCAGACCTTCAACACAGGCAGTCAAACTGATAGGGGTTTAGAAGGGAATAGGAAAAGAGGTTGCACAGGAAGATTACACAGTAAGACAGCTACAGGCTGCTCAGGAGTTTCAGAGCTTGTCAGTGCACTCAGGGTACAACTCTACATTTTTCTCTCACAGACTTCATTATTGCTTAAGCTTTTTTGGCTCATATTGATAAGAAAGTGTATCATGAGTCAAACTTACGGTCAGAAAGGTGACCGAAGGCACTTCACGACAAAGATTTTGAAATTTTGCTCTTCCCTGGGTTGGTTTCTTTACTTCAGAATGGGGATAGTTACGTTTTCTTACTCAACAGAGGTCATAGTCAGTGGATGTATCAGAATCAGTATGGGACACTATGGAGTTACCAGCTTCCAGCATGACAGAACTTGTTAGTAGGAGGGTATCTGCAAGCAAAAAGAACATGTCTGTACTTTTAAAAATAGAGTTATGTTTTAGAACATTCTTCATGACATCTCCCCTAGGCCAATACTGCTATTTCGTATCTCCTAGCATAACTCAAACATAACTGTTTGTGTTGCTCAGTAGAGGGGAGAATTTGCATTTTCTTATACTTCAGTCAGTGTGAGGTTCTCACTGTGAAGGTTTAGAGTCTCTGTGGGGGAAATGAATCAGGAGCTCTGCTATCACAGTGTTCCAGTTGCAAATCTGATTGCAACTTATGTGTGAGAAACAGCTTTGAGGTAGTCCACATTCCTATTTCTCTTCCTTTTGTGCACCAAAATCGTTCATAGTGAAATGACATGTAGGTTCCTATTAATTGAATTTATTTTAAGCTCATTGCAGCAGAAAAACTGACTAATGCTGCCCCATGATATCTATACTCGCGAGGTGAAGAGGGCTCTTCCATGATGTCAATGAGGCCAAAGTGGTTGTTCCTAAAACCATGTGAAGTATGTGCAGCAATTTGTTTACACCAAAAATAGACCCTGCCTTGCCACTGGGAGGGTATCTGAGAACACACTGCAGTTTCCTACAGTATTTTGCTTTTCATTCTTACCTCAATAGATCTGGGCTATGAAAAGTTTGCTTTTGGAACTGAATTCTGAGCTCTTTCAGTCATTTGAAAGTATTTGTCTTTCTGTAGCCGAAGCTCCCCTGGGTCTGTCTCAGTTGAGTTTGATGGCAGTTGGAGAGCCACATGAGTGATGTGCTGCCCAGGAACTCCTGCAGCTTACAGCCTTCCTCCTCATATCCAGACCACAATTCCTGCCACCATGCCCAAACATGGTGGAACTGGTTAAATGAGCTTCCCATTTCTTGCTCTTGCTCTTGATAGTGTTAGACACCTGATACTTCCTTCTCTGCTCTCTTCACAGCAGAGGTCCAAAGGACCACAGCTGTTCCCCTGATTTTTTCCCTCTCTGCTATATTCGAGCAAATCAAATCCTGTTAAAGAAGCAATCAAATTCATTTACAGGTGAGGTGTGTATCCAAGTGTGTGTTGGAAAACTCCACAGAAGAGCATGAGCAAGAAGGAGAACAAAATAGCCTCCGTATGGCCTCACCAGGTATGCCATAGCCCTTTTTGCCCACAATGAGTTGTGTTCAGCAAGTAAAACCAGATCTCAAATGTATGTGAAACCAATAGGCTAAGCTATAAAATTGATAGTATGGTATGGAGGTGTTACTCAGATGTAATAGGCCATTTAGAAAAAAATAGATATAGATTTTCTGTCTTTTACCTGATCCATTTCCTATCTTGCAAAGGAACAGCTAAGAAAGGAAGTGCTGTGCTTTTGTTTCATAACCATTGCTCAGACGCTTATGGTGATGCTTTAATGGAGATGCTTTGAATCGTTTGCTTTAAATTGCTGTTACCTATTATTTTCATATCCGCTTTCAGTTACAGTTAAATGAAGCACCTATTTAGTAATTCTTACCCAAGGACATGAGAAAACAATAGGAAGATATTTAGTGATACTAAGAAGCCTCAGGAATGTAGTGTGAGTGTATTCATAAACTGTACAAATATTTCCATGGACAAAATGAGCTTGCACACATGGCTGGGATTTGTGCTCAGAGTTATAGCAGCTACTTGTGCAGAAATCTTGGCATCTATGCTCCAGGATGAGACAATTTCAGTAATTTATTAGAAAATGCTGCACTGAAAAAGATGTGAGCACTTTTGTAATGGAAAGGATTCAGTGTATGTTGCACATCCCTCTTCAGCACCTTGTCCTCAGGGTGCTTAGGCTCACAGCAATTGAAAGCCAAAACAAAACCCTAGATGAAGCAGTAAAGCTCCTGGATTTGCCCCTGAGGGCCCTATATACCATCAGAAAAGATGAGTGATGGGGTTACTTCCAGTTTCCTATTACTATGATTTTTTTTCTGTTAAAAAAATGGTGGTTTTACCCAAATAGAAAAGTAAGATCAACAGGAATCTATCAGTTTCAACAGCATTTCACTCAAAGCAAATAAAATGCTCTAAGCCACCCTGTGTCTTCCGATCACACATGGTCACCCCCTGCAAATCTCAGTAAATACTTTGAGGGCAGCAAAACATTCTGCTTTGACATTTTCTAAATGTATCATTTTTTCACTGCAAAGTCATCTCGTACTTCAATATTTCCTAAACCTTTATGAATTATATTAAAAAACAAAAACACACCACAAACAAAAGCAAATGACAATAGCAACAAAACAACACATACATTACTGAAGACTTCGCGTGCAATTATTGTTTCTATTATGTTTTACAGACAAGAAGTCCATTGGGCTGATTTCATAGGATCATAGAATGCCTTGGGTTGGAAGGGACCTCAGGGATCATCATGTTCCAACCCACTTGCCACAGGCAGGGCTGCCAGCCACTAGGTCCAGTACTAGATCAGGTTGCCTAGGACTCCATCCAACCTGGCCTTAACCACCTCCAGGGAGGTGTTCTCCTTTGAGTGCTGAGGAATGTGGGAAGCCTGGGATTTGGGAGAAGGGTTCTGTTGGAGACATCCCATGCAGTCCTTCACTGATTAGCCTCCAGCAAAGGTGCTTTATGTATTATCCTGTTTCTCCTAAGTGCTGCGGGAATGGATAGGCTGCATCTCATGACAAAGCTGCTGGTGTATCTGCCTGTACCTCTTCACTTACATTAAATTAGGTGCCAAATGCAGACCTCTTCCCACATTTAGAAATAATTGGTTGGATACAACCAAATGCAATCTGTGCAGGGCCAAGAGAATTAATGATTTGTCAATTCTGTGTTCAGTAAATGACAAAACAGAAATTATGAGACTTTCAAAAAGATTTGCTTCAAAAGGTAAATAAAAAATTGTATTAAAAAGCGTAAATCAAACCATTTACATTTTTCTAATTCATACTGTCATTATTATCTATCCTGTGGTTTTCACACAACCTTGACGTTAATTCACTGAGACAATTTAGTTGGTGACTGATTAAGCAGTAATGTAATTAAAACCTCAGACATCCCATTGGCCTCATCTTTGATAGTGTTTGGCTTTCAGTCCTTTTTGAAAACTTTTTCCTGAAGAATTAGGACTTGGTGTAGTGGAGAAGATGGATTAATATTTCTTTGCTGTTCATGTTGATTTCCAGACTGCTTCAAAGAAAAAAAACCCAAATCCAACCACAAAAAAACAAGCAAACAAAACAAAATGTAAGAGTCCCTCATGGTGCTAATACAGAAACCAAATAAATAAACGACATGCAAAGCTAGCAAGGAACCAACCAAAAACAAAAACACCACAAAAGAAGTGATTCTCAGCATGATTACTGATGAAACTCCAGTGCCTGGAGCCACCCTGCTCACCACCTGGTGAGAAAACCATGCCAGATACAGACTGCTTCCCTTAGCCATGCACGATGGGAATGACACAGTTTTCACTCCCTAACGAGTCCTACAGAGGTTCGTCAGTCTGACCCTGCAGTAATCTCCAAATTGCACAGCCTGGATTTGAGAGTCCTCAGACAACTGCATCTCTGCTGGATTTTCCACAGGCAGTGGAAGATGTGCCTTTCTCAGCAGCTTTATACATTGTTTTTCATATATCAAACTAAGCACAGACTTGACCCATGTTGAGAAAGGCTCTTTCCTTGAAAGACCCTGGTACCAGTGACAGCTCTGGACTCTGCTGGGACATTCTTATACTTGGGACATCTGGTAGGCAGAGTGCTGGCATTGCTGGTACTCAGTTGCTTGCTCTGGAGAAGGTTACTTTCTTCTTTGCCCAGTCTTGCTGGTGGAATCTCATTCATCTCACTGCACATACACATACTCTCATGTTCCTTGCATCTTCTAAGACAATTCTGAAAGTTGAAGTATTGTAAGAATTCTGTAGTGGATAATTTGCCCCCAAGAATTTTAAAGTATCCAGTTGTGTTACTCTCATTCATTAAAACTGATTGTAAGCAAGGCCAGGAATTTGTAGGAAAGTGGATATGCCAACATTTTTAAAGGATAAATAGAAAGAATTGGATAATTACAACTCTTTCAACATGACACTGATCCCAGAGGAGATAATGGAATATTCAATCTGGGATTTGGCTGATAAAGAATTAAAAGACAGTAATACAATTAATGCTAATCTACCTAGGATTATGGGCAATAGATCTTGTCAAACAAAAGAGGCTAACTGTACTTGATAGCTTTACAAGCTGTGCTGACAAGGGAAATTCTATCAGTTTAATGGATTTAGACTTTCCTAAAACATTTGCCTTAGTTCCATATAGAAAAATAGAAAATCAACACAGGTACATTAAATTGGTTAAAAGCTTCTAATGAGCAGAACTCAAAACATTCCTGTAAATTCAGGATCATTACTAGGCAAGTGAAATGCTAGTGAAGACTGCTGTTTAACACCTCTGTCAATGCTTTGAAGGAAAGTGTAAAAACCTTCCTGATAAAGATTAGTGATGACAGTAATACTGGGGAGTGATAAATAATGTGAAGAGAGGTGATGGATAGAGAGTGGTCTGAAATGATTTGTAAATTGAGCTTGGCCAAGCAGCATGTCTTTTACAACAGCAAATATGAAATCATAAACTGAACAAAGAACAAATGTTGGATGGATGCTGTTGCTGGAGAATCTGATTCCCTGGAAAGCCTGCTTGGGTTGGATAAACAGAATCAGCATGGCCTCCTGGTTTGTCCGTCTCAGCAGATGAGCTGAGGGGCTCATTTTTATCAAACAGGAGAATATCAGATTGGCACAGTGAGATTTTAACATCTCACACTGTGACCTGTTTTTCTTTTAGAACATATCTATATGTAACTAAAACTTTCATGATGCAAAATATATAGGACCATGCTGAGTCCTTTTTTTCCATTGAGGATATGCTCAAAGAGTTTGCTGAGCTGGGGACCTTCACTACAGGGTACTCTTCCATTATCTTGTGGTTGGATTTTTTTTCTGTTGGTTTCATAAACTCATTTGGATGCAGTGGTTTTCTGTGGTTTAATTTACTTTTTCTGTTTGTCTCCAAACTGTGTATATTTACAAAAGGAATTAAATGAGTACTATTTATTTTACAGCCTGTAATGATCCTTTTGGAGAGAAGCCATTATGTAGATACTTACAACATACATCTTTTCCTATTAGAGAGCTCTCATGACATAAACACAACAAAACAAATATCTGGTTCAGTTCAGCAAACAGTTTCTTGTAGAACATGCTTTATTTCCAAGAACATCTGAGTAAAGACACTGAAGTATTCGTTCAGTTTAATAGAGGCTGGAATGTCTCCTGAGCTCATCCCATTAAAACAGATATTTCATTATCGATGTCTGGGTAAAAGTGTCATTCAAAGATCAATGTGCTTGTGTGTGATTTTTGCATGTGCAAAACCAGTTTAATAGGAGAGTTACTGTGGCTCCCATTTTCAATTAGGACAGGATGCCCCCCAGAATACACTCAGGCAGTAACCCACTGACTACTGGCCTCCAGACAAAATATAACCCGTTAACTGTGATGCTCTGAGGTTGATCATCCAACCAGGCTTTTATGCAATGTGTTCTCTACACATTCAAACCCTAACATGATAACTTGACTGCAAGAATTTTGGGGGAGATGGAATTGAAATCCCTGTTAATGCAGAGGCAAATGACATGTATTCCTCTCACCTTGTCCACAAATCAATTTATTTTATCATAGAAGGCAATTGGATGGATCAGGCATGATTCACCTCTGATCCATCTGACTGTTTTCAATCATATTCTTCCACTTGTTTTGAGAAGTGGCTCCACATTTTTCTCAGGGGCTGGAGTGATGGTGACTAGCCTGTTATGATTGTTTTTGAAGATGGAAAGAGCATTTGCCTTTCTACAGTCATTGGTTACCTTTTATGATCTCTGTGGCTTTTCAGTGGCAATAAAAAGTGGACTCTAATGAAACTGGTCAACTATTTTAGCACAAAATAATTGGACATAAAATAATTTTGAACATCTGTTCCCATAGACTTGTATAAAATTCAGGATGTATAGTGTAACTTCCTTGAGCTACCTAAACAGAATGCTTCATCCTCATTCACATCCTGTTTACTGTTTGATAACATGCTTGCACCCCAATATCAACCTCACTACCTCCCTCTCATACAGACCCCCAAGAACTCACCCTCCCCATCAAGTCTCATACAAATTTAGCAGAAGGAGAAAAAATTATGAGATTACCTTCAGCGGGAATCTTGTTCTGCTGCTTTGTGTTAGGGCCTTTTCACAAGCCACATTTTGACTGGGGGTTGTATTAACTTCCTCGGTCAAAAATACATTGATCTGCTTCAGCCTGGATGAAATGATGCTATTTCAAAAATGTCTATACTAGGGAAGTTTTGTGGAGTGAGTGTGATATCTTCTGCCTACAGACAGTTTTGAGAATAATTGGCAAAGGCTTAAGTGAAATTGGTCTACCATGGATAAAGCAAAAGGTTATTATATTAAGCACAAAAATTGCCTGGATTTATTGACCTTAATAGAGAAACAGTGATTTACCCTAGCTGAGAAACTGGCTCTGCATGATTGTGTCTTTATTTTGTTTTCCCTTTCTTACTATTTATATATTTTTCTTCTCTCATCCTTCTCTGTTTCCTTTGTACAGAGGCGTATACAAACACCTAGACTTGTTACTTAGTCTAGATTTGTCATTTTGCAATCAAGCTTAAGGCTGATTTCAGAACAGAGACAGGACTGCTTCAGGTTAAAACTCAATACATTTTTGCACTCTCTCCATGTTCCTCAACCCAACAATTTTTATGGAACAAAGGCAAGTTTTGACTAGCCAGGCTGAAAGATTGTTTATTATTTCAATGCCAGAAATCCTGATTGTTTTATCCTGGTCTTTGCTGCCTTATGGGCACAAGATTTTTTTAAATTCTTTTGTATTTTTATTATTTTTATATGTCCTGGAAAGTCAACATGGTTTTCTTTGGAAACCTCTCTTGCCAGAATGTATCCTTCTGATACAAAGCCTGATATTTTGGTATTATGCCTAGCTCACAGATTTTTCTTGGAATGAGGAGTCCCAGAGAGGGATGAAGAGAAATACAGTCTAAGTAATGCAAAGCCTTCTTGCAAATAGAACAAGTTAAAATAAAATAAGCCCCTTTATATTCTTTCCCTCTTGCATTTACTAGATCACCACTTTCTCTTGACAACGTCTTCAGGAGTTCTCAATTGATTGTGACTTAGCTGTTGACGTCCTTTGATGTTCATTGCAAGAAATAGACACGGAGAGCACTTTTCTGCTATTGTCTTAGTTTGAACAAATGAAAAACTCAAATTCCTTCAGTTGCTGGACACCAGGTCAGTTCAACTGGGAGATCCAGCCTGGTCTTAGCCACCTGTGACAAAACCAAACACTTGGCATTGGAACATAAGAAATAGAGGGCAAAGCAACGTAGGCAGTGCCTAACATCATTGTGTGGCATTTTCCCATTCTAACTCCTAGTTTTACTTCCTAGTAAATTTTTTAGATTTTAACTATCTCCAAGCCAGGTGGCCACATGTCACTTCAGGCAGATGGTTTTTATGGTTTTGTTTTTGTAAATTTCAACTAAGTTCCCACTTGTTATGCACTGGATCCTTAATACATCTCAGTGTTTCTTTTAACAGTGCTGTTAGTTCAGGACTGTTTTGTTTCGTGCCCTTTCAGAATGGGGAGAATGGGTAGATGTCACCCCTGTAAAGCCAAGAAGATTATAGGTGGGATGTGGACTTGGTGGCTAGGGAGTGATAAAAGCTTCCAAAGGACACAGCTGTCACTTTCTTTTAAAAATACCATATAAAGTAGAATTCTCTATATTCATAGATATTGCTGGGCTTAATTTTGTTCTGCAAACAACACTGACACTCCAGCTTATAGCAAGAGCTGCCCTCATGGCCAGCTGATAGGCAGACTAGAAACTGGGGAGTGAAGAAAATAAAACATTTTTCAAATTAGCAGGGTAACTGGTGGCTTTCCTGTCTGCTGCAGCCTTGAAATTAAGACTAGATTCCTCTATGGAAAGAAGGCTTTAGTCAGACACTAATTATTGGAATATGCAGAGGAGCAACCAGATGGAACGGGATGACTTCTGTTCTGCTAGAGGGTCAGGTGGTCCATGCTGACCTTAAGATCTATGACTGTCTAACAAGAAGGCATAAAGAGACAGTCAAGACATGTGCTGTTGTCAATGCTTTGCTAAAGTGGAATAATTATGGAGAGCAGGAACTCTTCTTGCTCTCCCAAACCTAAATCTCATTGCTGCTTTGGCAAAGAACAGTCATAAGAGTTTCTCTCCATTTAAAAGTGGTTAAATTTAACCATGAACGCAATAATTTTGTGGCTGCATTAGTAACAGTTTTTGTCCATACTCTCGAAGTTCATGGAAATCCTGTGTTACTGACTCAAGAGGGATTTGGATAAGACCTGGTGACTTTCTGCTTCTGTTACTACAGTCAGCAATGATATTTCATTGACCATAATGGGGACAGAATGAAGCTATGAGGAAAGTGTTTAGTTTTGAATAATCTGTCTTTAAATGATTTCCACTCTATAGGGTAGCAGGCCATAGAGCTACCTTACAAAAATGGCTCCACACTGCAATTAAATGGGTGCAACTAATTTCTCTGTATGCTACTCATCAGTAAAAAGGAAAAAGAATGCTCTGAACTAAACTTATTTTACTCTATATGTTAGTCAATAAAAGAAGGCATTACATTTCTCAAACTTTATTTTAGGAGTTGGTGGTAATCTACCAAGGAATTGATGCAGGACTTCCTAATGCATCTCCTTCTTATATTACATTCTGCTCAGAACAACAGAGAAAGGTGTCTCTTGGACACAGGGATTAGGCTGTGTACTTAACAGGCAAATAGAAGAAAAGGTCAAATCTAGAGAGAAGATTTGGCACGAACATTGCTAATGTGCCCCCCTGTCTTGTTTGTGTATGTGAAGTCCAAGCTCAGGGTATGGCTGCTTTATAGTGCTTTATAGATTAAAAGATATTTAAAAGCATTTATAAATTCGTGATAGAAATTCAATAGTTACTGCTTAGGTTCAAGGCTATGGTCTTGGGAACTGAAACTAACCCACAGCCAGAAATTTGTTCTTGATTGAGGCAGCTTGAAAAGCTTTCAAGGAGAGAGTGGACCACCCTTAGTAAAATCTTCTGATGAAGCAGCTGATCTCAGAGCATTTGCAAGGAATACATTTGTTGGTTTGTTTTTGCTTTCTTTACTGGATGCATTGCAAAACACTACAGCCACCTTCAGAAGAAAAAAAAATTATTAAGCTGTAACCATTCCACATTCGTAGGATGGTTCACTGACAGTGCTTTCTCTAATTGATTCAGTCAGGAGAGTTATGTTGGTAGTGTGAATATAATCGATCAGCAACAGATTATTATTTCTGTCACGGAGCTCCTCTGCAGATGTGATAGAAAGTAACTTTGGTAGGGGTTTACAGGCTTTGGAGAATCTCATCAACACAGAGCAGTACACATACTTGTATGCTACTGGGATAAACATGAAAAGCAGCATTCATAAACACCAGGCCCTTGGGCTCAGAGTGCCTAATGAATGTAGAATGTGCTTCTTATATTTAAGTAGTTGTGAGGGAATGCTGTATGTAGACTGAAAAGAAAGCTCTTTTCATGAAGTATTTTTCGTTAAAAAAAAAATATGTATTTGGATTTATCTTTAAATGATACATTGGAATAACATTTGTTCCTATTAACTTAGGAAAATTATTGACTCAAATACAAGTTGTGTGAACAACCGCAGGTGCCTGAATGACAGCTTACTGGAAACATTTGCATTTTATATCTGTACCATGGCAGGTCTGGCAAATTGCACCTTGCCAGTCCATTAATATTCAGAAAAGTATTGATAATGTCTTTGTTGCAAGAGATTAATTTGTTTTTTGTCATCTACCATATAGAAGCCAAAACAAAAGTAGATGAGTTGTCTCAGATCACCATGAAAATGCTTTACGTACAAAGAACAAACAGTGACTGAAATGCACTGAGATTTATTAAAGAATATATCTTGGTTTGGGACTTAATACTTTAATCAAGTTTTTTCTGAAATCATGGCATGAATGTAATCCTGCATTTATGGTGGTGGTGAGGAAATAGCTTCACTGTTCCACTACTAATACATTTTTTAGAAGCTGTGATTTGGCACCAGCTCCCAAAATCTTGATTGTACCCTCTCTCTACGCACCATCAGTACATTGCCAAGAGGTTTTTTTTAGTATTTAAATTAAAAATGAAAATACAGCATATGCAAACTCTGGAGTAAGCCAGTATATGAATCATTTAAATTATAATGTATATCACTCAGGAAAAGAGTTTGGAGTGCATATCTGAAAACGGTGCAAAAGAATGGCACCTTCTTATCCACAGATTTCTGGCTTCCTAATTTTATTTCAATAAGATTGCTTTGTTTTAGTGTCAAGGGCACTTTGTTACTGTTGTAGCCAAGACAACTGCACAACAAAGAGGCAATGAATGGTTCATCAGATTCTTTGTGTGGATTACCACTGGAGTATCTTTCTTGTCTCTACAATGGTATAGAAAATAGCTAAGGCTGCAAAATGTTTTCTTTTGCTGCAAAATTACTTCAGATTTGCAGCTAAACTCCTCCCCACAAAAAATAATCTATAAACTGAAATGAAATGATGCTTTTGATTATGCAGAGTAGATTGGTCTTGTAGATCACATAAACTAGAGTCTAAGATTGGCAGCCCATCAGATTTTGAACAGTCATTTTGTGGTTTCACACAAATCCAACAAGCCTGTCAGTGACTTGCTAGAATCTCTTCCTGTTCCCTTTTCTAGAGAGACAAAAATGCTTTCCCGTCAAAAAGGCGGCACAAAAAGGTCTCCTACAGAGCCAAGAGTTTGGCCCTGCGAGCCTGAGACCAGAAGCTCTCTTTATCATCAGATGAGTTTGGGTTCAGTCCCTGATAACCCTCAATGTAGTGCTTTCTCAAGACCAACACTGGCACATTGGCGCATTCAATCTCTGATGTGGGATATGGATACTAAAGCATTGACCATGTTGGATCTATATGAAATTTACCACTCTTTTGTCCTTCTTGGCACCTCGGCTGCTTCTTCACCGTTCTGTGCTCACCTGTGTTCTCCTTGTACTTTTCATCATAGACCCCTTCCTGCTGACATCTCACTGCAACTCATTTCAGAAACACTGCAGATGGTGAGTGGTGAAGTCATGGAAACTCAAGGATTTATGAAGGAAACATATAGACACCTTGAAGTTTTGCCACTGGCAAAACCTTTAGGCACCAGGCTGTGATGTGGGATGTGATCCATAACATATTCCAGGAGGAAAGGGATGTAAAGGAAGAAGGGGAAAAGGAAAGGGAAAACATGAATGCAAGCTACAAACTTTTAAACATGCATACCTACATGGCTGGAAGCAAGGAACCGGAAGCTTTTGTATTTGCTTGCATGTGCGATGAATTTGATTCTCCACAGTCAGGCCACCTTGCTCACCACTCCTCAGCGCCCTATGGGACTCCAAGGGATAGACCAAACCCATCCAGGGCCACATGGCTTTTCACAATAAGGATATCTGGCCTTGGGAAATAAGTTCTCTAGCAAGAATGATTTTAAAATGTCACTGGTCTCTAGAATATCATGCTGGCTCATGCGAGGACTGTGTAACCTCTTTTGAACTACCACAGGAGGGTTTGTGGAAGTGGAAAGAACTCATGTAAGTCCATAGGACAGTTTGTGGCCACATTGGCTGCACACTGTTGTTTCTGTTCTTCTTTTGTCTCCTTCAAGAGAGCTTCTTTGAGACTGGAGTAGCCCCATATGACAATGACTCAGTTCCTGAGTCCATTTCATTTGGAAACCACAGAGAAGCAATAAACACAGAATCCTACATTGGCATTAATGCAAACCCACTTTTTAGAGCAGAAGCTGACATTACCAGGCGCCAACTGATGCCTTTTTGAGCCACTGATAAGTGTTATTTTTGGAGACAATTCAGCATACTAACTGTATGTAAGGAGTGAGAAACAGGGTTGCTTTGTTTTTATTAGATTATTTAGCATAAAAACATCACTTTTTCTTCTCAAATTTTGACTTATTCATCTTGCTGCTGCTTTACTTGAATACATGAAACTAAATTTATCCAGAGTGTGATTTTGACTCGAATTGAGATAAAAGCCACCTTTAATCAGGTATCTCACTCTTTGTTGCTCCCCAGCCATTCCTCCTCTCGTATTTGAACACATTACCTACTTCTTTGCTATTTTAATTTTGTGTCAACGATTGCCAAAGTTGGTTGTTACTGTCTTGCTTGATTATCATATCGCCATCAAACCTTTTTCAATGAAGAAGTCAGAGCTTTAGAAACATCTGTTAGGGTTTAAATTGGCCCTTAGAGCCTCTTTTTTTGCAAAGAATTCCTTTGTTTATTTATTTATGTATTTATTTATTTTCCAACAATTTCCTGGTTTTCCAGTGCCCTCTCTATTTCCAAATGAGTTAAATGATTTGGCTGAAAAAGCAACAGCATTCTGGAAATATTTCTCCAAGGCAGATGTTTTCTCTCCTTGTATCTCTGCTGCTGGCAGGAGAGACTGCTGCTTTGAGTGGCAGAGGGAAGCTCCTAGGGAAGTACATATGGCTGGGTTTTGAGCTTTTGATGTTGCGGGAGACTTCAGCATTATGGTTCTCACTTACAAGGTTTGTAGTAAACAGACTTACTAGCAAGGTCTCTAAAGCAGAATGTAAGACTTGTCACAAAATCAAAAACTCCAATTTATCTGAGATCATTACCTATTTTGGCTGAACAGTACTAAAACCTTCATTAGCATTTGCCTTTGTATCTCTGAGCAGTGCACTGGGACAGGTCCATTGGCAGCTGTAGGAAGACTAATGCTTGTACAACTAGCACCATCTAAATAGAGACTTTGTAAAGAACTAGGTGGCTTCGGGATATTCCCTATTTCAGAACCCAAGATGGGCTGTGCTTCAGAGAGAAATAATCTGAGGCAGATTGTTCTAATGATTCACGTTGTGTAGTTGATGAAAAATGCCTCTACAATCACTAGCAGCTTTAGAAAGTGCAGAAGAATGGCTGAAAGTGATGCTTGTCACTGGAAGCCGCACTACCTCTATTCCTGTTGGACTGACCCTCATCTTTCATGAGATACACTGGGAAATGTGAGAGTGAGACTAACAACACAAGCAAACAGAAATTTATTATTCTTGACCAGTTCATGAGATGTACTGACAACAGAGATCTGCTCTTTGATCAACTCTTTGATTTATATATAAGAGAACAAAACAGATTCTCTGGGTCATGATTTGGATAGCACAGGCCTGCTGGTAGAAGCTGGACTATTCCTGATAATATCCAAATATTTTAAGTTCAGCCTTCAGAGGATAAGGGGTAATTCAAAATAAGAATTAACAAAAAAAATTGTCCAAGCATCAGGTAGTTGAAAAAATAAAATAAAAAGGAACAGCTTTGGGCTATTAAATGTTGAAATCAAATCTTAATAAATGGGAAATTTCTGACCTTGATGCACAGTATTCAAATTTTATGAGCCCCAACACGTTGCTTTAAGAGCCTGCTCTCTTCTTGACTGGTTTTCAATGCAGGCTCTGAAAATGGGAGGGCACGCATATAGATGGAGAGCTACAAAAAGTCTGAGCTAAAGAGAGAAAGAATAATTCATGCAGTTTTATTTTCAGCTTATGGTCTGCGGTCCCTTGGAGGGAGGTTGAGGGCAGGGGGCAAACAGGGGCTGTTCTTACTTTTTAGGGATCCTCAAGGAGTAATTAGGAAAAAAATACTCAGGATAATTTTGCTGTCCAGGCGTTCCTGGGAAATATGTGCAAACTGGAAAAAAAGAAGAGCTGAAAACCATTAATTTGCAGCAACACTGGAACTTCTCAGTGTTTCCAGACTTTGCAATGAACTCACTTGCTTCCAGGGGATGGATGTACAGTGAATAATGTTCAACAAATAATTTTTTTGACCTGGTGGTTTTTTTTCCTTCTTTCATTTTGTGTGTATATTGATCACAGTTTTCAACTCTGCCTCTGGGCTTGTTTGTAAAAGGAGGGCCCTAATGCTCAGGTATCACAGAGAGGTCTTAGGAGCATAGCTGAGCAAACCCCAGAGTCTGATGGTGAAGCCCAGTGCTGCAGGCACTTTGGAAGTTCAGTGAACTTCACTGTTCAAAAAGTCAGGTGGGATTTGTCTCATAAAGCTGTGCAAACAGCCTCGTTACAGGACTGCAAATGCTTTAGAGAACATTACATTGGGCTCTGTGAATGTAGCTCCAGCTTGAACAGATTCGAGACTCTATGCAAATACATAGAGCAGCCCTGGTTGCTAGGCTTTGGTCATTCACTCTATAAAGTGCTCTCGAAGGATAAAAAGTAGTTATTGGAGTGTACGATGAATTATTAATTCTTAATAAACCTACCTAATTTTAAGTATACTCTGGACATAAGCCACTTCACCTTTAAAAAAACAAACCACCATGATATTTTTTAAACTATGGCACATACATGGACTTTAGATCATTACCATGTCATGCAAAAAACATCTCAGGCTTTGATTTTGTGTCTCCTATAAATAGAAGCCCTGGGATAACTGTACTCTGCCAGCCCATGGGATAACAATAGTCATAGTCCCAGAATCAACTGCATAACTCATTGACAACTTGAGTGTATGCTTACTTTATTAAGCAGAACTCTTCTTCATGGGAAGTTTCTGAGAAGAAGAATAAGCTCTGGATACTACAGTGGTTTAAAGAGGAGAGTCTCAGAGGTCCTTGTTCAGTGCTGGATTGGAACCTCCTACATTTTTTTGTGTGAGTGTAACAGCAAAGAAGATGCAGTCTCATAGCTAATTCTAGTCACCCTTCTAAGGCTTCCATATTGAAATACAATGTGATTTTTTTTTTCTGCTTATAACTGATTTTATACAAGAGATGTCTGTAGTACCAGTCCTCAAGAAACTACATCAGAAACTTCTGAGAAACAGATCTTTTCTGAGATTTTTTGTTACACTTTGGATTTTACTAAGCTGGAAACATCATAGGAAAATCGAGAGCTACTACTACTAATAATAATTTTAAAAGAATGATTACATTTTACAATATTTTTGTTTCTGCTTTCATTTCACCAGTTGGATATGGGTTTACATGGCCTCTTTAACATGAGCTGCTAATCATTACAAACCAGCAGAAATGACAGAGATCTACATTTGAGTTTGAATGTCACAATTTCAACTCCTTTTGACAATCATTCAAGTTTGCACTGAATAAGTTAATGCAATTTGTCCATGATTCCTCACAGCTGGTGACACAGGTCTGGTCAATATGTCTATCTCTTTGAGGAAAACTTTGCAGTGAAAGACATCCGGATACTGCTTTCCTTCAAAAGAGAAAGAAAAAAAGACCTGCATAAGATAACATGATTTATCCAGGAAATGTGATGAGGATGTTATTTTTAATGATAGCTCAGCTAAAATAAAATGTGCAACAACTTTAGGAGGTTATCATCTGAAACTCAGAATCACACAAAGACAGAAAAAGAGCAGCATAAAAAATTGATCATAGGGATGTCTATCTCACACAGGTGACATTTATCAAAGAGGAACACCTTTCATGCTTTCAGAGGGAGCTCCACCATTCAAAAAGGCATTTATCAGGCAGGGAAACAGAGTGCTGTGAAATTTGCAGCCTGAAATTGAAACACATTATTGGTTTTGTTGCAAGTTCGGAACTTTGGAAATATTCACTGAAAGCTTTGTGTAAACTTCTACTGTTTTTTGAATGATTCTTGGCAGGTTTGAGTGCTCCTGAAGCCTATGTGATTGCAAGAAAAAAGCACCGGAGGCCTTGCTTGAGTACAGCACAGTACTGATAACACTCATTAAGACAGATAACCACCACAATACTGTCTCAATAGGGTGCTGAGAGAGATGATAGCAGACACCTGGTTCAGCAGCTGGAAGTCAACTGAGCATGTGCCAAATCTATGACTATGAGCCAACCATCTTAACCCATAAGTAGTGAGCAGCCCATCTGCCCCTTGAGCTCTTCTGTGTGGTAGTTGACTGTGTGATGGGATTTTCCCCTTGAGAAAGGGATGCCTTTTGAGGTTGTATCTGCTGTAAAAATCCCTTAACCTTTATGTTACGAGTTGCCTTGCAGATGCAGATCCTTGGTAAGTGATCAGTAGTTTGCTTAAGCCTGGCTAGCTTTGCTAAGATCTGTATCTTTGATTGTGCCCTTAGATGTAAGCAATTGACCAACTCTGGGAGTAGGAGTGGATTCAGCTGCACCTAGGTTCCTTACCTCTTTGGTTTGAGGAATTTAGAGCTCAAGGGTGTGCACTCTGAACTTTGTGAGTCAATAAGAGGACCTCCTGGATAAGTGTGTTTGCCTAGTTACTGCATAGATGATGAATGACTATTTACTACATAGGTATGGATAATCCTAACCATCCCAAATCTTATGTCACTCTCTTATTTATGATTAAGCATTCTTAAATCATTATGTTCTATCAATAAACACATTGCTGCTTTTCTTTTATGAGTGAAGAGTATAGCATCCAACTGTGATATACAGCAGAGACCATAAAAATAGTAGAAGCAGAAAGCACTTAAGAACCTCAGAAAAACAGGCAAGTGCTTATATGTCACCAGAAGGCTACTTTTAGTTTGGTACAACAACAAAAAAAACTTTAACATGAAAAATACCTCTGTTTATTCCTTGATTTTTATCTCAAGATGAAGAAGTACATCTGTGTGTCCAGTGGTTGGTTCTATCCTACTAACTTAAATTGGTAAGGACCTTAGGTTCACCTCTTTTTTTTTTTTTTAATTTATTCCTTCTATCTCATTTAGATTTCTCCCTTCTAAGCACATTGGCTGTTGTGCTGGTCTGGATAATGGAACTGCACAGATCTCCTAGAACTTTTGTTAGGTCTTGTAGAGATGCTGCTAGTCACAAGACGTGTTGTATTACAGGCTGTTATCAGTCATTTTCAGCTCACTGTGAACAATTTCTTGTACTTCTACAGTATGTTTCTGTTTTCTCTGTTTTTAGTCTGTACTCATAACAATGTTTGCTGATTCTGGTAATGTCTTGTGTCAGACTGGAGGTACTGGAACTTGAAGCTTTTTTGCATCATAGATCAATACCATCTCAGCAAGAACCTGAGCTCTCTTTGTTCTATGAAGACAATAAGCACTTTTTTTTGGGCCAAGCTCCCCTTCTGACAGTCGATGAAATTAATGTTTTTGTTTTGCACTCCACTGCCAGAGTAACTGATGCAGCATAAAACACTGATCTGTAACTTGTCCATTCATCAAAACTTGAACAAAACAGTTTTGTGATATTTTCTGTATGACTGGATAAATGACTTAATCTAAATCCACTAGAATCAGTGAATAGATGTTGCTTTTTTTTGCTGGGCTTTGGGCAGAACCCATGGAAATGAGGCATTATTGGAGGACAAGCATTTTTATGGCTTTTTTGAAATCTATCCTTTCGAGCAGGACAGATAGTGTGAAGGTTATAACAGTACAAGCATCACCACTCACTGGAGTCCTAACATGGCAATTCATGAATTCTATATGATTTGTGCAGCATAACTATGTATTTTATTGTTTCCAGTCTCATAAAACACCTTTCAGAGGTAGATAATGTTACTCTTGTATTTCACACGTCTTCATAACACAGATCTATGTTCAGCACACGCTGCTTGCTGTTCACTAATACATTTAGCTTTGAAAGTCATAGTTCCCTTCCTATCATGCAGAGATAGAACTGTATGGGGACTGCTGAACACTTATTCCATAAAGTGCATACTGTAAGTGTAGAATAAGTAGAGCAGATGAGTGTTCAGCAGTCCCCAACACCTGTCCTGGGTATGTTTTGGAAAAAAAGGAAGAAACAACCACAAACAAAACCTATGGTAATAATGGCACCCTATTCAGCCCATAGTAGTCTGAATACTGCTGTAAACTGAAATGGTGTGCAGTACTGCCTGTGCCTCTATATCCAGAGTGACTCTTCTCTGCTGACAATGAAGATCATGTTTTTAACTTGAGTTGCAGGGAAATAATGAATTTCCTTTTTACAGTACTCCAAAGTCAATGAATACTCACTCAAGGACAAATTCACTCCAAGAACAGGGTGAACTGAATTTAGCACAAAGACACAGAATAAAGGAACAGAGATACGCAACAACTTTATTTATAACATGATGTCTGTAGACCAGTTCAGATTTTCATACATGCTATAGCACCTACTTCAGAGTCCTTGAAATCCCCTTGTATATGATCTGGTCATATAAAAGCTGGTGGCTTTTCTCTTTTGAGTCCTTCCCATTATTAGAACAATTTCTAACAAAGGGAGAAAAGAGCATGCATAATCAACAGCTGAGTGAGGGATGCTGCTTCCCTAGCTAGCAGTGACACCCCGGGGGCAATGAGAGCCAGGCTGCTCAGGACTAGATGCAGGAAGTCACTGACTGAATGGTGCAAGGTGGCAGAAAACCAGATCTGCAAAACAGGTGGCAGGCAGAGCTCAGCTGACCTGTGATCTGTTGGAGTATTTTCCATACTAACGTGACCCTGAGGAACTTTTTCATTCCAACAAATCAATAAGGTCAAATGGTAAAGTATAGATAGGCATCAGTTTTCCTCTTGCAGTTGAACGACATCTCAAAACATTGCCAACTTTTTGTTTGCAACCTAGTACTAGACTCCTGTTCTTCTTGGAGCACAACTTCAGATTGATGGAAAGCTGTTTTATTACATAGGCTCCCAAGGGAGTTTCTCTCTTCAAAAATTTATTCTTCCAGTCTCCAATACTGTATTTGATATCATGTTCAAGTTCATGTGCTTCCTTATCTGTAGTGACTTCATATGCATGCCTTGCAGCAAGACTGGCGTCCTAATGTTTGAAACTGTTGGGAAAGATAAAGAAAAGCATAGAGAGAAAAAGACAGAAGTGCCTGACTCACTTCAGGAGACTTTATTAAAAATCTGAGAAAATCCTGGCTCATTTTTGAAAGTGAACAATCTCCTTTGGGATTATAGGACATTAGTGCTATTAACCAAGAGCATTCTGTCCTACTGGATGCATATGTAATATCAAACTGGAGGAGAGAAGGATGTGTCTTAATAGCCTCTAACAAGCATTAGAGAAGAAAAATGTTTTGCACCTTTTAAAATAGTTGCTTTCTACCTGTGTACTGAATAGAGAAGTGTAAGATTAGCTAAATAGCATTTTTACAGTAAAAATGAGGAGGTTGTGTTCACGTCTTCAGGCTGAAAAACTAGCTGTTTTCTCCTCTTCTTCTCGTTTGGATAAAAGTCGAACTTGGTTGTTGTGGGTTTCCTAAAATAGTGTGGAAGCTGTTGCTTTTGAGTAAAACAGGTGCACAAATGAAGAACAGTTTCAGCCGAACATTAGAGGTGGAACAACTGAAAAATCACTGAAAAAAGTTACATTAATAACTCTGGAGGGGGTTACTCCAATAAACAAAACTGCTTTTCAGTTAATTTAATATGGGTAAAGCTACATGCCAAATCTCAAAGAAGAGCTCTGTAAACTTAACTGACAAGTTATGAGATGTGACAACTACAATAGCTGAGTGTGGGACCAAGAGAGGGGGAAGGTCTCTGAGAAGCTTGGTGAGCTGGGGGGCTCTCCTTTTCTTGGGAATGTGTTCAGTGTCATTATCTTATCACTGCCACCATTGATGATGGTGTGGAGATTTGGCTCATCTGATGAGGTCACCTATGTTTGTCGGATTTTTTCTGCATGTAGTGTGGGTCAGTTCAGTTGTACACAGACCTGGGGCCACTTGAGATATCCAATGGTCCTCAACTCAGTGGTGGTGCTGGAGACAAGTCGCCTGTAGATCCTGTATCTTGTCTGAAAAACACACTTGGATTTCCCAGATACCCATGGTTACTTTGCATGGCATCTATGTTCAGGAGACTAATTGTATTCCCGCAGAGTAAATCTAGATATCTACAATGCAGACGTCCGTATGAGCTAGTCATTAGGCCCACTGAACACAGCATGACTAAATCAATAGTTATTTAGTCAGTATCACTGAGATCTGTTGTACAGTACACCTCCTCCTGAAGCATACATTTCAAATAGGTTGCTGCTATCCACAGTGCAGGGAAGCAGCTCATCTCAACTACTCAAAGTATTTGGCATAGGCCAGGTCAACTGCCTGAGTTTGACTATTTAAAACTCCAAATGGAGCTGCTCACTTAAGCAACTGTGGGTCAGGTGTCCAGCTCAGAAATCAGTGTAAAGAACTTGATTTGCTGAATTGTGCAGGTTCAATATCCTATCTGTTACAAACATCTGTTGTATTTACACAAAATACATTTTTTTCATTAAGCCTTCACTTTTTTGTTGCAATGCAGAGCAGAACAGCTCTGCAGATAGTGCTTTGCAGGTTTCCCTCAGTATATCTCAAGACATAATTAACTGATATCAGCAATTATAATACTACAAGATTCATAATTGACCTCCTTTGGAATGACTATGTAAGATAAATGGATGTGATGTCACTAAACTGCTCTCTGATTATCCCTTAAAATCATGAACACTCTTGCTGGTAATGCTTGATATTATGTAGGAATGTAAATACAAAATTTATTGATGGGAAATTGCTTTTATGCAGTGACTCAAGGATTTATCTTAGCTCTACTTATTCCTTAATCCCAAGGATAGTAGCAGAATCAGATTCTCACTAATGGAAAATGAGTTTCACGTTTCTCTGAAGTGATACAAATTGTTTGGTAATAATATTTTGCATAATCACCTGCTTAAATAATTACCAACATCATCCTCCTGCTGATGTTCT
>JANHGO010000053.1:91371299-91443195 GCA_024606505.1 Aquila spilogaster | reverse complement strand
AAAAACTGAAGTTTGTACACATTTCTCATCGGATACAGAGATGCAAGGCCAGCAGCAGCAGAGAGAGTAGGGTGGAACAAGGGCTGTGGGTCATGAAGTGCAAGGGGGTAGGAGATCAAATATGGGGCTGGAATAAGAGGTCTAGTGATGGAATACCTGAGATGATACTTTATGGGGAACAGCAGAAGATAGCACTATAACCATTGCAGTGCACTTGTCAGCTTGTAACCCAGCTTTCAGAGACTCAATAATCTCTGGTTGATAGCAAACAATTGTCAAATTTAGTAGTGAAGTGTGTATCTCAACTGCATTTGGTGCTGCTTCTGTATAGGTTGATGTCTGCTGATGTGGGTAATGCCAATGTTTCATCTGACAGGGTCCATGTGGGGGTGAGGGTTTCAGGTGAGATTTTACCTGAGGTCTAAATACTTTGTGCTTTGCAAGCAGAATAGAAAAAAAAAAGAGAACAAGTTAGCCAGGAAACTGATGATTTCAAAGAGCACAGCTAAGGGAAACTGTTGCCTAAAATTGAAAGAGAGGAAAAGGTGCCATAGCAGAAGGCATTAGAAAAATTCTGGTGACCAAAACATTGAGTGAATAAAGGGGAAGAGCCTTACTGTCACGGTGGCTAGTAGGCCAGAAGTCCTTGTTGAGAGATAGACAACAATATTTTAGTCATTGTTCTCTATTACAAGGCTAGCAGGTATTTGCTAATTGGTTGACAGAGCTATAAAGTTCCCACATGTTATGCATTGGATCCAAACTATCCCTAAATATTTCTTTTAATGGTGCCATTAACTCAAGACTTCTTTGCTTCATGTCCTTCCAGAATGGGGAAGGCAGGCAGATTCAAACGTTTTAAAACCAGGAAATTTGTAGGCAAGCTGTTGTCTTGGAGGCTGGGAAGGGACCAGAGCATCTAAAGGACACAGTCTTAAGGGTTTTGCCTTCCTCCACCTGTTTCACCTTCACTTAAACACTTGTATAATGTAGAATTCTCTATGTTTGTAGACATGGCTGGGCTTCATCTTTCCGCAAACAGCACTGACACCTCCAGCTTATAACAAAGGCTACTTTCATGGCCAACTGACAGCCCGACTTGGATCTGGGTCGTGAAGAAAATGAGAAATTTAACAAGTTAACAGGGGAACTGGTGGCTTTGCTGTCTGCTGCAGCCTTCAGATGAAGACTGGATGCCTTTCTGGAAGGCAGGCTTTAGCCAGACAGTAATTATTGGACTGAGCACAAGAGTAACCAGATGGAATGGGATGGCTTCTGTTCTGCTGGAGTATCAGGTGGTCCCTGCTGACCTTAAAATCTACAAATCTCTAACAAGCAGGCATAAAAAGACACTCAGGCAATGTGCTGTTGTCAACCTGTTGTCAGTGTGGAGTGTCTGTGGAGAACAGGAGCTCTCCTTGCTCTACTAGACCTAAATTTCACTCTGGCTTTGGCAAAGAGCAGTTCAGCTCTGCCCCATCATGCTTGTGTGGTTGACTCAGTGTCTTCTGTGAGGCCTGAAGTGGGACCGCACAGGTACTGGTGTTATCTGTGTGCTGATAACTGGAGCAGGGCAACGTTAGCTTCACATTATGAGCTTTGCATTCCTTGTTTCAGTTATTTACCTTGAATATTCCAGAAGGGCCCAAGGTATAAACAGGTAGTCTTTCTTCAGCACTTTTTGGGGCTGTAGTAAACAATACTGTTTACATAGCAAGACATTTTAAAGGGGTTAAATTTAACCACCAACAATATTTTTATGGCCGCAATAATAAGAGTTTTGTCCATACTGAAGTTCACAGAAATCTCGAGTTATTTACTTCAGTGGGATTTGGATAAGACCTGATGACTTTCTGCTTCCATTCTTACAGTTAATAATGATGCTTCATTGGCAATAGTGGGGACAGAAGGAAGCCATGAGGAAACTGTTTACTTTTAAATGATTTGTCTTTAAATGATTTCCACTCTACAGGGTACCAGGCCATAAAGCCTTCTTAAAAAAATGGCTTAACATTGCAATTAAATGGGTGCTACTTTTTTCCCTGTATAATACTCATCAGTCTCATCAACCTAAAGAAAATAAATGCTGTAAAGCAAACTTATGTGGCTCCATGGATTGATCAATGGATTAGTCAATATAAGAGGGTTTAGCATCTCTCACAAACACTGCATTCTAGTAGCTGTTGATCATCTGCCTAGGAAAGAGTTGCAAGACCCCCAGATATATCTCCTGCATACATCTCACTCTGCTGTTCAGAGGAAGGTGTCTCTAGGATGCGGGGATTAGGCTGTGGACTTAACAGGCAAGCAAAAGGAATGGCCAAATCTAAGGAGAAGGTTTGGCACGAACTTTGGTAAATTGTCACTTTTTTTGTATGTGAAGTCTAAGCCCAGGGTATGGTTGCTCTATTGTGCCTTTTATAATAGCTTCTGGAGAAGTACCTGATCTCTGAGCAATTGCAAAGAATGCTTTTCTTGGTTTGTTTTTGTTTTCTTTAATGCATGGATTGCGAATTACCACAGCCTTCGGATTTTTAGGGAAAAAAAGTCATTAAGAGGTAACCATTTCACATTTGTAGGGTGGTTCACTGGCAGCATTTGCTTTAATTGATCCATTCAGGAGAGTTATGTTGGTAGTGTGAATATAATCGACCCACAGCAGATTATTATTTCTGTCACAGACCTTCTCTGCAGATGTGATAGAAAGTAACTTTGGCAGGGGCTTATGGGCTTCGGAGAATCGCATCAGCCTTGAGCAGTACGTATACTTGTATGCTACTGAGATAAACATGAAATGCAACATTCATAAATACCAGACCCTTGGGCTCAGAACACCTAATGAATGTGGAATGTGTTTCTTATATTTAAGTAGGTGTGAGGGAATGCTACATACTAACTAAAAATAGAGTACTATTCATGAAACATCCTTTGTAAAAATGTGTATTTATGTTTATCCTTAATTAATACATTGCAATTACATCTGTTCATATTAACTTAGGAAAATTTTTGACTCAAAAAGAAGTTATATGAGCAACCATAGCTCTCTGACTGACAGCTTGCTAGAAACATTTGCATTTTATACCTGTATCATGACAGGTCTGTCAAATTGTATCTTACTAGCCCATTAATATTCAGCAAAATATCAATATTGTCCTTGCTGGAAGAGATTTCTTTATTTTTGTAATGTATCATATAGAAACCGAAACCAAAATTAAGTGAGATTTGGCTCAGGTTACTGTGAAAACACTGTACCTATAAAGAACAAACTGTAACTGAAATGTACTGAGGAGATTAACTAAAGAATATCTCTTGGTGTTGGACTTAATACTTTAATCAAGACCTTTCTGAAATCACAGCATGCATGTAATCCTGCGTTTATGATGGTGGCAGGGAAATACCTTCAGTGTTCCACTACTAATAGTTTTTATAGAGGCTGTGATTTGGCAACAGCTCCCCAAATCCTGATCGTATTCTCTTCCTACCCACCATCAGTACAATGCCAGGAGTTTTTTGTATTTAAATTAAAAATGAAGATACATCACATGCAAACTGTGAAGTAAGCCAGTATATGAATCATTTAAACTGCATTGTATACCACTCCAGAAAGTGGCTTAGAGTGCATTTCTGAAAAGAAAATTGTTCCAAAAAATGACATCTTCTTATCCATAGATTTGTGGTTTCCTATGCCTATTTCAAGAACATTGCCTGGTTTTGGTGACAAATGCACTTTCTTACTGTTGCAGTCAAGACAACTGCACAGCAAAGAGGCAATGAACTATGCATTTGATTCTTTGCTTGTGTTATCATCAGAGTCTCTTTCCTGCCTCCAAGAAGTTGTGCCTGTGCAAAGCCATTGAAAATAATGGTATTGAAAAAAATGTTTCAGCAGTTAAGGCTGAAAAACTTTTGCCTTCGCTGCAAAATTAAGTTAACATTTCCAGCTCTTAGCTCAAGCCTTTCACACACAAAATAATCTACAAGATGGAATGAGATGATGCTTTTAAAAACACAGAGCAGACTGGTTTTTATAGGTCACATAAGCTGGAGTTCATGAAAGTCATCAGATTTTGTAAGGCAATCATTTTGTAGTTCCATACAAATCCTACAAGTCTGTCAATGTCATGCTGAAATCATATCCCCCTTTCTGTTCCACCTGACTAGAGAGACAGAAAAGTTTTCCCTCAAAAGGAGGCATAGAAAGGCACTGTTTACAGCAGCACCAAGAGTTTGGCATTCTTTGGTCTTTGGTCTGGGACCAAAGGCGCTCTGTATCATCAGATGACTTCAGGATCAGTCCCTGGCTCCCTGATAATCCACACTGTTGTGCTTGTTCAGGCTGAACATCAGCAAGTCCTGGCTGGCCACCCTGACAGGGTGATGGGCTCTGAGCAGTACTTGAGCTCTGATATGTTGTATTGATGTCAAAGCGTTGACCAGGTTGGATCTATATTAAATGTGGTCACCCCTTAGCCCTCCTCAGCACCCCAGCAGGCTCTGCACCCTCCCATGATCACCCATGTCCTCTGTGCACTTTCCATCACAGACCCCTTCTTGTTGACCTTTTGCTGGCAACTCATTTCAGCAACAGACCACAGACTGTGAGTACTGAGGTCATGGAAACTCATGTCTTCGTGGAGGCAGCATGGACACACCTGAAATTTTGCCAGTGGCAAAACCTTTAGGCACCAAGCTTTGATGTGGGATGTGATCTGTGACATATCCCAGGAGGAAAGGGAAAAGGGAAGAGAGGTAGGATGAATGGCAAGCATATTTGTATGGCTGGAAGCAAGAGACTGGAAGCTTTTGTATTTGCCTGCATATGAGATAAATATGATACTCCACAGCCAGGCCTCCCAGTTCACCCCTCTTCAGTCCTTCAGGGCTCCAGGGGATTGACCAAACCCATCCTGGGCCATGTGTGTGACAGGCTTTTTGTGACGAAGATGTTTTACTATGAGAAATGAGCTCTCAGCAAGAGTACAGGATGTGATGAAGACCCTGGTTAGTGCCAGTCTTGCCCAGAGACAGTCCTGACACTTCTTGATCTGTAAAGGCCACCCAGGCCGTGACCTTCAGGGCACCTTCTTCTCAAAGCATCCTAGGAGAGCAGACGGGTACCTCCTTGGCTGGCACCCCTGCACACAAACAGCCGACTCAGCTATGTCCAGGATGAGTAGGGATGCAGCCATAGCATGGAAAGGCTAGCAGATACATTGGGATGTTGGTCTTGGGGCCACCATAACCTCCAGTATTATTTTTGGAGGGTTCGATTTCTCTTGAATTTTTTTATTTGACTCTCCAGCCAGAGTGATATTTAAATTTATCTGGTCTCTAGAAAATTGTACTGACTCATGGGAGGACTGTTTTATCTCTGTTGAGTTTGAGACTCCTGCAAGAGGCTCTACTGAGGTGGAAAGCCTCCCTTTAAGTCTGCAGAATGGTTTGTGGCTGCATCAGCTACACACTGTTTTCTGCTTTTCTTTTGTCTCCTTCAAGAGAGTGAGACTGGAGTAGCCCCATGTGAAGATGACTCAGTTCCTGAGTCCATTTCATTTGGAAACCACTGAGAAGCAATAAACACAGAATCCCACATTGGCATTAATGCAAAACCACTTTTTAGAATAGAAGTTGACATTACCAGGCACCAACTGATGCCTTTTATGAGCCACTGACAAGTGCTATTTGTGGAGACAATTCAACATATTAACTGTGTGTAGGGAGCAAGAAACAGGGTTGCCTTGTTTTTATCAGATTATTTAGCATAAAAACATCACTTTTACTTCTCAAATGTTGACTTATTCCTCTTGCTGCTGCTTTACTGAAACAGATTAAGCCAAATTTGTCTGGGGTGCAATTTTGACTTGAATTAAGATAAAAGCCTCTTTAATCAAGTACCTCATGCTCTGTAGCTTCCCAGCCATTCCTTATCTCTTATTTAAGCACATTACCTACCTCTTAATGATTTTAATTTCGTATCAACAATTGCCAAGATTGGTTGTTACTGTCCTCCCTGACCAGCAGATACTTTATCAGAAATGATTTTTGATGGCCAGACTCTTTCAAAAAAAGAAAACAAAGCTTTAGAAATATTTGTTAGTGTTTAAACTGGTCCCTAGAGCCCTTTAGGCAAGTGAAGAGAGTTCTGGTTTTTTTAGACAAGCTCCTAGTTTTCCAGTGCCTTCTCTATTTCCATGTGAGTTCAATGCCTTGGCTGATAAAGTGACAGAATTCTGGAAACATTTCTCTATAGACAGATGTTTTCTCTCCTTGTAACCCTGGAGAGAAGGAGACATTGCTCTGGGTGGCAGAGGGAAGCTCCCAGGGAAGTACATATGGCTGGGTTTTCAGCTTTTGACTTTGTAGGGGACCCGAGCGTTATGCCTCTCACATGTAAGCTTTCCAGTAAACAGAAATACCAGCAGGGCTTCTAAAGTAGGCTGTAGGACTTGGCACAAAAGCAATATCTCCAGTTTATTTGGGATGATTACTCTTTTTTTACTGAACAACACTAAAACCTTGATTAGCATCTGCCTTCAGAGTTCCCACTGTTGCACCAAGACAATTCAAGTGGCAGCAGTGGGAGAACCAGTGTTTGCAGAACTAGTACCATCTAAGCCAGGTCTTTGAAATGCAGTTGGTGACTTCAGGCTGCTCCTTATTTCAGGACCTAGACTGGGCTATGTTTCAGAGTGAAAGATTTGATGTGATTCTCTGGAGAGACTTACTATGTCATTCTTTGGAGAAACTTCCTATGTTTCAGGTTATGCAGTCGGTAAAAGAGGCTTCCAGAATCACCATCAACTTTAGAAAGTCCAGAAGAGTAGCTGAAAATAATTGTTGTCACTGGAGGTCCCACTGCATATACCCTGGTTGGATTGGCCCTCATTTTCAGTGGGATATGGTGGGAAATGTGAGAAAGAGGGTGGGTAACAACAGAAGCAAACAGAAATGTATTGTCCTTGACCAGTTAACGAGATGTGCTGACCATACAAAGTTGCTTTATAGTTTTTGAGACTTAGTTTCCTTCCTCTTCTCAAAATGAGTTGACAGATCAAGGCACAAAATGATCTCTCTGGGCTGTGATTTGGATTGCTATGGCTTGAGAGACATATTGCTGTGACCAGGACATAAGCAAGATGCTAGAATGCAGTCCCTGTGCAGAGACCTGTCAGTAGAAGCTGCTCTATTCCTAATGATACCTCAACATTTGCCAGCCTTCAGAGAAAGAATCAACCCAGGCACCAGGTACTTCAAAAAAGAAAAAAAGAGCAGCTTTGAGCTATTAGATGTTGAAAGCAAATCTTAAAGAATGGAACATTTCTGATTTTGTAGTATAGTATTCAAACTCTATGAGGCCCAACACGTTACTTTAAGACCCTGTTTTGTTCTTGATTGGTTTTCAGTGCATTTGGAACAGGCTCTGAAAATGGGAGGGTATCATATCGATAGAGAGCTACAAATAGTCTGGGCTGGAGAGATACAGAAAAATCTATGCAGTCTGATTTTCAGTCTATCATCTGTGGTCCCCTGGAGGGAAGATGAGGGCAGGGGGCTAAGAGCGTCTCTGCTTACTTCTTAGGGGTCCTGAAGGAGTAATTAGGAAAAAAAAAATACTTGGGCTAACTCTGTGGGAAATGTCTGAAGGTCTGCAAATTAGAAAAAAAAAAAAGGAAGACCTGAAAACCACTAAAACACACCAACATTGGAACAGCACAATGTTTTCAGACTTTGCTATGAATTTGCTTGGTTCCAGGGGATGCTGAGTGAATAATGTGTAACAAATAATTTATTTGACCTGTTTGGTTTTTTTCTTCTTCTTTTATTCTGTCTGTATATTGATCACAGTTTTCAACTGTGCCTCTGGGCTTGTTTGTAAAATGAGGGCCCTAATGCTCACCTATCACAGAGGGGACTTATGAGCATAGCTGGGTGAACTCCACAGAGTCTGATGGTGCAGCCCAAAGCTGCAGGCTCTTTGAAAGTTCAATGAACTTCAATTTTGAAGATGCCAGGCGGGATTTGCCTCACAGAGCTATGAAAACAACTTCACTCTAGGTCTGAAAAGGCTTTTGAGAATGTTACACTGGACTCTGTGAATGTAGACCCAGTTTGTACAGATTCAAGGCTCTATGCAAATATTTAGAGCAGTCCTAGTTGCTAGGTTTTATTTCATTCACTCTGTAAAGTCCTCTTGAAGGATTAAAAGTGTTACCAGAGTGCACAATGAATTATTAATTCATAATAAATATACCTAATTTTAATATTGTGCTGGCTTTGGCTGGGATAGAGTTAATTTTCTTCATAGTAGCTAGTATGGGACTGTGTTTTGGATTTGTGCTGAAAACAGTGTTGATAATGCAGAGATGTTTTCGTTACTGCTGAAAAGTGCTTACCCAGAGCCAAGGCCTTTTCTGCGTCTCCCCCCACCCCACCAGCGAGCAGGCTGGGGGGGCACAAGGAGCTGGGAGGGGACACAGCTGGGACAGCTGACCCCCACTGACCCAAGGGATGTCCCAGACCATATGATGTCATGCCCAGTACATAAAGCTGGGGGAAGAAGAAGGAAGCCAGGATGTTTGGAGTGATGGCGTTTGTCTTCCCAAGTAACTGTTACTTAGCGTGCTGGAGCCCGGCTTTCCTGGAGATGACTGAACACCTGCCTGCCCATGGGAAGTGGCGAATAAATTCCTTGGTTTGCTTTGCTTGAGTGCACGGCTTTTGCTTTGCCTGTTAAACAGTCTTTATCTCAATCCACAAGTTTTCTCGCTTTTATCTTCTGGTTCTCTCCCCCATCCCACCGGGGGGGAGTGAGTGAGTGGCTGTGTGGGGCTTAGTTGCCAGCTGGGATTAAACCACAACAGTATACTGAGGCCATATAAGCTATAAAAAAAAGAAAAAAAAAATAGGCTGGTACTTTGAAGAATGGCACATGTGTAAGGACTGTATGTTATTATCAAGTCATGTAGAAAACATCCCAAAGCTTTCTTCTGTGTCTCATATAAATAGGAGTCCTGGGCTAATAGTATTCTGCCAACCCATGGGGTAACAAAAATCATGACCCACAAATCAGCTGCATGACTTAATGACAGCTTGAGCGTATGCTTATTTGAATAAGCAGAGTTCTTGATGGGAAACCCATGGCAGGAGGTTTAAGTTCTAGATCCTAATCGTGGATTAAGGAGGACATTCCCAGAGGTCTTTGTTCTGGGAGAGTTCATTACTGGAGTGGGACCCCCTCCATTGTGTGCACGAGTGTAATGGTGAAGAAGATGCAGTCTCATAGCTACTGCTAATTAACTTTCTAAGGCTTCCTTTTGGAAAAAACCCCAAACCAACAAATGTGTAATTTTCCACTTATAACTAATTTTATGTAAAAGAGACTTCTATAGGATCAGTCCTCAAGAAACCACACAAGAAATTTCAGAGAAGCAGTTCTTTTCTGAGATTTTTGATAAACTTTGGGTCTAACTAAGCTGTATACATCATGACAACAATCCCTCTGAGAGTAATTTTTATTCTAATCATAGACAAACCAAGAGCTATAATTAAAAAAAGTATGAAAGTTCACAGTATTCTTGTTTCTCTTTTTATTCCACCAGTTCGATATATGTCTATGTGGCTTCTTGGCTCTAATCTGAGCCATTGACCATTACCAGCCAAAGACTGCACCCAGCTGAGGGATTTATTAACAGAAATGACAGAGGTTTGCATTTGAGCTTGAATGTCTCAAGTTTAACTTCTCTTGACAATCACTCATCTTTGCTCTTAAACATTTTGAAGCAATTTGCCCACAATTCGACTGCTGGTGAGCCAGCTCTAGTCAATATGCCTATCTCTTTGAGGAAAAATGTTGCAGTTTGTTCTCTGTGAAAGAAGTCCTGGCACTATTTTCTCTGAAAGGAAAAAAAAAGTCCTGCATAAAATAACATGATTTATCTGGGAGAGATATGATGAGGATGCTGTTTTTAATGGCAGCTCAGCTAAAATCAAATGTTCAATGACTCTAGGAGGTTATCATTTGAGAATCAGAATCTCATGAAGACAGAAAAAGGGCAGCATGAAAAATTGATCATAGGGATACCTATCTCACACAGAAGACATTTTTCAAAGTCTTTCATGCTTTCAAAGGGAGCCTTGCTACTTGAAAAGGTGTTTATCAAGACAGGACACAAGACTACTGTGAAACTTGCAGCCTGAAACTGAAAACTGCAGAAACACGTTCCTGGTTTTGTTGCAAACTTGAAATTTTGGATATATTCTCTGAAAGCTCTGGGTAAATTTGTTCTAATCTTTGAGTGAATCTGGGCAGGTTTATGAGTGTCACTGAAGCTTAGGTAGTTGCAGTAAGAGAACATTTTTGTTTTCCATATTTTGAAACTTCCTCCCCAATATACAAATCTTTAGAGGAGTCCTGGCTTTAGCCCTGATGTTTGGAAAGGGTCTATGTGAGGTACCAGAAGTACTGCCTTTTCTCTTTCATGGGATGCTAGGAAGTACCAAAGTGGCCTAATTATTGTATGAAAGCGATGTCCATTAAAATCAGTAGAAGCAGAGAGCACTTTAGAACCTCAGAAAAACAGGCCACATACCTACATGTTATTTATATATTTAAAAGCCTACTTTTAGTTTGATGCAATAAAAACCAGTAAGATAAAACATGGAGTATACCTCAGTCCGTTCCTTGATTTCATCCCAAAGCCAAAGACACACAAGTCTGTGTGTCTTGAGCGTGGCTCTGCTCTACCAACTCAGGTTGGCCAAGTCTTTTGGTTCAAGCTTGAATTTTTAATCTTTAAAACCCAGGTAAATCCCTCTGAGCATGTTAGCAGTTGTTGCAGTCTGGGCCATAAAACTTTACCAATTTTGTGGCACTGCTGCTAGATCTGCTGTTAGGTCTCCTGGAGATGCTCCCAGACACAGGACGTAGCTGTGTGATATTTTAAAGGCTGTTATCAATAATGTTCTTGAGCTTGCTGTGAACACAGTTTGCTTCTCACGCTTGTACAATCTTTCTATTTTCCCTGTGCATTTGGTTTGGATGGGTATAACAATATTTGCTGATTCTGGTGATTTTTTGTGTCAGACTGAAGGTGCTGGAACTTGGGTGTATTTCATGAATATCTGAGACTCTTTTGCATCACAGATAGAGCAACACTACCTCGGCAAAAACTCCAGGGATTCATATATCTATGTAGAGAACAAGCACTTTCGTGAGCCAAGCTCACGTTCTGACAGCTAATGGAATTAATGTTTTTTGCCTTGCACACCACTGCCAGATTAACTGGTGCAGCATACAACAACAGTGACCTCTAACTTGTCTACTCATCAAAACCTGAACTGAACAGTTTCATGGTGTCTTCTATACAACTGGACAAATGGCTTGATCCAAACACCACTGGAATCAGTGACAAGATTGTGTTAACTTTGCTGGGATTTAAGCTGAACCCACAGACATTAGGCATTTTTGGAGGGCAGATATTTTTGTATGGCCTTTTGAAATCTGTCCTTTCCTATAGAATGTGTGCTGAAGGTTTAGCAGTACCAATCATCACAACTCATTAGGGCCATCACATGGAAATTAATAAACTTCTATATGGTTTGCTCAGCAGAACGAGATACTTTATAGTCTCTAGTCTCTTAAAGTCCCTTCTAGAGGTAGATTATGTTCTTGTAGTTCACACATGACTTCACAACCCAGGGATCCATGTTCAGCCCATGTTCCTTATGGCACACTGATGGATTTACTGTTAAAGGTTCACTTGCTATCATACAGAGATGAAACATTACCTTGAATGTATGCATTTTATGGAATAAGTAAAACAGGCCAGTGGTTGGGCAGTTTCTAACACCTGTACTGGATACTTAAAAAATCCTGTGAAGCTAATGATATCCCATTCAGCCCATGGCACAGTCTGCATCCTGCTGAGAATACAAATGGTTTGCAGTAGTGCCTGTGCCTCATCCTCATTGCCGTGTCAGGAAGTGAATGCATAAGGATTTTTATTTGTTCACAGCCAACAACATGTTTTTGACATAAATTGCAGTTTTGACATAAATTTCCTTTTGTATAGCACTCCAAAGCTGAGGAATATTTACTCAAGGCCAAATTCACCCCAAGGACAGTGCTGAACTGAATTCAGCACAGGTACAGAGAAAACAGGAGCAAAGATACACCACTCCTCTTCCTTTTTTATGGTGTGAAGTCTGTAGACCAATTCAGGTCATCATACAAGCTACAGCATCTTCTTCAGAGCCTTTGAATTCCCAGAACTGGTCATGGAAAAAGTTGGTATCTTCTCTCTTTGCAGTCCCATCCCATTATTAGAGTTGTTTAGAGGGAAAAAAGACCTCATTGGTAATGAGTGGCCGAGGGCGACTGCTCCCCTAGCCAGCAGTAACACCCTAGAAGCCATGGCAGCCTGGACTGCTGAGAACCAGAGTCAGGAAAATCACTGAAGTTTCTTGACAAACAACCAGGCAGAGGGCCAAGGAGCTGGGGCAAGGTGACGGGAAACCAGGTCTCCAAAGCTACAGGGCAGGCAGAGCTCGGCTGGCAGTCAACCTACGATCTGTTGGAGCATCTTCAAAACTAATACATCCCTGCAGAACTTTTCCATTCCAACAAATCGATAAGGTCAAATAGCAGAGTATCTGTTAATATATATGGCAATGATATCTGCCTGATCAGGCATCAGTTTTCTTCTTCTCACAGTTCAACTATGTCTCAGAGTAAGGTCAATTTTTGATCGCAGTCTAGTACTAGACTCATATCCTTCCTGGAGCACAGCTTCAGACTGAGGGAAAGTTGTTTTATTTCATAGATTCTCAAGGGATTATACTTCTATTCCATGATCGTTTAACTATTTATTCTTCCAGCCTCCATCAGTGCATTTGATATCATATTCAGGTTTATGTGCTTCGTTCTAATCTCTAATGACTTCTTCCTCATGTGCATGACTTGCAGCAAGACTGATGTTTTAGTGTTTTAAACTGTAGGGAAAGGTAGAGAAAAGCATAAAGACAAGACAGAAGTGTCTGACTCACCTCAGCAGCCTTTAATAAAAATCTGAGACAATCCTGGTTCATTTTTGAAAGTAAGTTACACCCTTTGGAATTGGAGGACAACAATGCCGTTGAACAAGGGCTGTTTCTCTAGGCTCCTACCAAATGTAAATCCCTGTAATACCAAACTGGAGAAAGGAAGGATCAGTCTTAATCCTCTCTAACAAATGTTAGAGAAGAAAAATAGTTTGCACTTTAAAACGGTTGCTTTCCAGCTGTGAACTGAACAGAGATGTATAGGGTTAGTTAAGTAGCATTTTTATTTTACAAATGAGGGGACTATGTGTTCATTTCCCCAGCATGAAAAATGAGATGCTTTCTTCTCCCTTTTTGTCCTTCGGAGAAAAGCTGCACATGGATGTTGTAGGAAACTGTTGTTGCCTGTAAGTATAACAGAGGAGAATGCACAAGTGAAGGGAAAGAACTGTTTTAACCAAAGGTCAGAATTGGAACAACACAAACTTACTATAAATTCTCCATTAATAAATTTAGACTGGATTGCTCTAATCAACAAAACTACCTTTCAGTTAGTTTAAAAAGGGAAAGCAACCTGTCAATTCTTGAAGCAGAGCTCCGTAAGCTTGCAAGGTAAACTATATAACGTGGTAATGGCAATGGAAGCTCTGCAGCAGTGCCTGCAGTTGGCAGCAACTGCAGAGGTCCCCCTGGGAAGGACCTTCTGCCTGGCAGAGGACAACCTGCAGCATGATGTGACTACTGGGCACAGATGGCCTAACTCCTTTCCCTGGGCATGTGTGCAGCCCCAGGCTGTTGCTGCTGCCACTGTCACCATGAAAGGTGGTATGGAGGCTTGGCTTGTCTGAAAATGTCATTCATTTTCTTTTTCTGCATATAGTGTGGGTCAGTTCAGTTGCAAACACATCTGGGGCCAGCTGAGGTGTCCAAGGGCCTCCCACCCAACTAGTGCCACTGCAGGGGGCAAGTCTTCTGTAGATCTTGTGTCTTGCCTGCAAGACTCACGTCCCAGATAACCAAGGGCATTTTGCATGGCAAGTACACCTATGTTTTGGAAACTAATTATGGCCCAACACAGAGGTTTGTGTGAGTAAATCTAGATATCTACAATGCAGACATCTGTATGAGCTAGTCAATATGTCCATTGACTACACCATGACTAAATCAATTGAGATTTAGTCAGTATAAGTCTCCAGGATCTATGGTGCAATTCATCTCATCCTGAAGCAGACATCTAAAATTGATCATATGACTACCACCCCAGAAGCGCCAATTTCTCTCCATTGACTATAAAGACAGCCCAGTGTGAGGTGGTCTGATGTAACCCTCCATTCTTCAGGTGTCAAAAGTTAAGTGAGCTCAATCACTTGTTGTACTGGTCATGGGTGAACCCTGACGAAGCTCCCCAAATCCAAGAGTTTCTGTTTGGAAGAGGGAGAGTACAGTTTTAGCAATTGATGAACCAAAGTTTTGTCTGAGTGACAGGGTCAGCTCCGCCATCCGCAGTGATGGTAGGCGGCTGAATGACTCACAGTGCCTAGCTTAGCTCAGGCCAAATGCCTGAGTCTGACCACCAAAACAGGTACTAAGGCTGCCCACTTAAACAACTATGGGTCAGGTGGCATTGTCCAGCCTAGAAATCAGAGTGAAAAAAAATTTCTAATTTGTACAGGTGCATTACCCATATCCTATTAACATTTGTGGTATTTGCAGTGTTTAAAGACTATGCCTTTTTTTCTCCTTAGACCATCAGTGCTCGGTTGCAATCCAGAGCAGAACAGCTCTGTAGACAGTGCTGTTGCATGTTTCCCCCAACATGTCTGAAGGCAGAATTAACTGATATAAGCAATTATAAGACTACAAGATTCATAATCGACCGTCTTTGGAGTGACTATATATGATAAATGGATATGATGTCACTAAACTGCTCTCTGATTATCCTTTAAAATCACAAACACTCTTGCAGGTAACACTTGGGATGTTATGTAGGAATATAAATACAAAATTCATTGATGGCATATTGATTTTATACAGTGACTCAAAGCATTTATCTTAGCTCTACTTATTACTTAACTCCAAGGATGGCAGTAGAATCTGATTCTCAGTAATGTAAAACGTTTTTCAGGTTTCTCTGAAGAGAGATACAAACTGTTTGGTAACAGTATTTTGCATAATCACCTGTTTAAATAATTACCAGCATCATCCTCCTGCTGATGTTCTATAATAAACCTAATGATTTCTGAAAACATTGTATAACCTTCTCTAACTGGCCCAGACATGTCAAGGTTTTCTGGTCTATCAGTCAGCAAGGTGAAGAAATCGTGCTTAGCATGCTCAAGCCTTTCTCCTCCAGTGTCAAAGCCAAATGTTTTGCCAACCAGCTTGCTCGTGTAGTGTTTTCTGCACATATCCAGCTGACACTGCCCTGCATCACAGAGCATTTGGGTTGTTTCTTGGATCAAGAAAAGAGAAAATGATTATGTCTTTGGGATTAAGCTAGTGATTAATCTTTTGAGCTTTCATTTTGAATTTTTTTTCCAGGTAGAGTAACTATGGTTACTTGATGCCGTTGTTTGAATTTATAATATTTATGTAGTCTTTTCCTGTAGGGGAAGCGGGAAGTCGGCTCCTCAACAGGGTTGAAAGTGTGCTTAAATAAACATCAGTATAAAATGCAAAGTATGTGGTGATTTTATTTTGCCATTCTTCTCAAAATGAAGGAAAATTTGGAAACTATGTTTCAGTGGAAATTTTACTTTGCTTTAATTATGGTAACATTTAATCCTAATGGAAGCCTGCAAGTTTTCTACAATGACGCGTTGAATGCTTATGACAGACAAGGATGGTGGCAAGCAAAAATGTTCATAGTGCAGAACTCTTTTGCTGATTCACAATTATGTGGACCAGGTGGGTTCCTTCAGAGCCCTAAAGGTGCATAGTATAGAAGAGTCAAATATTTGCCCTTGGAACAGTGAGACGGTCTGTCAGAAGGTGAGATGTCCTCAGTGGAAAAAAGCTGGTAAGAGTCAGCCTTAGCCTAGAATGAGGGCTGAGACTTCCATGTTTCAATCCATCCAGAGAAGCCTCCCAGAAAAGGGGGACACTGTAATGACTTGAGGAGTTCCCAGCCCCCCAAGGACAGGTGGCTTGCTCCCACTCCTGCTCTGGGGCACACCTCCTTCAGCTGTGCCTGCCAAGCTACATATTATATCAAACAACAGGTCTGAGTAAAAAATACTCACCCCCCCCCCCTTTTTTTATTCCTTTTTCTTTTTTTTTTTTTTTTTTTTTTTTTTGTAATTTTTAGCCTGACTCAGAAGGCCCCATCTGAATTTGTGACAACATCATTGAGAAAGTGGTGTTTTACAGCAGGGTAGTAGAAACCAGTGCTGCAGTACCATAACTTGCGACTTCAGTACCATCAAAGAGTGGCTCCAGTCGTGACACCTCGTGATGGCAGTGGCACATCCTTTTCTTGCTCTGCCTTTTTGGTGGTTCCCTTTACTGGTACGTGCCCTTCAAATTGAACAAAGCCGAGATGGTTTAATTATCCTTCTCAATTTAGTGGAAGCGAGGTCATTATTTAACTGTTTTCTGTGTCAGCGTCATTATTTTTTCCACTAAATATTCTTATCTTCTGTTGTGCTTTCAAATTCCTGAGATCATGAGTCCTCTGTAGCACAAAACTTTAAATATATTGATGTTAAAACCTGCAAATACACATGAGCCAGGATTAATGCTTAAATCTCAAGGACTTCCAAATGTCAAAGGCAGCATGAGAGCTGTGCAAGGAACTGATCTGAAAATGTCCATGAAGACTGCCTATTGGCAAACACTGATTTTCACTTATTCCAGGCATTTCACTTAAAATTCTTGTTCTCAGAAATTAACACTTTAAAAAGTTTCACATTACTTCAGTTTCTGCGAGGATTTATTACACTACTGAGTGCAATTATCATTCCCAACCTGTTGTGAAACAAAGTACTTAACGCTAAAAGCAGCAGGGATGCTGGGTGTTCAGGCCTCCCTTTTAAAAGCACATTGGTCTGTACGTACTGGAGTTAATGCAGTCTGTTTTCCTCTAGGTTATATCTTGTGGCTGGCTGTCTAGTGTCTAATGAAGTGTGTGTTCATGTTGCATCTTTTAGTACTTTACAAGCTTTCGTTGGCAGCCAATTTTCATGAAACATCTCTGAGACTTCTGCTCTTATGTGGAATTTGGTTTTATTATAGCAGGACTGTCACAGTCTCTCTTGCACACACACACACACACACACATATAGAAAATAGCTGCTTAAGTTCTATATCCTTAGAAAAAGAGTTTAAGAAATCTTGGCTGCAAATAGTTAAACTAATTCTGAATTTGCTTGCTGGGTTTGCTTGTGTGCAAATCACTGTTGCAGTGGTCAACTTTTGTATTCACTAGTTGTTGCATGAGTCCATGCCTCGACTTTCCAGTGATGTTCTTGCAGAAGAAAGTTGCCTTGGGATTGTTTGATCAGGAAAGTGTGAAGACCATGAATGCTATTGAAAAGAATTTACTGGTTTGGAGGGGTTTGTTTTGTCAAATGAATGTTAGGAGGTAACACTTTGTAGTTTGTAACTTAGCCTGGTGATTGCAGTGAAATTACAGCTCGTGGCAGAAACAGATGATGGTTGTGTCTGCGATGCAGAGTCAGAACATTTGAGTGAGGTTTTAATGAGGCAGAGTATTGTTACCCAGCCCTAGATCCAACAGCTTGTCATCTAGTTGTGAGCAGAATAATTACCAGTGATAAGGATTCATTAAAAAGGTAACTTGCTTTTAAAAGGAACTGCTGTCTGAAGCTCAGCCTTTGGGCTATCAAACCTCTGAGTGGGATGCAGGGGAAGGCAATGAGATGGCAGTCAGTGCGTGGCTTGGGGGATTGGGATGGAGCAGAACGCTTTGTAATGTCACCCTCCATTTGCTGAAAAAACACACTGGACAGAACTAAGAGGAATACCCAGTTGTAAGAACTGCAATGGGACTTATCACTCCCAACCTTTTTAGCTATAGAATATATGAAGAGCTCAATAATATCTGGCTCCACAGATGCGCACAGACTAAATAGCAGGGACAAAGGCAGCAAACTGGATCTGAAATGAATCAGAGAGGAAAAGCATTTAGAGCAACAGTGACTTCAGGAGCTTCAGAGGTGAACAGGCTTTTGAAGACATAGGAAGAAAAATGAAATCCTTTGTCCTTTTTAGGGACGATGTCTTCAAAACTTTTTTTGCCCTTTGGGCTTGTGAAGGAGCGATTTGGCGGACTGGCAAAATAGACAGAGCTGTAGAAGTTTGCTGGCCTCTGTGCGCTTAGAAGAAGGATTGACATCACTTTTTGCCCTCTCACTGAGCTACTTGGTGAGAGACTCATAGCTAAATGCCTTGAGATGAAGTTAGGACCAAGTATGCTTTTTCTGAGGTTGGGAATGCATCTTCCTCCATTGCTGGATGGGACTGAGTGGAGGGAGGGGAGAGGGCATTTGGGGAGAGGGCAGGTTCCCTTCCCTATGGCAGCCTGGGCAAGCCACAAGTGGGTAATGTTGGAGTACGCTCATGTTCTCACAACGTAGCTGGTTACTGCAATTAGACCATTCAGTTTGTGAAGTATTTCCATGTACTCACGAAAGCAACCAAAGGGGTGTGATTTCACTAGTGGTGTGACGGCTGGGAGATGTGTAGCTAGCTCTCCCCACTCCAGTATGGACACGAGTTGGTGCAAAGACAACAATTTGTCTTGTTTATCTTCAATATTCAGTTCAGTGCTCTGCAACAACAGCCCTCCTGCCCTTAAGCATCCAGGCCTCAGTACATTGAAGAGGACATTACCCTGAGAGTTTCCCAGCCCAGGTTTTGGGCATGGTTTCCCCGACCTTGCTCAAGTGAGAATCCTGTTGGTTCAGAGACCATTAAAAATGATCTGCTGTGGGCTTTTTCTTCCTGTTCTGATCATTCTTTCCCTTTGGAAATCTCATATAATGACACATTTTTCCTCTGACTGGCAGTATGTCAGTGGAAAGCATGGAGGCTAAATTGAGGAGATAAAGGAGGAAAAGCTTTGGGGTTTTTAGATACTTTTCTCCAAAAAATGATCAAATTTCTCAAGCCCACATTCACAAGAGACATGGAGGAAGACTCAAAAATGTAATAGCATTATTACATACTATGTATTTTGTGCATTGATGTAATTTTACTTTATTAGCAGGTTAAGTGTATGGCTTTTTAGTAATTCTCTAGGACAGAATTCTCTTCTGAGCTCAGCACAGTTATGTTATTTCCTTCTCTCTACATCTGGCAAGACTTTTGACATAGCTCACTTAGGGAGGAAGGGGACGGTGCACGCCTGCGCTCTCTGCTCTTGGGGCTTACCTGCACCCTTCCTCCCGGGGCCACCGGCCTCTTCTGCTGCCTGTTCACTGCTGTTACAGCCCTTTTTATACTCTGCCAGGGCATGTGCTGCTAACCGGAGACCCCCAGGAACAAGGATGTCAGAATTTCATTTGCATTTCCTTGGGTGCCTGACTGTCGTACCTGAGACCGCTCAATGCATTTCGGTTCTGTTACTCCAGCAACTATTTTGCGGTTAAGGTTGAGCAGTAAAGCTGAAATTCCACTCCTTCTCTCTCTTTACTCTTGTGGCACTGCAAAGCACATTTGAAGGCACATTTTTGTGCTCTGCCTTAAGAATACAGCACTGACCAGGGGCGAATGGTCCCTGTAGCTCTATTAATGTTAAATGAGGCTTTTCATAAATCATGACTGAATTTCCTAAGTTATATTATGCCAGAAATTCTTATCTTAGTGCTCGGTGAAATTAAAGTAGCAAACAAGGATTGGTATTTATGTTGCATATCTACCTAAAAATATATTACAAATTCCATTAAAAAGTTGAAGATAATTTAAACATATTAATTCATATTAATTAATATATAATTATTAATATTAATAATGCTGAAAAATGTTTATCTGGCAGCTTAATTAAATATTTAGAACAAACAGAAACAGCTCAGATCTAATTTTCAAATGCTACTCAGTCATATTCGGAGAAGGGTAAATATACCTGCATCTGTCTGCCTTTCCAAACAAAAAGGTTGCTAGCTACAGGGAATCACTAGAAGATTTATATGTCTGTTTTTGTCTTTCATCTACCTAAAACAAATAAAATTCATGCTGCAGCTATAATGATGGAAGTAATAAGGGAAATGGTAATCAAGCAGAATTTAACACTGAAATAATTTAGAAATGAATTACTTTAAATGAATGTTTAAACTGCATAATAATTTTATTGGGAGACTGGAAAATGGGGACTCATCAGACACTGCAGATAGACAGGTGGAGAGCTGAGGGTCATCCTTTTCTCCCACTGGTTGCTGTGACTTGCACGCCTCATTCTGCAAGGCTCAATCCCTATCTAAATCTTTTCACTTGAGGCCTCACCAGGTTCATACCACTTTGGGACTGATCAGCTGTACAGCCTTTTCCTCTCACTTCAGACCCTGGATTTACAAGAATTGGGGCAACTGTCCTCCAATATCTTAGCTGTTGTCCTCCCTGGTCCCATCCCATGTGTAGACCCTGGTTCCTCTGCAAAAGGAAGGCAGCGCACAGGTGAGTGCTGGGAGTATTTACAGTTTCTATTTGCTTGGCCCAGTTGAAAACATCTCCTGGGGCAAGGCTGGAGGGCATGTGTGCTGCTAAAGGAGCGTGAACCCTTTGATTGAAGAGGAGAAAGCAGTGCCTTGGTTCTCTTTTGCTCTTTACAGTCATTTGCACACTCATCGGTTGGTATGGGAGTACTTCACACCCGTTCAGTGTGGTGAAAAACACAGCAGGAGGTACTGGAGAATCCCAGCTTCGGACCCTTTAGTGTCTTCAGACTGCAAACAGGGCAGGAGCGTGTCACCCTCTTGGCTAAACCTCCTTGGGTCACTCTGGGTGCCAGTCTGGTGCAAGACAAGCCTTAGCACTTAGGTGTGAGATGAATAGAGATGTCCTGCAACACTTGGGTATCTCTGTCCCCCCTGCTGTAACTTTACTGAAGGAGAGCAATGCAGCCTCAGAAGAAAAAGAGTTATTACTAGGGGCAATCAGCAAAAGTGGATCCAATATTATGGGGCTGGTGATGTTCTCAGCTGAGACATGGTTGAAGCTTTTCTCCTCTCCTTTCTTTGTGTTGCCCTTTTCTGAGAGCACTGAAGAACCTTCCCTGATGGACAATTCCTCAGGAAAACACAACTCATTTTAGCTGCCCTTTCCTCATGGTAGCTACAAACATAGCTAAGGGAAAGACTCTAATTAGCAATATCCAATTCCTGCCACATCCACGTGGATCCACAAGACACACCTTGCAGCACCGGTAGGGCTGCTCTAATCTATGGCTGATCCTGAGGGGGTACCTGTTGCCGTCTGAGACATCTTTGCTCATTTAAGCCATCCGCATGAGGCTGGCAGATATTTTGTAAGGCATAAGAAGGACCTCATTGTTCCAGACAACAACATCCACATATGAATGAGCTCTAATGAAGCATGTGAAAATATTTTTTCAGGAGTGCTGGCCCCAAAAGGGAGGTTCATCCATATGCCAGAGTCTGCAGACTGTGACAATGCACCTGCTCCTGCGGCAGCATCCCTGGCCGTGCAGTGGTGGTGTGTTTCTCTGTTTCAAAGCAGTAGATTACTGTTTGGAAAAGTTCAGTGGCCTCATAAAGAAATGTTTCAACTGGGTGAAATCTCTCTGGCCCTCCGTTATTTTTGTACTTGCCAGCTTTCCCTATGGGTGAGGTTTTCCTCCCCTCGTTCAGAGGCTTAACAGAAGTCATTAAAATTGCCATAAAGCTGTCTGTTGTGAGCAGTTCCTGTGTGTGAAAGAAAACAGACAGGAGGATGTTGGAAAAAATGTTTAGTTTTGAAAAACTCTTTTCATTCTGCCGATCTCCTTGTCCTCTTCAATCATGTGAAATAGAAGCAAGCATTTAACTAATAAGACATTTGTGTAAAATGACTTTTTTCTTGCTCTTGTTTTTTATTACATGAATCTATCAATTTTCCCTGCATAAACAAACAAGATTAATAATTCCTGCATGTTTGAGAATATATCTACCTCTTATCATCAAGCCCATTTAAATGATTAAAAAGAATAATAAGAATGGGTTTTCATATTGAAAAAAATGCCTTCTATTTGGGCATTAATGCACTGTGGTCCTTACTTACTAACACCCTAAACAACTAAATTCTCATGAGGGAGATTAGCCTTTGAGGGCTAATCAGAAACCCAACAGAAGCACATTTGAAGGGGCACATATTTCAGGAGCTGGCTGAAGGATGGATGTTAAGAGGCAGTTTTGAATGCAAACTGCTCAGAGCAGAAAATGGTTTGTTGTCACCAGAAGTGAGTGTGAATCCATTTTCCTGTCTTGTGAAAAATGTTGAAGCTTCAAGGAGTTCTTTGTGCCAAACCCGTATGCATTGGAGACCTATCAAAATGTTTGTGTTTACTTATTTATTTTTCCTGAGAAATGAGGAAGGGAGGTTGTGGAACAGAGGAGACTTAGGAGACTGAATAGCTTGGTAGTCGAGTCTCTCTTCTGCATGCCCTGTGGATGGTCTGCTTGTTAGGAGGGAAGGAGCTCTTTCAACCTCCCCTTCATGTCTCATACAAGTCTAAGTAAACAACCGTGCGTGAGCACGTATTGGGATATAGTGGTTTGTGTCTCCTTTCCCTACTCAGCTACTGATTGGGGATTTTGGTTTCTCATGTTCTCCGATAAAAATGACCTGGTCTTGGGGGGAGAGGAGGGAGGGGAAAGAACAAAGGCTCTTGTTGATTCATCAATCCTTAACAAGGAATACCTTGCTGAACATTTTCCAATCAATTACCTCTGCTTTTCTCTGTGTTCAGCTCAGTACCTAACTTTTCTGCTCTGTGCCAGAAGTGATGGCAGTGCCGTGATACGGAGGATAAAAGTACTGCTTTGTTTCTTGCAACACAAGGAGGAAAGATTGAGGCACGAGCGGCAACACTTTGTAAGATTGGGATAAGTCTTGAGCAGTCACTTGGTGTCTCAAGAAAGCAACAGCACAGGGAGGCAGAGGACAGACCCTTCAGCTCTTCCAGAGCCAGACCCAGCAAGCTTAGCCTGTGTCAGCACCATTCCTACTTATGTGAAATACTCAGCTATACGAACAAGAGTAACAGGGCAGAAGGACAACTACCCTGACAGCATCAGGACAGGGAGATAAGGTAGAGTTCCCACTCCCCTCCCCACCCCATTCCTTGGCTGCACAGCTTGTAGGTTTGAGTCTCTATCCAGAGGGCAAACCCTCTTGGCAGCAAAGCACGCTTTTGAGTCAGATGAGCTACAAGAGAAGGTAAAAGCAAGTTGATACATGGCTGAGCACATAAATGCACTGAAGAAGATCACGGTGACCATTTGGGAAGTTACCAAATTTCTACTGTTGTGAGAGCATTCAGTGGGGTGTCTACCTAGTTTGGGACCATCACCTCAGCCAGGCAGGCACAGAAACATGGTGGTGTTTTTCTATTTCCACCTCTCTTCCTCCTTCCACCCCACCCCCCAGATTTAGTGTTTTAATGCTTCTGGAAACCTGAACTGAAGAAATCACCAGTGGGTGCTGCTCACTTGATAGAAACCAGCAGTGTTCCAATGGCACTCCACAGCCCACTCTGATACATTCAGAGCTCAAAACATCTTTGTCCTTGGTCATATACCTACTGGATTTGGTCTAAGTCACAAAGTTCATGACTCTCTCTCTCTTTTCTTTTTAATTACTTTCTCTCTCTCTTTTGGCCTATGAATATGGGAAAGATTTTATGCTGGGTTCACCTTCAGTTCAACCTTCATCAGTAAATACTATACAAGTCAAAAATTTACCAAAGAAAACTTATTCTGTCAGCACAAACATTCATTCAAGTCAGACCCACTCGGACAGGTGGATGAGGGGAGCGTTACGTGACTGACTTCAGAAGGGTTGCTCTGGCAAGTGTCACGGCTGCTTGAATTTAAAATGTCAGAGACTTGCTCCATTTATAGCTCCTGCTGGGCACCAAAGCCTGTTGAAAAACCCTAAAAGACAGCTGGAAAGGGAATGTTGTAGCAAATGTCAGTGTGTTTTAATTGACTGGTCTGAGCAAGGAAATCCACAAAATACTGAGAGGCCAAATCCTTGCCCTCAGATGGTTGGCTTCAGGAGAACTCACAAAGTTCTTCAAAGCGTACGTCATGCATCCCTGTTGTCTAAGAAGATAAGAGTCTAATGCAGCTGGTGAAGTTCAGCTTTGAGTTTGAGAGGTGTAGATCTGTGTTCAGCTCCACAGGTCAGGGGTTCAAACCTTGCTAACGACTCTTGAAGAAGCAAATCTCACACATCTAGGGCGGAAATCAGCCCCAGAAGTTTAACACCAGTGAGTTCTCAGTAATCTGTTGAAAAGCAATACTACGAAGAAGGAAAGCTTTTTGCCTTTGAAAATGCAATCTCCACACCCCGCTGTATCTGAAAATGTGCTTTAGCAGTGGTGAAAATGTCACATTATCACCAGTGCTGAGCTCACTGCATTGGACAGACCTGCTCAAAGCTGATAGGGACCATTTGACATAATTCAGCAATGGGTAGAGATTCTCAGCGTTCAGCGCATTTGAGGACTTTGGCTGAGCTAGACTCGAGCTAACCCATGAGGGAGGGTTGCTTCTGTTTTCCTTAGCCATCTGTCTCTTCATGCTTGTTCATGACTTTCTCCTAAGGAAAGTAGAGAGTGTGGTGAGGTGGCTTACTTTGCAGGGAGAAGACAGGAGAGCTAATACGTGTCTCAGAGATGAAGATGTGCTATTAGGGAGCTAAGGCCACAAGCACGGGCAGGATGGCACAGGTCAAAACATCTTGACTTCCCTTTCAGTCAAAGAACTATGAAAGCTTCTGGAAAAGAAAAATCCTTCAGGTATCACCTTCTGAGCTGATGTTACAACGCTTTTTATATGTAACTAAATAAAAATAAGGCCAGTGTGCAGTCATTACTTATTTCTCTCATGCTGAGTTTTTGCTTGCTTCCATGTATGGGGGAAAAAAAAAGTGCATTTGAGCTTTATTTCTAGTAATAGTTTTGTGAAGGACTTTCTAATATCTTACAGGGCACCAATGGCTGCTAGAGGATGGGCTAAGAAATAGCAGCATACATGCAGCTTCCCAGCACCTGGGGCACATGTAGCCTGTTGTGATGTTCATTGGCAAAGACAGACAATATGGGAGAGGACAGCAGCAGCCAGGGAAAATTGGTAGCAGGCAGAAGGGGCTTAAGTAATTTAGAAAGAAGATATGAACACCTATTCCTTGTAAAAGTGAGAAAAACCTACTCTGCTGTAAATCCTCTGGCATGATGCAGAAAGAAACAAGTGCTGTACGTTGTGGCACAGCCCTTTAAAAAGTGAAAAAGGTGCTCTTGCTCCCCTGAGGTTTACTTCAGATAAGGTTCCAGTTTCAGCTTGTGAAGAAGCCAGCCATCTTTCTCCTCTGCAGCCCTGCTCCCACCGCTGAGAGGAAAGCTCACGCTCCCAAGTGGTACATCTGCTCGTGACAACACTCAGGGCAGCAAGAGAATAGCTCAGCTTTCAAGCGGGGGTGCAGGGTTAAAACAGAATCATAACCTGAGGTGGTTGGTTTATTTCTGGTGTTGTGAGAAGCATCAGGCACCAAAAAGAAATGAAAGAAAAATCCACTTCTGTCCTCAGGGATCCAGCAGTCTAAACAGACAAGTGAACAAAAGGTAGGTGAGGAAAGGGATGCCTGGAGAGGTGAAACAGCAGCCTGAGGTTACAGAGCCAGGGCAGGGTTAGCAGAGGAACTGAAACTTTCCCCGTTGCAGCCTATCCTTTGTTTATTTGTTGGACGATCTTGACTTAAGATGCCATTTTCAAAGCTGAGTTCGCAACTATAATTGCACTCCAGTCATCTTTATTGCATTCTTATAGTTTACTCAGACAGCCTCTTAGGCACAGCACTTTATGGACCTCTAAAATGGCAGGTATCTGCTGTGAGGATCTCAGTTTAGACTGTGCTTAGCACTGTAAAATAATGGCACACAATAAACTAAAGACGACAGGTGGGAGGGCTGTAACACTGAATGTGCTGATATATCAAAGAAAAGGTAATGAAATCCTACGTGGCCAGCTCATCCCTCATCCGTAAAACAGGACCGTTCACAGCAAGGGAGGATTACATTTGAATGCAGCTCTGCCTTACTAACATTTTTTGGCCATCTTCCCTTCTCTCTTGCCTGTGCTGTGGTGACCACTAGACTTCCTCTTTGATCTCAAGCTTAGCGGGTGAACAAGGAAAGAAGAAGGTTTTATAACCTTTAAGGATAAACAAAATATAGGTCAAAACCTAACTATTTACCTCGCATCAATTTTCAAAAAAGTGGATGAGGCTGGACATTGAAGTAAAGGTATGCTGGCCACTAAGAATGCATGTCTGGAAAAATACGTTGCTAAATGTGAGGGAATAGTGAACACAAGGAGATTAATGTGCTCCTCTTGGGGAGACTGGAGAATCACCGTCCTGCAACACCAATAGCCAGAAGGGTGAAATTGTATTCACAGTAGCAATTCCATAAATGTATTCTATGACTGTTGGAGAATAGTGTTGTCATTGAGAAAAAAAGCAGGGAAAGTGGTAGAGACAACTAAACAGTAATAATTGTAATTGTACCAAATATTTTTGAATCAATATGAAAGCAAGGAACAATCAAAGACATGGAGGTGAGCAGAAAGCAGACTAAAAAACAACAACACAGGTTTGTCAAAGGGAGAGCATGCCATGCTGCCTGGTACCTTTCTTTGATAAAGAGATTATACCCATGGGATTTCCCTTGTATAAAAAAATCAAAAAACATTTGAGACAGTGCCACATGGGAAATTATCAGTAAAATCAGAAAACATGAGGACCAGTGCAAGAACTGTACAGTGAATAAGGAAATGACTGAAAACGAGGCTTTAGTAGTTGCACAGAAAGGAGCTATATTGCTCTCAGGGAAGTTACTGACAATCTTTCTCAAGAATCATTGCAAGATCATGCAATAGACAAGAAAGGAGAAACGGTAAGTAAAGAGAAATACCTTCCTTCACAAGACAGTTGTGAGCCACAGATGTGGCATGGCTATGAAAAGGCAAATACCATGCTAGGCTGCACTGGGAGAAGCACATCCAGTAGAGGTAGGTAAGTGGTGACGCCACTGTGTAAGGCACTAGTCAGGCATCGGGAAATGTAACACTTTTCTATATAAAATGTAAATGTAAAATTCTGGCCATCTATATTCAAGTGAGATTAATCCCAAACTGACAGGAGTGGGAAAGTAGAGTGGATAGGAGCAAAGGAGTGTCTTTTATGAAAAGAGAGTGGAATAGTATAACACTTACAGCCTAGCAATAGAAGGATGAGCAAGTGTATGACCACTGTCAGCAAATATGTGAGGATGCGCAAATGCACAGGATGGGTACTCAGCACCAGAGAAGAGAAAGTTAATGCAGGTGAAAGAACAGACACACACAGACTAGCTAAGGATACTCTTGAGTTAGACATTTCTAACCATCACAGGAGAGAGACTCTGGAACAGTTTCTGGATGGGGTCAGGATACAAGACTAAACTATTTTGAAGGTGGCACGTAATTTGTCTGCCTGCAACAACAGGGTCCAGATGCAGTGATCTGGGGAATGCGTTCTTGCCCTGAGCTCCTCTACTTTAAGGAGGAATGGGTGATGTCATGGGTGCACGTATGGAACTCATCTCCATGTGATTGTTATTCACTGCCCTCTGCTGAGGACTTTTTTTGGCTCTGTTGGCAGCGTTTGAACACTGGCTGGCTGAGTCTTGCATGTGATACCTTTTGGAGTAATCTGCACACCTTTCCCCCAGGCCCGAAAGCATGTCATCCAGCAGGGAGTACATCCCTGAGCATCCTGCCCTCCAAGGATATGTCCAAAAGAGCTGGGTGTAACTGGGAGAAGGGAATGAATCATTGAGCCATAAAGGCAGGTATGCAGCTGTAAGAGATGCTCTGGTTTATGTGTCTGTTGTGGGGAAGAGGTAGTCTGCAAAGTACAGAAAATAAACTGTGGGTCGAGCACTGCTTTTACGATTACTAAGAGACTTCACACTCCATCAATTCTAAGAAGACCTCTGGTCTTTAATACAACAGCTGAGGCTTACAAACAACTTGCTGCCATAACTCACTAAATCTTCATGACTCTGTGGGTCAGAAATGCAGCCTTAGTGATTAGAATTCAATAGATCTCCACCTCTTTACACCATGACTGGGTCTGGCCATGCAGTCATCTTGGTGGCCTTTGGCTTAGACTATGTATTAATTTAGATACAGCATTTATCTCTGCAGTTCAACAGAGTAAAGTTATCAGTTACCTGAATAATGTAATATGAAAGGGAAATACAGTTTCATTTAGAGATCTACAGGGATAATTTAGTGTTCCAAATAATAGCCTCTTGACAGATACCTGCAAATTAAAGGTTACTTTCTTCCTCAATTTAATAACAGAGCTCTCCTAGATGCATCCATCTTAGTAAAAAAAAAAAAAAAAGAAATAAAAAAAAATTCAAAATCTAATTTAGCAACTCCCCACATAGTACTGGGATATTTACAAGGAAGTAATATCTGAATTATTTCAACCTTTAATAAATCTATAAATATCACTTACAGAAGTAGACACTGAGAATTGTCCTTCTGTGAGCTGGAATCAGTGGGCTACCATCCAAATCCTCCCCAAACACTCTCCAGCATCTGGGCTTCAGATTTCTTGCTCCACAAGGATCTACTAAAGATGGTCAAAGCCAGGTTCATTGTTTTGACTTATATTACTTGTATACAGTGTCTCAGAGCATATTTACAGACATATCTCAAGATTTTCCTAGTTAAAAAGATTTTCATCTTGTGGAGATAGGACTGTCACTTCTGTGACAAGTAGAGAAGAGCTGCCAGATCTGTCTGAACCCCATCCCAGAAGCAGGAGCTTTGCTCTTGCTAGCCCTGCCGATTTCATTATTCAATGCCCAGTTCTCAGCCAGGCTATGGCAAAGACATGATCTCCAGAGCTCCCCCTCTCAATTTGCTCCACAAGCATCAGTGTGACTTCCTGAACTTGGCAATGGATCTAAACACTTTGAAGGCCACCACCATATCTGAACTTTTAATGGCCTGCTTGCATGCTCAGCTGAGCAAAACCACCCTGAAGCCCAGACCAGCTGGGTGAAACCTAGAGTTTTGGTAAGTACTGTGTTAAGACTCTAATGGTACCTTGGTCCTTAATTGGGATCTTTGGATAGTGCCATAGTTGGAAAAACAGCTGGTAAGCTTTTATTTTGTAAGGCTATGACATTAAGGGTACAGAGATTGAATAGGCTGAGCCTTATTTCCAGTGATTCTCTTAAACTGTGCTGCCAATAGTGGCACAACCTTCATTTGGAAGGATGTGAATATGTCTTGGTGCTTATCTGGAGACAGCACTTAGAGAAAGAAGAGCATCACTTGAGAAACAGAAGGGGGCAGTTGCTGGAAATGAACAGTCATTTCTTATCATGCCATTGAACACTTACTTACAAATTTTGTCCTTATTTTGACCTGCTGACCTGAGAAGTTTGTATAAACAAAAGTCATTTGTATGAAATCTTGGAAGACTTAGAGAGGCCTTTTGAAACATGTATCTGAATTTATTTCAATTAAAATGTGAAAATGTAAAGTTAAAAGAAAAATACAGAGTTTCTTTGCCACTGATAGTCATTACGCAAGAAAGATACCATAACTTCTGAAATAAAGAGTTCTCTATTCATTGACATCTAGGCTTCTACACAATAATTTTTTTGCCAGCATAGTTACTTTGCTCTTCAATGTGATGAGGCTGATTTCATCTTGAAATTAGTGTCCAGGCAAAAGGGTCCTAGTCACCTGCAGTTACACTGCCATTCTGGTGATAGTTTATTTCAAGACGACTGAACCATTGGAGGATAGGAACTGAGACTGAGATTCTTAAAGGATGCCACTCAACTTCTCCTTGCCTTCTTACTGACAACAATATCAATTTGTCCACTTTCAATGTTAAAGCAAACAAACCTTTGCAGTAGCAGCATATAGATTTCAGACAGCATGCATCTCCTGATCAGTTATCAGGGCTTAGCATTGTGGCCCTTCCCATCATACCTGCATCTTCCCATATCTCTGAAAATTACTTGCTTCAGTGGCCTCCTTTAGTGTGCTGAGTGGAGGTATTTGATTTGTGCTGGTCTTTTGCATCCTTTTTGCCCAGCTGCAGGGGACTGCAAGCAAAGCAAAGACAACAAATTATCTTCTATCTTGAACTTAGGGCATCTTTAAAATAACCCAACCCACTGCTAGAGTCTGAATAGAAGGTCACAGAGATCTCCATTTCAACTAGGAGATGCTTGTTCCTCTCACCAGATAACCAACGTGTTTAAATAAATTCCTGAATTAATAACATGCTAATTTATTATCACTTGTCTGAGATGCGTGATTGGGACACGGCTCTCTGCATTCAGGAAAATGAGGATGGAAACGTAGTGCTGCTCCCTGCCTGTGGCATTTCCTTTCCTCCCTGGGATGTAAACTCCTCTGGGTCACTATCAAACAACATTTCTGCAGTCTTTTGGTTCTCTGCTCAAAGCTGAGTTTCATAGTAGATCCCAGGAAACACCTAACATTTTAAATTCCTGTTGAAAAGCACACGTACAGTGAGAGCCTTAACACCTACTCAGGTCAGGTACTTTGATTCTGCTACAAAAGAGGGAAGCCATGAGCTGCAGTTCCCACAGAGTTATTCAGTGTTTATCTCCAAAGGGGTATAACATTTGAAGCTTAGTAATGAGCACCTATCCTCCTAAGCAGACAAAGCTAAATGCGAATTTCATGGCAATGTAAATGCAGAATTTCCATTTCATGCTTGGAAGGGGGGTGGCTTTTTATGACCTGATCCAATTTCAGAGTCTTCCTGAACTGATAGATCTGATCTGATCCAAACTAGCTGCTGCTGCCCTTGAGTGCCTGCAGTTCTTGCTGTCTTCTTGCTGTTTCTGTATTTCTTTCCTGGAATCTGATCCTCTGCCCTTCCCTGTTCCCCGGCACTGACTCCGTTTCAGTGCTTTGTGAAGTTCCTCTTTCTCTCCCATGGGGGTTCATTTTTCATTTAGGAGCCCACATTACTAATCTAAACTCCTATCTTTGGCCATGCCGGCCCACTCCAACCTCTCCACATTCTCATGTCTCCCTAGCTACAGCATTAACATCTCCATTGCCCATCCCATGTCAAAGCATCGAAGTAACTTCCCATAAGGAACAATCCTGCTGGCTGTTAGTGATTACTCAGATAGCAGGTTGTAGAAAAGATAACAGCTGATAGATTGATAAATTTTTGTTGTGGTACCGCTTCACTGTGTTCAGCACAAAGCCCTGTGCGTGGCACCAAGCAGCAGCAGCCTCACTTGGGAGCCACCAGCAGCTTCCTGCCCTGATGGAGCGGTTATGTGCCCTCGTCAGGGCTGATCTGTGCAGGGGTAGGGGGTGGAGGTGATTTTGGTGACTCTATTTTTTTTTGCCCCAGATAAAATCTTGCCTTGCTTTTCCCTTTCCCTTTCCCTTTCCCTTTCCCTTTCCCTTTCCCTTTCCCTTTCCCTTTCCCTTTCCCTTTCCCTTTCCCTTCTTTCCCTTCTTTCCCTCCTTTCCCTTCTTTCCCTTCTTTCCCTTTCCCTTTCCCTTTCCCTTCTTTCCCTTTCCCTTTTCCCTTCCCCTTCCCCTTCTTTCCCTTTCCTTTTTCCTTTCCCTTTCCCTTTCCCTTTCCCTTTCCCCTAGCCAGTACTCATACAGTATCTGTTGGCTAGAGCAGGTCCCAGATGGCATAAGGCAGCTACCAAGGGCACATAGGAAGTCTGTGGTAGAGAAGGAAATCAACCCTCCACCAAAATGCCAAATCATCATTTTCAGAGACTAAAACAGTGACATTTTTCTCATTCTTTTAACTCAGAGCACAGGCAAAATGCCAGGCCCCATGATCACTGCTGAGGGGATTGGAAGTGACTCTTTGCCGACTTCATGTAACTGTTGATGTCCTTACAGCAGGGATAAAGCTTGGGGCTGTCACACAGGTGTACAAGTGACCCTCCAAATCTACAGCTGTAAAGGCTTGGGGCTCCTTTATCCTCTAACATCGACATGGCACTGCTGCCCTTCATAGAGCCGCTGTATGGAGCAGTCAAGAGCTTAGTATCAATGATGTGCCCTGTTATTAGGGAGTGAAGCTTTCCCAGCCCCTGATTACGAACCACAAAAAAACCCATGGCCACTCTGATCTCAGTTTGTCCACATTTTCAGGAAAAGTGGTGGTGCAGAAACCTCCTCTAAGGCTGCACCTGGTTCTCCAAACTGTGCTCTAGTGATAAGGGAGAGCAGAGAAAGGGTCTCTCCTGCCCAGAGTAGCTCATGCAGAGCAGCGTGAAACCCTCCCCACCTAACCCACAGCACACACTTCTAAAGCTCTCCATTCACTTCAGCCCGGGCAAAGCCACGGCCTTTAATCAAATTCCTCCCCCGAGCAACCATGCATACAGTCTGCATCCTCTCACTGCTCTGCATTTATTCCCACTAAGTGTACGGTGCATGTGTGAGGTACTGTCTTGCTAACTATTCCTCTCTTAATACATTATTGATAAAGCTTCTCCTTGACAGATTGCAAAGCCAGGGAGCCCTGGGCAATTCTGTTCCTCCCCTAAAATGTTCTAACACTTGTATTTCTCTGAAGAACATATGCCTGTTTTTCCTGATGACTTTGCAGCTTTTTGAATTGCCATCTTCTTCAGGAACACTACTGCTTTGGCTTCCTGCAGACAGGAAGACCACTTTCCCTCCCTCTACATTCAACTTTTCATATTGCTTTTGGATTTAATAGGGAAATACTCTACTGGAGATGTGACCGGACTGCTTACTGACAGATCATGAAGTATTAACTCTAGGCTGACAGTTGGCTTTGGTATAAATGCTCAACAAAGAAGCAAGTTAACACACAAACACTACTGTACAATTGTAGCTGACTTGGGCTGAACATTGCTCTGTGATCTTGTTGGCAAGGGACGAAGGCAGTACTATCTCCAATAGGCTACTTAAGGAAAGCTCTGCTGGACAATGTGAATGAGCAGAAAGCAATGGGATGACTTCAAAATATTTAAACTCCTTGGTTCTGATGCTGTTTTCTTCCTGTTTGTATGGGCTGGCCGTGCGCGTACTCAGTTGTTCACTCGGCAGATCTCTATACAGCCTTCTAGCAAACCACAGAAATGATCCATTGGCTGTGGCAAAAGTCTGGGAGTCGGGATTATCAGGTTTTATTCAGGAAACCATCCCCACACTGCTGTGTGATACAGAAAACTCATTGAGCTCTTTCTTGACTCAGCTAATCCATCTAAAACAGCAAACAGTGTCTGATGCTTCTTAAGTCTTAAAAGCATTATGTATAATTAACAGATGTGTGCAGAATGGTGGAAGTTCCCAAAGCAGAGGCCAATGACAGCAAGATTGACATCGTTACTGGTTTTATTATCATGCCTAGTTCCCACTGGGAGCACATAGGTTTTCACTGGTGTGGGGCATTATTTCACAGGTTGTGTTTTTGTACAGCTGTGGACCTGAAGAGCCAAAGAACTTGGGATCGTTCAGGTTTTATAAATGCAGGAAGTTCTCAGGACAGTAGAAAAACATCATTTTAGCAGAGTTTTCCCAAATACAGGCTCAAATTGACCACCTGGGAGCCCGCATGGCAGATGTGAGCTTGGCAGAGTGCCTACCCCGAGTCATCCTTGCGCATCTTAGACCATTAAAAACATGAGGCAGAGCCATATCTCTGCTGGAAACTGAGTTCCCCAGGTACACTCTGACTACAGTAAGTTGCCTTGGAGGTCTGTTAGCAGCCAAAACCCAACTTAGCTCTAGAAGTGGACAGAGTAGCCTTCAAATGGCAACTGAGAATATTAAAATATATAGTAATGCCACATACAGCGCTTGCTGTCCCAGCCACAACCGATGTTGAGCTGGGTCCAAGGTACTTTTTGCAGTGCTTGAGCCAAACAGGCAGGCTTGGGGCAGGCAGCTCTGCTGGAGCCATGCCCATGCATAGGTCATGTCACATTTGCAGGGCTTTATTGATTACTGGAAGTTGGTGTGCAGTTTTTAGAAAATGGAGTAACCATCAGACTTCATATTCTTTCCAATTTTCCCCAAATCATCTTTCTAAAATTCTGCATCCATTTACTGTGCCAAAAATATTCTTAAAAATTCCCTTTTAAGTCAGCAAAATCTTGTGCTGTTTCCATATTTAACTTCAGCATTATTTTTATCTGCTCTCTTTTGCGCTTCAGGTGAAACTTTTTTGTTCTCTTTGAAAGCCGCAAATGCATGACTGCTGGTCTGGTTTTGTGCTGGCTCTAACCACTGGTTTCATGGAGAGAGCTCCTTCAAATTCCCCAAGGAAGGGGATTTAGAAAGGAGGAGGTGTGGTAAAAAGCAGATAGAGGCTGGAAGATGGTCAACACTTAATCAGCTCTGTTTCTGTGAGTGGTTACATATATTCTCATTTGAAGCATTCAGAGCTCTCAATGACAGTCCTTGCATGGTAAGAGCTTGAACCTTTAGGGTCTCCTTTTTTAAATTTGACATAACTTTTATCTCCATAAGTCATAAGGTATCGTACCCCAGTGGCCATTGTTTCCTTGCACCAGACAAAAATACACGCTAGTTTTCCTTCAGTACACTTGTCCAACTGGGCTAATCCTTGTTTCAGAATATGAAGTATCATAAAGTTTATGTAAGGCTGTTGTTTTCCCTGTATTTTTCACTATTACTAATACAGGCTTTCAAGCAAAATCCACATATAACAAACATTTTTTATACTTCTTCTTCCAGACCTGGTGGTCTGGCTCAATTCTTGATTTGTGGATAAAACTTAAGGATATGGTCTATAACCCCATTTTGTTTTTACATCTCTCCTTTGCTGCCTGAGACCTTAAAACTTTAATCCAGAGTGAACTGATAGGAAAAGCATTGACTGCTGGCTAGAATGGATATTTCTAATCCATCTTCATCAAAGGTATGCCCTCCTTAATCCTAAATAACAACCATTTTCTACACACCTGGGAAAGACAGTTAATACTGAAAATAAACTAACTGGAGTGCTCCAGGGCAACATCTGTGGTAGCAATTACCTTTCCAGTGAGGTAATCCCTCCATTCAGCTTTTAAATGTTAGAGTTTTCAGCGCTAGGATCTTTTAAAGTCTTCCATCAGGATTGTGAGTTTTCAGGGGTCTTGTGCTCTAGTTGGGATCTCTTTACATAACTTTTTTTGCATTACCAGTGAATGCTTTTTAAGTCACTACTGAAATGATCATGCAAAGGACACTTACAGAAGTGGGACCTCAGATGCCTCCTGACCTGTTAAAGATATTGCAAAGCACTGTCTCTAACTAGCTATGAACACAGTTTCTGGGTCCTGATCTTGGGAACAAGGGGCTTATTTCTGAAGCTAATATTGTAAGATTAATCTGAATGAAATCCTCCAGTCCGAGCATCTCAAAATAAGATCTCTTCTCATTTATTTGACAGGTTTTGGAGAAAAATTTCTCAAACTTTCTGGACCGCAGAAAGGTCTCACAGCCCCAGCTGCACCTCACTCATTCCTGCCCCTGGTGAAAGATTTGCAAAGGCAGCAGGGATGTGCCGACCAGCCGTGTCGAGGACTTCTGGAGTCCCACAAACCATAACTGGGGGACCACTGGGACTGAGCCTCATGGGCACGTGCTGAACAAACTGAATACAAGCAAACACTGAATGACAGTCTTGGTCCCCAAGAATTTGCAACCTGAAACACAGGTACTTTGCCCCAGGGACTTTTTCAAAACTGGAAGAGTGATTTCACTGCCAGTCCTGTGCCTCAATATCCTAAATTATGGCATGTCATACTGGGACAGAATATAGTACGGAGAAGACAAGAGCGAGCTGTGACCCACGCCGGCACCGCACACGCCACAGTGCAGCACTGTGCAAAGATGCCAGCTGTGGCAGCCATAAAGCTGCCCAGGCTATGGTCCAGCTGACCTATCTTGCATTTCTACAGGACATATTAACTCAGATGCTAACACATCTACACCCTTTCTAGTTCTGGTACTACTTTGGTCATCAGTGGCTCAGGGCTTGTGGGGCCAATTGGTAGGCAGCATTTTAGGAACTTTTGAGGATGATGTCCTTGAAACTCATGCTCCTGTCTGGTAGGTATGGAGTGTTATTTTACAAGAATGACACAAAGGATTTCTAGAAACTTCTTAATTCAAACAAAACCAGTGCAACTGTGTGTTTCATTTCCACACTGTGCTCTGGAACAACTAGTTACCCTGCATCAAAACATTTCAGTTTGTGGGACATAGATAAAGATGTCACAGGGAAAGAGGAGATTTGTCCCTAAAAGACACAATATATAAAGAAATTTTCTTACATCATGTATACACTAGAAGAGCATAAACAAGGCAGAAGCATTAGGCTTTCACATTTTTCTAAGGGAACCCGCTCTGGATTCTGTTGTACTGCAAAGCCGTGTCTAATACCTGCATAACAAAACCATCAATGATTCTATTCTACCCACCCCAAGAAATCATGCAGGTTTGATGGTATAACAGTACATCAGAACCTCTTGTTACCAGAGCTATGACAATCATAGAATCATAGAATGGTTTGGGTTGTTTGGGTTGAAAGGGACCTTTAAAGATCATCCAGTCCAACCCCCCTGCCATGGGCAGGGACATCTTTCACTAGATCAGGTTGCTTAAAGCCCTGTCCAACCTGACTTTGAACACTTCCAATCCTGGGACATTTACAGCTTCTCTGGGCAACCTGTTCCAGTGTCTGACCACCCTCAACGTATGACAATACAGGAGTCTGTCTGCCCATGTCTCTCAACGACACAACTGGGTGCAGACATCTGTAATGTTGATGAGCTTATCCATCCAGTTTACTCCCACCACTGCTTCTTATGCCTGCAAACTCGCAGAGGCAATGCAACCTAGAGCTAAAGGAAGCGTTGGCTGGGAACCTTCCCAGGGACCATATACCTTTTGAAGGTACCTGGACCACTACATTGTTCCTGAAGGGTGACCAGGGCAGTTGGTAGATTTGGACATGAACAAGGGACAAAGGAGTGGCTGATTCTGCCCTGGGTCATCAAGTCCAGAGACCTTTCACCATTAGTGACAACACTGTAAATCCTGTTCATAATCTGTCCAAGATCTATTTGAAATCACCTAGACTTCCTTTCCTCCATTACTTTTACTAGTGGGGCATTTAAAATCTTCAAGCTTCTAATAGGAACTGTCATACAATTCTCAGCTCAAACTAATAGACAGCTAAGTCCCTGTTCCAGCACTTCTTTTAATAGTCCTCCCTCTATGGTTTATACCCAGCCCTTCAACTCACATTATACAGAATGATGACCTCTCTTCCATTTGGTAAACCAAGCAAGTTAAACATAAGATAAATGGCTTTAGATTACAGGATATCAGACTTGTCTCACAGAATTGCACAGCAAATCTCAAGCACCTCTTCTAAACTGTGCTTGTTGTTCTAGATCACGGGGGACTGGAGTTGTGCTGTGAAGTATTAGAGACAGAGATTTGCTGGTTCCTGTGGAAAAATACTTGTCCTGCTGTACCATTACTGGAAATATCTCAGCTGAAAAGTCCCTGGCTCACAGTGATTATTTTCATGCTGAATTCCCTCCTACCCCAGCCATGCTATTTTCCAGTCATGTGGGACTATTCCTAATCCAGCAAGCTTTTTATAGTTCTTGCTGTCAGGGTTGGATTTTATGTGTTGTTTTTTCCAGCATTCTGGTTTGGAGATTTTTCAGTCCCCTAAGTGTATTGAGATCTTTGGACTTGGCTTTTACATGGGATATGACTGTATTCTTCTACATGTGCTCCATTCTCCTGATCGCCTGGGTTTTCCAAGCAATCCTGCATCTTCCTCCTTATTAAAACAAGAAACACAAAGCTCGTTTCATATTTTGTCTAGGGCTTTAGTCCCTTCCCAATCCATACTGGCCCTGCCTTTTTTCTTCTTCCTTTTAGTAGCTAGATACCTTTCACTACCTCATATTTATTTCTTTCACCAGCAATAACTCAGTTTGACGCTTGGCATTTCTCATCCTGTTGACAGCATTAACAGATTGAATATTTCGCTAATGCGTCTGAGAAGATGGTCCCAATTTGCCTTTCTTATTCAGGTTGAATTATAGGAGTCATTTCCTAAAAGCGAATAAACAAGAAACCTTTACACGTAAACAGAACTTAATTGGTAATGGAATACTTTAGGGATAACATCACAGTGCCCTTCTGGCTTGGGATGCACCGGCACTTTCATGGTCACTGATCCCATTTAATTTCCACGGCACGCAGACTGCAGCTCCCATCAGATGTCCAGAGCCCACCACGGACAGGTCACTATATTTGACACATGCATTTAATTTAACATCCCTCACAAGGGACTGTCCGTTGGTTTCCCATTTCCCTGTCTCGCACCTTATGTGACGTGCAAGCTCTGCTGGGCAAGCACAACTCATCCGTTTGGTGTGTGGACAGCATCCAGCCCAGGAGGACTGTACTTCACCACAGGGCTCTTAGATGTCTCCAGAGTGAGAAAAATTGGTGGTGCTTTGCTCCAGTTTAATCACGTCTCTCAATTTTGTGAGCATTAAAACCATCCAAATTATTTTCATATAAGTTTAGCTAACAGCTTTTGGTTTTGTGAATAATGAAAAGAAGTAGGGTGAAATTAAATACCTCCAAAATGTTTTGTCAGTTTTCCCCCTATGTTCCAACTCTGCTTTGCACTGACAGACAAATAAGATGCATATGAAAATAAAATCACCAATGAATAACGCATTTCTTCAGGAGAGCATGTAAAGTCAGGAAGATTGTCTTTCCCATTTATGAGTTTAAAGCATGAATAATTTAGCAACATACTGGCACACTAAATATTTATTTGTGGTACTGCTCTGAGCAGAAAAGATTAAAAAAGGCACAGAGAACAAACTTTACTTTGACAGTAAAGATATAAATAGGAGATTTACAAACTGACTTAAGGGGTTTAGGAACATGTACCTCAGTTGCAATAGGATTTATGCTACTAAATCCCTGGGTTTCTTCTGGAAATGTCCTCTAACATCCTGTGTGGTTCTTAGATACTTACACTGGTTTGTCCTTATGTGCCTTCTACTTCTGACACTTTTTGAACACAGTATGTGCTAATACTCTGGAATCAGCACTTGAAAAAAGACACATCGGCTGCATTGATTTTAATTATAAATACACTTCATGCAATTAAAAATTAAATCCCCCATCCTTGACTAGCTCTTCTGAAATTGGGCTAACAATCTGAGCACTTGTTTTGCTGTGTGCAAAGCAAATCATGATCAGGTCTCCCTGGAATTGGCCTCTGGTGGGAAGATGGGGGCGGAAAAAGAGGATAGTGGAGTCTATTTGCTGTAAATAGAGAGGAAGGAACGTCGTGATGTGTTTGCCACCGTGCAGTTTCCAAAGATGAAAAGCAAACAACACCTAAAACCCCTCAGGCAACTCAGTATTTCTGTTTTCTCTCTCTGTTCTCAGATGTCACCATTTGAAATGGTACTTAGGTTCCTAAATCTCTGAATTACTTTTCTGTATCAGTTCACAGCAGTGCATGAAGGGACAGGTCAGAGTGGACAACATGTTCAGACACAGCCCCACTTTTAAGTACTTGGCTTTATAGTTCATACACCATGATTTTAAGAAGGAGCTGACTGCATGTAATTTTAGCTAGAGACAAACAACACAGGTAAAGCTGTAAAGAGAGATCGTATTTTAAATACAGAAGCACAAGATGCCAGAGCTATGACTGAGCATCTGAGTGTTTGCTTTCTGAGTCATATTCGGAGTATCTTTTCAAGAAGCTTTCTTCACATTGTTCATTTTGCAGCTCCCTCTTTTTAACAAGCTGATCATATTGTTTTCCTCTGCAAAGTGGTAAGATGAACACCACATTTTCAAGCTAGTAAATGAGCTGCCAGCATCCTGCAACACCGCATTTAAGAACAGTTACTGCCAAATCTCCCACGCAGGAAAAGTACCTCGTGAACCTAAAGTCTGCCCGTAGCAGAGTCTGGGAAACTCAGGCTTCAAATGCAGTTAGTTCCCAGGAGAAGTGCAAAAAATTTGAAGTGTCAATGAGATGGCTTTCTGAAAGATGAGTCCTAGCTAAAAAATAAGGCATGCATATAGAAACCGTTGGATGGCATTCTCTGGCCTGTGTTGTAGCAGATGGTTGGAGTCAGACTAGATAATAATGATGGTCGTTTGTGGCCATATAAGCCATAAATGACATGAAGATAGCGATGTATTTTATGTTAAACGCATAAAAACTATTTGAAATCATCACTAGGATTACAAAATCAGGCACACAGAGGCTAGGGAAAGCCAGAATTAAGGGAAGACTGCTAATTTATGCACAGCCACTATGATTGCCTTTTAATTTCATAATTAATTATGCACATTGCTCTGTGATGTGAGGGTCCAGGAGCAAAAAGATCTCTCTTCCGACCTTTCCTGACCAAGCCAGCATGAGAAGACCTGTGTCATGGGCTGCTGGGAACACCTGCCTTCGGGTTTGGGAACCTGGGAGCAGGGATGTGGACACAAGGCTCCCCTCTCACACTGCCCAGAGCAGCGGGGTACGGGGTCTGAACGCCCGCACCGTTGGGGAGGGATTGGAATTAGGCTTTCTTCTTGAATCAGTGCTCCAGCTGGCATGACTCTGGGTTTCACCCCCGCAGACAGGCTTATGGTGACATTCAACCCTGCAATGCCCCACTCCATCAGTAGACTAGACCTCAACCCTCAGGTCCCAGCTGGAAAACAGAGACAAGAGCGTTTCCCTGCTGCACAGGAATGCTGTGAGGGCAGAGAATTCCGTTACGGACACATAGCAGCACGCTCAGGTAGCAACGGTTAAATAAGGGGAAAATGTCTCACACAAGCCTCAGCTTCTCCACTGATCTTCTCCAGAGCAGAGGCTGGTGATTATAGCCCTGTACATTAAATGGTGAGTTCGTCCAACAAAGCGTAAGTTAATTAATTTTTACTTGTTCTCTGTAAGATTTGAACTGAACTCATCTGTGTTCAAAGGACAATGCCTTAACCCACTGCCGTAAGTGTTTTCTAGTCTCACTGTCTTGGTTTAGCTACAACTCAAATCACATCACTCTGAACCTTGTACCATTCACTGGCCAAATGTGTAAAAGCTGATTTTCTTTTTTTCCCCACTGTGCCTGGTGGTAGGTGACTGCATATCTGAAATTAGAATCATGGCCTTTGTTTACAATTCTGAGTATAAATTTTTCCTGCTTGAATTCCTCTTTATTCTTGACATGGTTTCAGGCTCTTTAATTATTTGACACAATGAATATTTTCATCTTCCCTTCATAACTCTGTATATTTTAATTTCTTCTCCCCTTCAAAAAAAAAAATCATCATTTGCTTTGCCATTTGGAATAAGCAGTCTTCTGGGAGCTCATCTTTCGTCTTTCATCTTTCATCTGTAGGTGAAAACAAGTGGCTGCCATGAACCGGTCAGTGGCACACGCTAATGCCAGCCGTGTTCACAGTGGGACAGTTTTCCATCCTCTGCCTCTGAATCCTCTTTACTTCCTACACAGTCATCTCTTCAGTTTGATGAGCTAAAGGCACTTTCCTCAGCAAATCACTGCGTGATCTGGGCACTGTTTATGGATTTTCTTGACAAGGGGTACTGCGGTACACATCGGTGTGGGAAGGTAGCCACGGTCCATATACTTTCAGAGACACAAGTGCTTTGGGCAGCCAGGCTCGTGGTAGCTTCTGAAGAAGGTGGGGGTGACAACTGCTGCTGGGGGGAAGAAGTGTTGTCCACCTCCATCGTGAGCAGCACATTGGGCATCCTAAGAGTCTTCTCCCATTTCCAGCTGTGACCTTTCTCTGTCCCCTTCCCATGGCAGCAAGGGTCTGGCCCAAGCCTGGCACCTCTCTGTGGGTGGGGTAGCAAATGCATCCCAGGAGACCCAAGATCTGTGTTCCCCCTCTGCCTGCTCAACCTGGCACTGTCTTCTGCCCTATAGACATTGGTGGAAAGTCCAGTCCCAAGCTGCTGGTGATTTTACTTATGTGCCTGTGGTTTTCCAAGCTCCAAGTTCACAGCCTGGCTCAGAAATGACCTCTTTGAGGGAGGGTCTTCCATTTTGTCCAACTCTGGATCTGGGTCTAGAATACGTATTCAGCAACAAAGAGTCATCTAAAACCTGGGTTACTTATTACCTAAGTATACCTTTAGAAGTCAGGTTCTACAATGCATTGCTTTTGGTGAAAAATAATTTCCTTTGATAAAGACTTACGCTTCTTCATTTTGGGTATATCAATCTTTCTTAAGGGCAACATGGATTTTGTAGTGTGGCTGACTGCAAACATACAGAAAATTAATATGTACAGCACTGAGTGAAGGTCCAATCAAGAATATTCAAAAGTGAACTTAAAAAACAGGAAATCAGTTTGCTATTACTTAAATAAATATAGAGACTTACTCCTGCCTATATAGGTAAGTGTATTTTTGCCTTAGTTTACGCTGTCAAAAACTGTTTTGCAGATGGTTTGTCTACATCAGAGTGATAACTCTTTTTTTGCAGAGGAAGAGAAGTGGTTAATATGCAGCTTTTTATGGCTTTCTGGGAATAAAAGATGAGGAGAATGCTCCAAACTTTTTAGTGAAAGATGAACTAATGACAAAGATGTAAGAGAAACCCACAGCCCACAAGCGCCTTTCATCAAATACTGCCCAATCAATACAATGCTAAACAAAATTTAGACCGCTGGGGTAAAAATAACACATTCAAGATCACTTTGGAAAGTGGACTAAAAATAAAGATTAGGTTTTGCCTTCGGATTAGATATTTAATCCTTCTCTCTTTTTTTTTTTTTTTTTTTTTTTGAAATTGCAGGGTGGTTTGTTTAGCTGGGGTCCTCTGTGGGATGGGCATGTTAAAAAAAAAAAATGTTACTAGCAGGGGGCCACAGAGGGAAGAAGAGAAAATGCAAGCTGCTTATAACTTTGCAGAGGCAGTTCCCAGCCCTGCAGCCTTCCCCAACCTACCTGCAGCAGAGCCTTGCTCAAGGCAACAGGATCATGCTTTTGGAAGGAGCTGGAGGCTTGAGCTCTCCAGATGTGACATCTGTTTGGTTTTGTGAAAGTTATAACTTTTTGGCAGTGTTCAAAAAGCCAAAATATATCTGGCAGTTTAGTCACCAGCTAAAACAGATGCTGGGGGATGTTGGTGGGAACAAGAGGAAGGCCGAAGTTGGCTCACTACTCCCTTTGCCATGGACATGGGGGTTATCTCCTGCTGGATTAGCTCATCAGAAGGAATTAGAGCAGCAAAAGTGCACTGGGTCTGGCACTTTTCAGCCAACCCCTGTTTGGTTTCATCCCAAGCCTGCCTTGGGATGGAGATGGCTTGGCAGTTGCTCTTGATGAGAACGGTTTTACAATATGTCTCTTTGAAAAGAGTAACAGAAAGCTATCTGAGCAGGGAAGACCTGATTTGCAGAAAAGATGTAAACTAGCTATTTTCAAATAAGTTAGGAGGCATCCTAGACAACATTTGTATGGTGGGGTCTCACCTGGTATACTGCATTGAGCTGGGCCCCCAGCACAAGAACACATGGACCTGTTAGAGCTGGTCCAGTGGGAGACCACAAAGTTGATCAGAGGGCTGGAGCACCTCTCCTGTGAAGAAAGGCTGAAAGAATTGGGGTTGTTCAGCCTGGATAAGAGAAGTCTCCTGGCAGAGCTTATTGTGGCTTTTCAATACTTAAAGGGGACCTATAAGAAAGATGGAGAGAGGCTTTTTACAAGGGCCTGTAGTGTTAGGACAAGGAGTAATGGTTTTACACTAAAAGACGGTGGATTTAGATTAGAAGAAAGGAAGAAATTGTTTACTATAAGGGTGGTGAGATGCTAGAACATGTTGCCAGAGAAGTTCTGAATGCCCCATCACTGGAAGTGTTCAAGGTCAGAATGGATGGGCCTTTGAGCAACCTGATCTAATGGAAGATGTCCCTGCCCATGGTGGGGCGGGGGTGGACTTGGACCATCTTTAAGGTCTCTTTCAACCCAAACCACTCTATGATTCTATATATGCAGTAACCTAATAATAAAAACCTGAAAAATAATAGGGAAAATAAGAGGCGAGCTGCTGTGAGCATGCATACAAGGCAAGTGTTCTGCTGAAGTGAGGCTCCCACCTCACTGTGGGAATTCAGAGAAAAAACAAATTGAATTTCTGTCTATGATGCTACCATTAGAAGTAGATTTTAACAATAAAGCACAACAAACTAAAGAGTGATCTATCTCAAGGTGAGTTGAGAGAGGAGGGAAATGTTTGATCTGCCTTTGAGTAGTAGAAGTGAGACTTTTCCATGATTTTATAATAAGACTTTCTCCATTAAAAGAATTGATACACAACTAGAAAAGTAGTGACCTTAGTGGGATAACCAACAATTTTTTAATATCAAAGGAGATTTTACAGAAACATGAAAGTCGGTCTGCTGCTGTTATAGGCATCTGTGTCATACCACTAAAACTGCATTGTAAACACAAAGATTTTATGTTTTGGCATAATTATATTCCTTCTTACTATTGACTAGCCTCAAGGCTTTTTTTTACTAATTTTTGCTTACTTCGCTTTTAAAAAAATGCAAAATGTGAAGTTTTTATACTTCTTAGACATAATTTTTATTGCTTGTTACATGTTCATGGGAAACAGGAGCTGCATGTAAAATGGAATGATAAAATTATCTGCTCTAACATAGGACCATATTCAGCCCTACCCTAACCTCACAGCATTTTTGAGACATTATTAGAGCTACAGCAAGGTTAAATTCAGTCCACATTGCCAGTCTAGTTACTTAAATCTGGAGTGGACTGCTTAAACCGTCCAGTATATGCAAATACATTAGGGAATTAAGTAGTTGTAGACATAATCTGCCAGATAGCACATACTAATCCAACGCTTCAGCTACTAAAAGATCTTCTCTCTCGTACAGTCTGTACTCTATTCTTTTCCATTTGACCAATTTGCTGATATAAGACTGTGATATTTTAAACTCGGTCTTCAACATTCTTTTAAACTTATGTAGTTCTTACCTCTGCCCTCTCGCTTATCAGTCTCTTATTGCAGTACTATGCATACACACTTGTACACTAAAATGGGATGTATTAGCTAAAACTGATTCTCTTTCACTCCTGTAAATATAGAGATACTGTGAGTCGCAATGGATTGGCATGCTTTAAAGAGAGCAAAATTTGATCCTTTGTATGTGGTTCACTACCTTTCTGTGGCTAAATGCTAAACAAAGTTAACTCTTCTCCAAAAGATTCATGTCCTTCCAACCCACATCCACTAATTGATTCTTCTCTATAAATTGCTGTAGTGTTTGAGATGATAGTTTTACTACCTACTGAGGTTTCTGATTCACTGCTTTATTTGAAGTGGCAGTTTCTATTTCAAGGCACTCTGATTGAAGCTTTTCTGAGCTTGTATGAAAAACATTATTTTTGATCATCATTGCCTTCATGGAAGTCACAATGCCGAGAAGACGATGCACAGGTTGGATTTGTGCTGCTGCTCTCATTGCCTGGACTATGTTCAAACACTCCAAGTTGACAAATGTCTCAGAAGTTCAGGGCATCCAAATGGCCTCATGTTCCCTGCAGTTTCTGGAAGAAAAGCTATCTTTGTTTACATGTGGAGGTGGAGACAGGACCTCAGTGGCTTCTGGCTTCTGCCATTAGAATGGAGATGAAGGTACTTGTCTGGAAATACAGTGTGTGGGCAGTGGAAGATAATGGGTCAGCTGGAGGGAGAAATGACATCTCTCTGGTGAAAAGTAGGCAATGGCTAAGCCAAGGGTAGACCCTGAAGAACATGGAAAGGCAAGTGAAGAGGCTTATATCTGATGGGGTACAGAAGAGAAAGTGATTGAAAAATGCATAGAGTTAAGAGAAATAAAGTGGTGGGAAAAAATAGATTGTCAAGATCTTGTGGGGACTATTATTGGGCAGAATTACATTTGCCAAGACCAGAGCAAAGGGTTTTAGAAGGACCATATGAGGAGAGGCAGATATCCATCTCTCTCCTTTAATCAGCTCCGCTGTTCTGTTTGATTGGTTTTTTTGGTAACGTTACAACTAAATGCTTCTTGCAGCTAAACTCCTCCTTCTCTGATGATAAATTAGAATAGAACAGTTGTGACATGATTATGAAATGTGACATTACTGAAGAGAACAAAGAAGAGGTGAGTTGTTATTAGGAATAGCATTAGGGTGGTGAATAAGGTTTCTCAGCAGTAGTGATATTAAAGGCACTGTGCAAATTGTGTGTTGCAGTTTTAGTGTGTCTGCAGAGTGAAAGGAAGACATATGACTTACAGTTTCCTGCAAGGAAATTGAGTGGTAAGGTCTGTCCTGAAGTCCTGGGAGGAATCACAGAGAGAAGTTGTTTGATTTCTCAAATTCATAGCATCATAGTATTGGAAAGGACCTCCAAAGTTCAGCCAGTACATCCATTGCCCAAGGCAGGACCACCTTTATCTATGTTATTCCTGTCAAATGTGTTCTTCAAGATGTCCAGTGCTAAAAATTCATACTCTCCCCAAACAGCCCCTTCTCCTGCACCCTAACCTGCTTATAAAATGTCTAGAAAACTTTTTTCCTGGTTTACCATCTGTTGGTTATTAGTAAAATATTTTGACCTCCTGTTTTGAAAGTCACTTTGTAGACTCAGAGACGGACTTCTTGTTAGGACCACAAGGCAGACCTCTAACTCCTGTTGCAATACATTGCTACAGAGGGTCTACTGGTTTAGTGGCCAGGGTTTAGCAGATGTACCCATGGCACAGAATTATGGTGGAGTCCAACACCTGCATCTACCATTATGCTCTAGCACATGTTGTTATACTGCAGTTTGGGAGCTCAGTAACAACACCTGCCCCTAGCTCTGATACAATGACCTGAGGTTTTGATTTTTTTTTTCCTGAGAATGACAAAGCTGGAGGCCCTGCCCCTGCTTTTTTAATTTAGAAAATAGGGAAGCAAATGTGGTTTTGCTTGGGCTGCTGTTGGTTTACCAGGACCTGCCGGACTCCTTAAATAGTCACAGAACCAGTAATCTGGAAGATAACTCTGCAGCTTAAGTCATCTAAACAGTGAGAAAGGTTTTTTCCAAACTTTTGTTGTGTAACCTTGTGAGATTAGAGTTGATTCAATCCTCACACTTCTTTCTTTTTTATTATATGAGGACTACTGTAACATTTCTGAAATCTTTCATAATTTTCTTATTTATGCAGAAACAATGCCTTGAATTCAATAGATTCAATAGATCCAGATGCCCCCAAATGGCATTCCCAGCATAGAAAGAAGTCAGAGAATTAATGCCTTTGGATTTGTGGAGATGTAGGGAGAAATTACTTGCCTGCTTCAGGAAGAAGGGAAAGCAAAACAGGGGATAAAGATTAAGCTGAAGTTTTCATGTAAGATGTGAGCTCCTTGGGTCAAGATCTCTGATTAACTGCTTGGCTCTGAAGCACCTCATGCAGTGTAGCACTGCTTTAGATGTTTTGTCTTGACTATCATATCAATAATATCTAATAGAAATAATAAAACTGTCTTTGTATCCCTCCACCATGATTCAGGGCAGGCACACCAAAGCCAAAGTACCAGCACTATATACATATTTAATAGACAGTTACTGTTTCTAACCATTGAAAGGTCCTTGTGAAGCACGAAGAACTCAGCATATATTTCAAACAACACAACTGTTCTCCATAGTTGTGGAGAACAACTGGTCCCCACATACTTGCCTTGAAAAACTGAGATCAGAGGAAATGCTGAAATAGCAAGAACTTCAGGATTGCACTTTGGGGGAATTTTGTGTCAAGAAATGGGAGAGGGACCCAAGGTAACAGGCTAAGACTGGCATGTGCTGGTACAATTGAAGCTTTCTTCTTTTCCTTCCACCCCCAATACACATTGTTATCGACACTTGAGAGTTTGTGTCTGGTTTCTGCTCTTCCTCTCTCTTCCCACATTTACTTGAGCAAGTCATAGCCTTTCTTTCTTCCTACCACAACTGCCTTTGAAATAGGTAACAACTCCTCATGGAGGAAAGAAATGTACCCTGATAGGTGAAATATTTAGTGGGGAGATCTAGTTTCCTTTCTTGTCTATGGCCTGTTTGGTGTCCACAGAGAAGTGTCATCACCTCCCCACGCCTCATTTTCCCCAAGAGTAAAAAGAGATATTAATGCTTACCTTTCTTTTTGCAAATCATTTTGTTGCTTGCTGATGAAAGATGTACACAACTGTTAGCTGTTGTTGTTATTATCAGTGTTAATACTAAAGATTTCATATGTATTTTATGGAAGAGGAAAATAAATGTACACCCCCCCAAAAACCCCCAAACCCTGTCTTTAGGAGCTGGAGGATGTGCAATTTGAATGTGGTCCCTGTACACTCCTGGATGGAGCTGCTTGTCTTGTGCTGTCCTCCAGGCAGTTGACTTCTGTTTGCTGTCTGTGGCTGGGACAGAGTTCGTCTTTCAAATGGTCACTGAGCACTACCAGGATATTTCAGAAGTGTATTGAGACAGTTCATTCTGGAAAATGTGATTTCATAGTTAGTAAAACATTAGACATGGTGATAAAAAGGCTTAATATGTGTTGTTTGTTTTTCTGGCAACAGTGATTTTTTTTTTTTTTATTGCACTTTTGAAGCTGAGCAAAATGAAGTCTCTACAGGATTTTCTGAGTGATTTGGTTTTGATTTTCATCTGTAAGATTATTGTTTCCTCACAGACAATAAAAAAAAAGACCCACAAAAATAACTGTTTCTCTGAGTTTCTGACAATAACATGTGCAAGCCCTAGACATACCAGCCTTGGAGCTTGTCTGAAATACACACCCCAGAAAAACAGCCTCTTCAGACAAAAAGGGGTGCTTTGGTCTCTCTTTGTGTTAGCCTGTAAAACTATCTATCTGATAAAGAGTGTAGTTTAATAGCTGGTTTAAGACAATCTAAGTTTGCACTGCTTTCTGCCCCAGCAGCCTGCCATGCCCCCAAATTATCCCTCCTGGCAAAGCAGGGAGAGCCAGAGGATCCTGATCCAGCACGATGCTGATGCAGCCAAATAAATGAGGCTCCATCCAGGGCAGCTCCCTGGGACGGCACAGCCCGCCGTAGAGGGGAGGATGGGACCAGCACTTTCGACAGCAATATCAAACTATGTAACCATGTTTTCAGGTTTGCAGGCAATTAAGCCAGGACTGCTGAAGCCCAGGGCATTAATATAAATTGTACCTGGTGGTGATTTACAGTAATTCAGGGGCTGTGAATTGTAGCAGTTCAGGGGTAGCTATAAGCTCAGCTTGAATACCATGGAGAGGAGGGAGGCAGAGAGCCTAAACTTCGGCCACCTTTAAAGGTGTGAAATGTGAGTCAGAGCCTTGATTTAATTCTTTATTATGACAGGGAGGTTCAAGTGATGCATTACTGCAGAGTGATGCTCCGGGCTCTTAGCAGTAAACGCAAGAGGTTGGGAACAGCAAAAGCCAAGCACAGGGCAGGGGGATTAGTATGTGTGCCTCAAGTTTAAAATGAAACATTTTGCTCACCTGCAGAGTGTCAGTTACCTTCTACAATGCTTCCTATGTTTTCCAGTGTCTTGTTATTTTCCCTGAACATGGGGATCCAAAACTAAGAAGAGTTTTATGCACTGAAACTGTCTGTCAGCACCGTGTCTGTGTGGAAGCAGGACTGGGCCAGCAGAAGTGACTGCAGGCAGAAGGGTCTGTCAGGAGCTGCATAACACCCCTGTTTTAATGTGTAACGTTTGGGATCAAATCAGTGTCAGCTGAAATGGGGTGGACGAAAAATAAAAACAGCAAGCGAGGAATGAAGTGGCCAGAGAAGCAGAGCTGGGCTCACAACCTCCTTCTTTAAAAGCATTCCTGCTCTTCCTGCATTTGCACCTGGACAGGTGGACACTCTTCATGCAACTCCAAGAACTTCACAAAAGTGAGGAGAGAGCAAATCTCTTCAGACCCACTGGGAACCAAAAATGTCAGAGAAAAAAAACCTCTTGATCAAGGGCATCAAAGACAGAAGGCAGATCTAAAGGAATGGGAACAGATGCGTGACCGCAATCCATCACCAGGAAGATGCTGTGGGCTGTGGCTCTTGGAAATGCCGTTGCCTGGGAGAAAACTGAAGTCTCACCTGTCCAGCAAATTTCAGGAAGTAACAAGAGGCTCTGGAATCTCAAAGGATTTAACTTTTTAACCTTAAACACATTTTAACCTTTGTGTTTAATAGCCTCCGGTAGACCTGCCACTCATTAATATGGTTTATGACTAATTTGTTTTTTAATCCATTTATTCTTCTGGCTTGTATGATATATCACAGCAATGAGTCCCACAATTTAAGTGTGGTGTGGTGTTTGTGCAGACTACTTATTCTTGTGGCCTACTTATCATGCTGTGAGAAATAGTCAACAGCTCAGTCTTTCTAGTGTTTCTAGCTCTTCTTTTACCTGTCACCTTAGGGCAAAGAGAACTTCTGTAGAGTAGGAATTGTGGGACAGTTGGGATCTTTCACCTGTATTTTCTATTCCTTTGAGATTTTCCCTATTCTTCACCTCCCTTTTATTTCTTTTGCTGCCTTGCACTGCCTTCAGATACAATAAATCACATTTCATCTATGTTTCTAGTGGGTTTCAACACTTTTCGGTACTCCAGACTCTCCTTTAGAGTTTTTCTTTTGTTCTCATGTTGTTCATCAGCCACCCCTGCCATAGAGGCTCACAAAGTGAATTCAGGCTGATCAACATCTTTTAACATGAGCCTCTGATCTATGTAAGCAGTTCCAGCTGGCTCAGGGCACAGCCCCTGAAAAGCCCCAAAGCCAGACATAGTTTTCAGTGGACATGACAAAATGTGGATGATTTCATTAATTAGCTGCTTGTACCTTATCAGCTTCAGATGACTTGCCAGTATATAACTTTGCCAGTCCATTTATCTTTCCTATTACTGCATATAGAGGTGTCTCATTAACCCCCCCTGCAGAAGATACCTATCTGTACTTTTGCAGAAGATGTCTTTCTCCAGCATCTCATTCTTTAAACCAATGCAAACCAGTAGTTTCTTGAGTCTCATGAGAAACATGCTAGCAATATACATAAGATCAAAATTTTTGTTCAAGGAGGCAAATCTAATACAAATAAAAGAAGCAAAGCTGTTGCTTTTCATAACAGGATGGATTTCTAAGGTGACAGAGCCTAATTAAAATCAGGCTGCTACAAGTGGATACAAACCTTCTTGGGCAGTAAGGATATAAACTCAAGCACTATCCAAATGAAGGTATTAGTTATGAACCCAACAGACTGTACCTCTTCTCTGAGTGATGGAAAATCACTTGTTATATATTGATAGAAAGGTTGGCAGATTAGAAAACGTACAATGAAAGAATAAGTGGCAGTATGCTGATCAAGGCTCAGGCCTATTGGTTTATGACAGTTATAAAAATTGAAATGTTATTTACGGTTCACAATAATGCTTTCTGAACAAGTAGTACTGTAAATTATAATAAAATGTGCATCTCCTAATCAGATATACTTCTCATGTATATACTTCTTATGTAGCTTATGTTTCTTACGTGGCTTATTTACACTCCTCTAACTACCAAAGAAAATGCAATAACTTCGAGCTGAAATGAGCTGAGTTATTATTTCTTGTGTCCTACCTAACTTGGGAAGGCCAAACAGGCAGGGACGCAAGGCGAGTCAGACCTATGCTGCTCCTTGCATATGTACCCTCATTGTATGCACAGATGGTTAAATAAGCAGATCTCTGACAGTGCTGTGTGTACCATCATGGTAGCTGACAGTACAAGCTAAACTTGCAGAAGTGAACATACACCTGCTTTAACTGACAGATCTGTCTTACAGACCCTGCTTCTGAATAAACCCTGTTTTAGCGGTGAAGTGGGGAAACTGAACGAGGTTAACATTTTTATGGAGAATTCTTGGCTTGGTGTCCGTTGAAGTCAATAGAAGTTTAGTGCCTTAACTTACTTTTTACTTGTTACTATGTCAGCTTTAGAAACCTGAAATTAGATGTTCACCTAAATAGGCAAGGTTCTGTAGTCCTACAGCCTTTTCAGCCCTGGTATCAAATAGGGGTAAAAAATACCTCCCAACAGAAATTTAGTCTTTGTGAAAATGGTGATGATGAAATTGAAAGTGCTTATAACACCACCTTGGAAAAATGCTTTAGATTATTGCAGGGTAAAATAGTTTAGTCTGGCCCACTGGTACATTAATTACAGTGTGATAGCTCTGATGTGCCTTCCTTCCAAATGTTTAGCAATGGAAAGGTTTTGACATATGAATGCACTACTGGGAGTAGTAAATCGCCCTGTGTCACCTGCTTCATGATCATTACCCAGGTGCGTACGCTTCCCTTAGGGGACCTGATAGTAAATGTGAGAGATTTGGGGCTAACACACTTAATGAAAAAGGGACATGTTAACTTACATTCACTGGTGACTAAAAGCATGAACACAGGTCAGCTGCTGTAAAGTAACTGGTGTACACTGACTTGTTATTCTATGGAAGGGATTCATATTTCTACATCAGTGTTTTTAAAACTGGTTTCTAAAAATTAGAGTCCCCTCTGTCTGAGAGCAACAATACTCTGCAGTATATAATAACGCACATCTCCATTTTATGAATATATAGGGGTTTTTCCTTAATGACCAGATGAAGTCTCGTTTTGTCCTCACTTGCTGGGTGAAATTTCAGAAGGGGAATTGTTACTCTTTTCCTCAGAGTGTTTACGGGTCTGTTATGTGGCTGGCTTTATGGTTACTGTGTCAAAGGTATTTAGTGATTGCTATCTGGATGCCCAACCACAAAAGCCTCACAGGCACCTCATCTGCATGGTTTCTTGAAAAAATAGTCCAGTGAAACATTTGGGGCTCATCGCCAAAGCTGTTAGAAAATGGTGGTCTCTGTATGTAGTGGACATAATTTCAGAAAATTGATAATACAAGTGTGAAAATGTCAGGGAAGATTGTGACTAGATTAGACACATAGAGCTGCGAGGTGCTTAGATGCCTATTTCTTGCCAGCATCAAGAGAACATCGGAGCAGATGCTTTACACCCGGGGTAGAGGACTGTGCGTCTACCTCGTGTCTGTCTTTCGTGGTTGGGGAATGGACCATTGGTGGGGAAAAGGAGAAGGCAGGAGTATTGAGAGAGATCACACCATCCAAACCCTGTCAGAATGAGGTATCTCAGGGGAAATAATTGCAGTAAATCAGGTTTGTCCTGGGAATGGCAGGCAGTTAATCAGGTCTCTGCTTACTCAATATGTTCGCTGTGATTTCCAAAGGAGAAGAGGCAGCTTTTAGTACCGCTCAGTGCAAAGTGCTCATTTTTGCCATAAGGGAGGCAGCCATGAATTGGAGCAGTTTTTTCCTCTTTTTTCCCTCCATGTTAACATCTGCACTGTTTTCTCAAAACCCCTTTTCTACTGCTGGGCCTTTTGCTGCCTTTCATCATGCCCAGCCTGATAACCCTCTAGTTTACTTCCTAGCATAATATAAGCCTTAAATGTAAAAAGCTTTAAGGACTCAGAAGTCATAAGCCGGATGCTAGATCTAACTGCTCTGCCTACGCTTTTGTGTGTTACTCTTTTCTCAGCATCTCTAGGCTGAAGAGTTTTCATTAAGGGCATAATATCTGCTCTGTTCAAATGTAGGCATCAAATTAATTGGCAACATCTTCAAATGAGGTTAACGACTCAGATCATGCAGTCTTGATCCAAAGATCACAGGGAAAATCCCCATCTTCTCTTTTTTTCTCTCTATCTTTCCAGCTATGCAGCAAAAGGAAAATGCAAGGCAGACATGCTGAAGGGTGATGAGACAAAGTATGTGCTGAAGCTTTTCCCTTTGGAGTTACGAATTCAAAGTATGGAAGGGGTTGAGACCCTCTGACCTACACAAAGCATCCAGACACTCAAAAGCATTTCCTTGGATGCTTGCAATAGGTGTCTTTTGAAAATATTGCCCCATTTAGAGTTTCTGAGCACCAAGAGTTTCTGAACATTGAGCTCAGTGGAAATGAAGACAAAATATCCCACAGCTTAGTGCTTACAAGGAGACAAACTGCCAAACAGATCCCATTGCCAGATGCTGCCTGCTTTGCTTCTTTTATCAGCTATCACCTGCTTTTATACAGTCAGTGATTAATGTAGGACATCTCCAATCCTCAGGCAGAAGTTGTTGCAACTAGATTAATATTAAATACTTTTGGCTTATTAACATAATAATTTTGTTTTTGCTTAATTAAAATCTTTAAGGGATTATATATACTTTTTTCCTCTCTGTATGGCAGCCCTAAGAACTCAGTAGTTATTGATCAGCCCTTCACCACGAATCCTAATGGAACCACAAGAGTACATGATACAGCTCTGATCAGTCTCTGCATTGCTAATGAATGCAATTCAAGCAAATGAGATTAGCTTCAGCTTTGTGTAGCTCATACAGAAGCTTAAAATTATACGAAATAAGAGTACTCCTGATAATTTTAACATTATTGGAAATAAGAGTCTTATCATGACCTGGGGTAGCAGCCTAATTTTTTTTGAAAGTTGCCAGTGTAAACCTGTGGCTCTCTTCTGAATCAGCACACCAGGTTTGTTGTGTTCTGCAGCAAGCAGACATCAGCAAGAGATAAGGGACCCTGATACCACCACAGCCCTGGCGGATGGGGCAATGGAAGTAACAGCAAATGATGATCAAAAAATCTGTGTTAAAGCTCAGCCCTGGAACAGTTTGCATCGTCTGTTCAGTTTCTTCCTTTGTAAAAATAAAGCACTGTCCGCTTCAAAAGGTTCTCATGAAGCTCAGAAAAGTAACACATTTTGTTCTGCTTCTGGGTGGATGTGCAGGATTAGAAATAGTGGGTTGACATCTGTTAGCAGAAAAGGAAAGAGAAAAAGGGGAGCTTTGCAGCTAGTCTTTCTAAGTCCCTGCAGGAGGACTTCTGGAGTGGTAGGTACTCAAAAGGAGCCTTTAATTATGTTTCCCATTTGACTGTGATGAGAACAAGCCCAACTGCTCTGCAGACAGAGTATGAGAGGCAAGAGAAGCAAAGTTTGTCTCTTGGTGGTTGGGAGAAGGCTTCTCGGGATCTACTTTCCTGACAACTAAAGCAACTTCCTCATGCCCCAGATCTGGATATTGAAGTTCAAGAAACATTTCTGACAATGAGGGCTGAGTTATGACCTCTAGTGTGGTGACAATTCATAATCCTCTTGAGACTGTACATGATCTCAGTGCCTGTGTTAAGAGCTTGTGTTGTCCATACACATTTTCTTCAACCATCAATGGCTCAAGTCTTTATATTTTACACTACTACATCTCTAGGGTGCTACAAGGCCAAAAAATCTTTAATGATTACCAGGTCTTTGGATACTGTAGTAATAAAGCCATATTAGTTGCCAGAAAAATTGTCAGTAATTGATTGGGGTGATGCAGCATGAATCAGATGATAGCTTATTTTTAGGTAAGATGTTTTCATCCATTTTAGCAATGTTTCACACTGGTTCTCAGAATGCTGAAACTCTAACAAGGACCATTTTAGAAATTAAAAATGTATGGCATGAGGCTATTTGATGCTACCATTAAGGCACTTCACTTCTGTATTCCTGGATCACCAGGGAGGAGGAGGAGGGGTGCCCTTCAAATTAACAGCAAGCTGCACATTGCACAGCTGCATGGAGGGAGCCTGAGTGCATTTTACTTGGGGAAAAAAAAGGTAGTGGTGGCCAGCAAGACCTGCCTTATATAACAGAAGTGGCAAACAGCCGTTGGGTGTGCAATCAAGAGGGAGAGAAGCCTCTGGACATGACATGTCAAAACACTTAGGCTGCATTGCCACTGGATCCCAGTCACTCACAGAGCCCAGTGGCAGTGAAGACATCCCACCATATACATGTTATTTGCTTTACGTGTTTACCCCTCCTTTTAGGAGGGTATCGTGCTTTGCCTTTCCAGTCACATCAGTTTGGCTGTGTCCTGATATTATACAACCTCTAATTGCCTGTGCATATAGCTTTTCTCTGATTTCTGTGTCATCTGTGAAGAAGAGTTGGAAAAGTTAAGGGCTGGGTTAATAGTACGCTGCTGTTGTGCAGGTGTGCTCAGCAATTCCTTTAAATTCCTGCTGGCTAAAGGGTTCAAAGCCACGTGGCTGAAACTGGGCTGCTAACTCTGCATTTACACACCTGAATGTAATTAGCCTGACTTGTGAGAAACGATGGACACCCACAGAAATTCCCCATCTTTCTCTGGACACATTTGGGGAATTCTCATAAAAAGACTACAATATTAATTCTCACATCTTCCAGCTGGTTAACCCTGAAGGCTTGACTAATGCTAAAGGACTGAGCTTTGTGGCTCCTCTGTTGGGTATATATGTTTATCATAGGTGGAACATGGGGCAAGAGGAGGTCGGGACAAAACTCATGCCCTGAATCGCTAACAGAGCTGGAAGGAAAACACACCTGTAATCATACAGCTTGTTGCTCTAACTGCCCTTGTGGTAAAGCCTTGTTGATTATGGATTGTTGGTGCTCCTTATCACCATTATTTTACTCTCTCTACTTATGCAAAAGCTACCACATTCATTCTTAGCCTCGTTGTCTACAGGAAGGAAGATCAGAGATCCCGGTGTAAGACAGGGTAAATGACCTTTATTTGTCTGTGGGTGCTGGAGCACCTTCTGGAGGAATGTGCAGCTTTGAGCCTATGTCCCACCTGATGGCAACGGGCCAGCTTCTCTCAGGCTTTTGTGAATGTTCCTCAAGACTACGTCCAGGGAAATTAATCTTTGGCAAGTACTTGTTGCTGTTAAGATCACATTCTGGTATCAGGGCCCAATTAGTATCCTGGGGCTTGACTAAGACTCTCTGAATGTTTGGCCACTTCCAACAGCTTTAGGTGAAAGTAGATGAAGTTTGTCATCTTAACAGAGGGATACTACTAGTCAAGAAAATTTTCTCTGCTGTAGACTTCAGTAGGAAGATCCTGATTTCTAGAAGGTTTTCAGGTGTTAAGAACTGACTTATATTCATATTTAAATGAGGGATCGCTTACCATGGTATGATAAAAAGACCATCTCTTCCCAACTCAGTGTTGCCCTATGATGTTTCATCCAAAGCTCCTTAAAGGTTCACAATGATATCACCTGGTGCCCGTTTTGCACCCCCTGCTTGGGCTGGCTTAACTCCACAAGGAAATCCTCTCATGTTTTAATTTGGCCCTGAGATCTGAAGCTGAAACAACTTCAGTGCATTCCCTCTGCAGTGGCAGGACACAGAAGCTGCATTTGCTATGAAACTTGTGATACAGTACTTCTTAGTCCAGACATGAAGCACTAAATCATGGGAAGGCAGCAGGAAGGGTTGCACGGTGACTGCAAAGTTGTTAGCACTGCTGTGACAAGCAGGTCATACTTAGTTAAGCAACCTGTTCGTTTCCACTCTTCCCGAGCAAGAGTTCAAGAGAAGTTCAGTGTAATTAACAGTTAAGAGATACATGGGATGGAAAAGTATGAGGCACTGTTTATTTAAAGAGCTATAAAACTGGTAAAAAAAATAATTTTCCTACCAGAGAGGGAGCTATTAGAATCAGCTTTCGTTAGGAATGTTTCTGTAATAAAGCGTTGCAACTCCATAAAAGAGTGTAAAACTGTCTGAATAAAACCCAAGGAACAGATTTCTGCAGCCCAGGAGCCAAAGGGACAGGAGCACCAAGCATCGCTCATCGCTCTTTTACCTTGGGCTCATGTGGATGTGGGAAGCTGCATTCCCGCAAATGCCCAGTGCATAATGATCCGCTGTTGTCCAGTGGCTGAAATGGAAATTTAGGAGTCCCAGTGGGGAGGTAGCCCTCCTGCAGCGCCTGTGTGAGAAATGCTGGAGTGCCTTTATAGTGCACGTAACGTAGCTCGGCACACTGCTTTGTACCAGTTCATTCTGGCTGCAGCTGTAACCCATGGAAATAATGTTAATAACTGTAATGCTGTGACTGATAATGGTGCTTGGCCTGGGTTTCCCAAGACGCAAAGTTTTTTTTGTACCCTGAGGCTGCCCACTGCTATGGGCTGTTCCCCTCCTCTCCCGGGAGCAGTCTGACGGGAGAGGAGTGAGGAGGGTCAGAGCCACAAAATTCAGAGCACCTGGGCTGGGCCAACGCTGCAATCAAAATGGGTGTGGGGGGGATGCACAGAGCCTCAGGGCATGTGGGGGTGCTACCAGTGCCTCCCCCCCGGATCTGTCGAGAAGGGCAGCAAGCACGCTAGAAAGGACAGCGCAGGACACTGACCCAAAAACTATCTAACTAGTCCAATTCCAGCATTAGCACAGCTGTGCTTGGCTAGTTTGGGGCCGTATGTTTATATTTTAATTCAGAGCCAAAATAAATGTTTGAACAAAGGTGGGGTTTTTTTGGAAGGATGCTCCTAAACATCTCTCATGTCTTTGAGCTCTCTCAAAATGCTGATGTTTGCTGGTGAGCACAGCTCTATTATTCTTGTTGGGAGTTGGTTTAATGTTTAATTCCTGATAGGTCTCATTTTTAAACTGTTTCTCTTCCCTCCCATGCATTATCAATCATCTCCTAAGGTAGCTTTCCTACTCTAAAGCACCAGAAAACAAAAATAATAATTAAAAAAATGCTCAGTTGAAATTATGATTGGAATAATCATATTTCAAACATAACAAAGTTTGAAAAATAGCCTGCCATGATTTAAGATGGACATTAACTCCTATCCATGGATCAAATGCTCTTTTTAGTTAAAGAATTTGTCCTGCTCTTACTCCTTTACAAGCACTCACCACACCTTTTGGTGCTTTAAAAATAATAATAACCATCCCAATCAAATGTCATAAAACATAGGCAATATAAGTTTTATCTGAAAAAGAACTTTAAAAACTGTAGGGTTTGGCTCACCATCAAGGAACATTTTCTATTTCACACCATTATATGAGCTTTTGGATTTGTAAGGAGAGTACAGATTCTAAAATAAAACCCCTTCTCTCTAAAAGCTTAGCTTCCACACAGAGTGCTTTACCATTATTGCTTAGTGGGATAAATATCTAGCTAAAATTTACACAGAGTTTTATAAACTTCACAAGAGGTTTTCTATGTCCCAAAGTTCCCCGATCTTAGGAAAAAAAGGCAAAACTTGTAGTTCAGGGAAAATAGGAACCTTGCCTCCATGTAGGGAAGCTGCTGGGAAGGCAGATGGGGTGCAGACATCAAGACTTTCCACTGATTACACCTGGACACTGGAGGTGAACCATAAATGAATTGGTTCAGGTGACACTGGGAGCCTTTTGTAAACTTAGGCCCACAGATCGGACCTTCTGGGGTCCGCCTCAGGACCTGTCTTCCATACAGGACAATCATTTCCACGCAGACATCAAACTGAATCGAAGTCATATACTGAATTCGGTATTAATAATGAAAATGTTCGCATCTTACAGTCTGTGCTCAGCTGGCTGCACTGATCAGGTTCAGACCACCATCTATTTGTTTCAAAGCTATTTTGAATCCATTTATTACAGGAATACTGAAATGGCAGACAAGTCAGTTTCAAAAAACCCAGGATAAATCCAGACATTTCATGGGTATCTTTCATTTGAAGAAATTAATACAATGAATTAATCAGGAGGGAATCTATTTATATTCAAAGCATGTGAAATCGTCCTCTGAAACTGTGTTTGAAGGATATTTCATACATTCTTTGTTTTCTTCTCCCTCTCTTTTTTAGTAACACAGCAACCTCTAGACCTGAAGACAATGGGAATAGCAGTATGCAGAGGTTTAACAGCTGTCCCCTGGGAACCATTCACGCTCACTCCTACCCTTGGAAAATACGATGCTGCTAAACCCTATTCAGTGGGGTCTGAGGTCATGACCACCCCTTTACCACAAGTACATGACTGCATGGTCGCAGGTATGACTACACAACAGCATCTCACCCTCCCCTCTGTTCCTGTTCTCACCACGCAGTAAATGTTGGGCAATTTGAGGTACTTTCTGCTCTACGGGTGAGCTAACCCTCAGACATATGAACACACTGCAGACAGGGAGATGGAGAGAAAGCACCATGTATGGGTGTAATCAGTGTGCAGTGCTGCTGGGCTTGCTGTTAGCCTGGGTACCATCCATGCTACAGAAGTGAAACAAGACAGGATGATTTTTCTGAAGGTTACAAATTTCTGGTGGGGATTGATCCACGGTCCCCAGGGTAAGAGCTGCCAGTGCAAGAAGGATGTTAAAAGGCTGAACAGAGACCTGTAGTGGTGCCCTAAGGTGACCAGGGCCAGAAGCATGAAGACTAAGCCTTTAAGAGGCCAAGCACTGGATCAGGGTCTCAGAGAGGTTGCAGACTCTCCATCCTTGGAGATATTCAAAACCTACCTGGACGAGACCCTAAGCAGCCCCATATAACTTTGAAGGAGGCTTCCTTTGTGCAAGGGATTGGACCAGATGAACTTGGTAGAGATCTCTTCCAAATACAAACTTTTCTATAGACCTCTCTTCCACACCCTAACAGACAAATTAAGGACACCTCAGTTTGTAAACTGACGTAGAAAGGGTCACAGAGGATTTGGATCTATATGGTAAAGTCTAAACCACCTAAATCCCTTTGGGGTGCAAATTCCTCATACTTCCAAGAGGGGATCGCTGAGGGGGACCAGCTGCCTGAAAAAATATATCCCTTAGCTCATAAATCTCAGAGCAGTAACTTGGAAAGAAATGAAGGCCCAGCATAGCTTGGGACTTTGCTTTGCTAGCTGCTCAGCACTTGATCCTGCTCTCAAAATCACTTCAGCCTGAGCCTTAGTCAGGGAGTGTGATTACTGATATGCTTGAAATTATGCATATGCTTACATGCTTTGTCAGACGAGAGCGACAGCGCTCAGCACAAGCCAGAATTGAGCCCTTGCATAAGCTTACCTTTGTGGCAGGGATTTGTTAAGCTTAAAACCCAACGTGTCTCAGAGACAGAGATACTTAGATTTTTTTACATTGTGGAAGTATTTACAGAGGTTTGCCACGGGGAATCATGGAATCATAGTGTCTTCATTTTTTTGTGTGTGTGTGTCTTTTATCTTCTTAAAAAAGAAACAGAGTTTGACTTTGAAAATAACATTTGAGATTGTTCATATCAAATTCGTCTCCCTTTGAGGTGCCACATGAATGGTTGTCAGGTAGGGGTGCAAAGGATTTGACACAGGTGTGTAAGAGGAAATGTGAAGTGAACTTTATTTTGAGAGAAAAATGTTTTCCTTTACTTGTTTCTTCTGCTGGGTTTTACCATGAGCAGCAATGACAAGAGAAAAAGCTTTCCATAGCTGAATTCACATTTCCATTTATATTTGCAAGAGTAGAGGAAGAAGGGGCAGAAAAGTTTTAAACCAGAACTATGTAGAGAAGGGAATTTCCATACTCAGGGAGATGTCAATGCCTTGGTATTTGCTTGCACCTCAAAATGAAACAAGCCTGTGTTTCAAAATTGCAGAAGTTCTGCAAAAAGTTGATTCAAAAATTCTGGAATGAACTTTTTGGACAGTTTCTATGAAAATAAGCATGCTGTTTGGAAGTGCCAATATTGCAAAATATTGATTCACAAGGAAGTACTTCATTCTGAAAGTCGCCATCAGAAAATATAAATTATTCTTGTATTCCCCAGGAAGAAGAACTCTCCTACTTAACTGATTCCTCTGCCGGCCTCTCCCTTCCTCCCTTTCTTCACTGTGTCATTGAAGAAATAAAGTTAATTGAAAATTAGTGGCCAGCTCCACTTATTACAGATCACACACAGCAAATCACTGCAACAAAACCAATGTGCAGAGGTGCTGGACGACATGTCCCTCTTGTATGCTTCTGTGCTCCTCACAGCTGCTGTCTCGGGTGCGCAGACAACTTCCAGCCCAACAATCCCAATAACAGCTTCATGGATTATGGGCATTTTAAACTCGAGCTCTCATTTACCTTTTATTTTGCTTCCAGTGAGTCACTTTGAGTCTTGCAATGGATGCAAGAAGGAGTAACTCCAGGTCCTGGAAGTAAAATGATCTGTGAATTCTTCTTTTTGCAAATGTGTTGAATTTTCATGTGAGGCTGGAGATTATTCTTTGTTATTTGCCAGTAGCATGCTCGGATTGGGAAGCAGGGCAGCTGTCCAGCATGGATTGCAACAAGTGAAGGTTAAAACGTGGCCATCTGTTAAACTGGTTTTAACTCCAGCTCTTAGTTTGACCACGTCACTGCTAACTAGGCACTTTCCTGGAGCAGAATTTTATTACAGTGGCACATTATGTCTTTCATTTTCAAATCTGTAAAAGGACATCTTGCCCCCACTTAGGCTATTGTTGTGTGATCCTACATATAAGAAATAGCATCTGTGGCTGTGCTTATAGACAGAATAATTGATATTTATGTAGTTCGCAGAAGAATGTGCAGTTACTCCTCTGTGGCATAAAGGACTATATTGGTCATTATAAAGCACACTGAGTTTGTGCTTTCTCTAGAAATCATAACTGTTGTGGAACATCTGAATCACTGTTGCAGTGGATGTATCAGTGGTGGCAACATAAATCTGAGAGAGTGATTGATCCACAAACAGTTGATTAAAAATTAATTTGATATCTCGCGTAATGTTGGCTCCAGTGCTGCTTTCTCTGAAGTCCTGATTCCTTTGAAGTTTTGTCACTGTCTCCTTCAATATCAAGATCAGATACTTCTGCGTAAGTGTTGCCATTCAGGGCAGTGCTGTGTATGACCTGTTTCCTTAATCAAGATTTTCTGTTGACCCATGCAATCAATTTGTATCTGTTATACTGCTGAACATCTATAGCTCAGCCATGCTGCCTGGAAGACTTCCATGGTTTGGTGGGTTTTTTTGCCATTTTGAGAATGTGGCATTTGTTTTGCTTTTTTAACGTCCTGAAATGGTTAGAGACATTGGAGTTCATAATCTGAATACAGTTAGAAAGGATTTTATGCTTCACATCCTTTATTCTTATACTATGCCATCATGAGCTCCCAAGAAAATCCCCAAGTATCTCAATGGCAGTTGACAAAACATACATCACTTTTATTTATGATTAGGCCTGTCCAAATGGAATAAGAATTAGAAGTCTGATTTTCTTTATAGCCTTTTCTCCTAGTCACAGAGAGCAAGTTCACATTTATCAGACCCCCACCAAGTCACCAGCGTTGCTCTGCTGTTTTGCAATTTCATTGGTTTATGACAGAACATTTACATTAGTGTGATTGTTTCCTTCTTCCAATTTTCCTTGCTCTGAAAGTATTCCTCCTTTGGAAACTTCTGATTATTATTTTTATTACTGTTATTTAGATTGCTTTCCTGAGGCATAATAAGGCATGTAAGTGTGTGTGTGTGTGTAATAATTTTTGAACCATTCCCCAGTTTCAGTCAAATTGGTGAGAAGTGACAAGGTAGCAAGAATAATAAAATTCCAAAAGGTTTTGTGGAAATGGGCACCAAGACGAAGTCTGTAGTTGTCCCATATGAGTTAAAGCCTGCAGCCTGGAGTTCCACAGTATTGAGTATCAGAGATTCCAAACTGAAAAGGCTCTAAACTGGGAGGAAAGGGAGGAGAGAGAAGAGATGTTTTCTGTACTCCAAGAATAGGAAGTTCTGAGTCAGGTTTTGTACTTTCTTTAAGACTAAGCCAGACACACACAGCACAAGATGGAAAATGAGACTCTAGTGCACACAGAATTGTGCACAGTTGATGTATAATGCGTAGAGCAGGACCACCGCCTCATTTTGTTTGTCCCTGTTCAATCACCTGCTCTGATGAGGGGAGCTCTTAGCGCAAGTAGATATAACAGATATAGGAGATAGAGCTATAGGTGGTAGTAGGAACAAGGAGACTAAATGTGACCATTCTTCAAATTGTCCAAGTCTAGGAACTTAATACTCTCTAACTTTTGTTGATGTATTTTTGAAAAGAATTTAGGTATCTCACTCCACTGATTTAATGACTTTGAGGATCTGAGTGTTGGAAAATTTTAACCCAGGTACTTTGCCCAAGGTCACATGTAAAGAGCCTATGTAAGAGCTGGGACCAAATATCTTGAGACCTGATTAGCCACAGGACTATGTGTCTTTTTGTTTATTCCCTTTCCTGTGGTCAGTGCAGCATCACACACTCCCCTCAGTTATATTCGGCGAGTGGAAAAGTTGTCATCTAATACACTGAGGATATTGCTTTGTCTCTCATATTTCAAACATCCCAAACTACAAAGCTAAAGAAAAAAAAAGTCTTCAGCTCCTCATTTATCATTTCTGCTCTCACAGGATCTGTCACCGCAGAATTTGCTTTCAAGGTGAGTTAAGGGAAAAATCCCTCTTAACTGCTAAACTATTCTGGTTCTTCTCTTCTTAGTTACAATTAAACACATGAATTACTTAGATGTCTGTAGTTCATCAAAGATCGTCATAAAGCATCTTTTTAAAGCACTTCAATTTTTAGTGATACTTTTCCCCATTTAGGGATAATGTGATGACAAGATAAGAGGAACTTGCCAAAAATGCTTTCTGGGGGGGTAATAAATCGATGTAGTAAACATCAGCTCAAGTAGTATTGAAGGCAAAAAGCTCTATGGAGATTTGCCATAAGTAGGTGTGTTCTCATCCTCGTGGATGTTTTGTTTCTACAGCTATCATATTTCACTGCCAGCACATTATAATCTGAATCCTTTTGAGACAATAAAAACAACAGTCACACTCACTGCTTCCAAATAGTTTGCAAATTGTTCAATCCATTTTGCCATTTCCTTGGAAAATCAATTCCATGTCTCTATTTTAGCTCTGGTGAGCACAAAGACAACTGTTTGGAAAAGTGCCGGTGTGCCAGGATATTCTGTGGCCAAGTGGGATCAGCACCTGTCAAAACCACAGTGTCTTTCCAGCCTTAAGCTTTATATACAAACACACCTAGCAAAAAAATGCAAGTATTTCTTTGCCTTCGAGGAGAAAGGCATTATGAAAATGAAATGTCGTTACTAGCTTGCAAGTATATGGTTAAAACAGAAACTAAGGAATGCACCTTCGTGGTGTGTTTTGTGGTTTTATTTTTTTAATAGCAAGAAATAATTTCCTCTGCGTTAGCATACAGTGACTCTTGCCAGTTCCTACGGCAATGGCACACAATAAATTGCACAACTAGCACTTGACATTTTTTTGTCACCCGAAGAACAGGTTACAGATTATTTGGCTGGGTTTGGTCTTGGCATAATTTCTTATAAATATGCAAATTCATACTTTTTTAGCTTCAACAAGGCATTTAAACTACTTGTCAAAGTTTTAAGGCAAATAAAGAAGCAAAAGGGAATTTTCAGAAATGCTTTTTGCATCCTTGGGAATGGTGAGACCTCTACAAATGTTAGGCAGGTTTTAAAACTATACACAACATCTTAGATATGAACTGGTTATCATTAGACTTGGCCAGTGTAGCTCCTGTGCCTTCATGCTGAAAACCTTCTCAATTCAAGTAAGCTTCTGCTAGGATTTCCAGCTGAAGAAAGTCATTTGTTTGTAACCAATAAACTCCGAGACTAGCTTTCTTTTTATTTAAGTAATCTGGCTATACAAAGCAAGGAGTAAGGCCCACATGCCAGACTAAATACCCCAACAAACAGTTAGCAACCAGTGTCCCCTTGCTCCAGCCATACCTTGAGGTATGGCCAGAATTTGAAACAGTAAACAATGTCCACAGTTAAACTCCAGCCACAACAGGAACAATATTTTCTTCATGGATTTGGGGTTGAAAGAGCGAAACACTTAGGCAGTGTACGATAAAGCTGCAACACGCTATGATGTTAAAAACTGAAAAGCCACAGCAGGAGTAAGAAGAGTTGCAGACGACCTCGAGTTCCACAGCAGACTGTCGGTATTTCTGCCCGGGAGAGGACAGCAGCTCACAATGCTACAGAACAGCTGGCTGTGCTGAGCGGTGTGGGGCGAGATCATGGGCACAGGCAGAGATTTAATGGAGTAGAAAGTGGAGATGGGCAAGTAGACGTATAAGATGGACCAGCTTTAGCTCCTTCCTCGCAGCTCTGTCCTGGACATCACCTCAGACACACAGCAAAGGCTGTAGGGCTTGGCAGACCTCTGTCTCCAGCCCCCTCTTTGGTTGTGATGGAGTCTGTTTTTGTGGGCTTCTATTTACACTGTATTCATAATACTTGTTTTGAAATGTTTAGTTTCACTTGGGTGCGCTGTAAAAGCCTTCTGTTTTTCCTCTGCTCTTCAAATTTAGATCTGTTTTTGAATGGAAAATGTGGCTTCAAGATGATAACTCAAGAGCTTCATTTTGAAAGCTGTTAAAATGCTCCATCATGCTAGAAAGGAAAGAATTTATTTGTGAAACTTGGAAACAAAACTTCAGTATTTCTAAAATCCTTCCATTTTTTTCAGCAGAAAAAAAAATGCTCTGGAAATTAGATATGAATCTGCAGGGAGTTTCACTCACATAAAGCTGCATTTCACTTCCACTGAAACTCCTTTCTTCATTCAATTTGGTGGTTAAAAGGAAATAAAAATAGTCCCCTCCCTGTTTAAGGAAACAAGCAGAAGGGAATGACAGCAATGTTACTTGCAGGCTGGGCCAGGGACTTAGGAGGTGCCAGAACTTCCAGTCTTCTTCCATTTCTCATGGGACTTTGGCAATGGGATTTTAGCCAGTGGGTTGAGGGCACCAGCGGTATCCTTGAAATAAAAGCAGCCTGATTTTCAGAAACACTCAGTGCCTGCCACTTTTACTGACTGCAGTGAAACTTCACTAAACCGAAAGCAGGGACATTTTAGTGTAGGTGCTTGGCCAACTAAAACTCAGGTTACTTTATACATTGGAAGTCAGCTATAAGGTATAATTTCTGTTACTAATACCTAGTATCTTCTCTCTAAACAGTCATGCAAGCATATTTTGGAAAAGCATATTTGGAAAGAATATGACATTTTCACACATGTTAAAAAAAATACTACTTTACTGCATGTGTGCAGCTCCTGTTGGACTCAGAACTACCAAAGCAAATGCTTGTGGAAATTTGATACCAAGGCAGTCACATTAGAATGTTCTTTTTAAAGCCAGATTTAACAGTTATTTCTTGTTTTTCTTAATTTTGTATTAGCTAATTGCTTTTCAAATCAAAATGAATAGAGGCAGAGGTCCTCTGAGACTCTGGGAGCGTGCTGGGAGCATGTTGTGTTACATCTGCTCACTTCACTTTGAATTGCATCAGATTTTGGAGTGTAACAGACTGTTAATGGGTGCTGTCACACACAGTTTGACACAATCATATCTCTGCATTCTGAATTTGCAGCCCTGATGTTGCCCCCACTGGAGCCATGAGAAGAGTTTCAGTTCTCTGTAAGGGGCTTCTTTTAAATTTATGTCTATGCATTTTGGAAGAGCTTTCTGAGGCTGCACTATTGCATAGCTGCCATTGGACAAGATTTTTTTTTCAGTATCATAGGCCTCTCCCAAAGCTGTCAAAGTCGACAGTCGATGAATCCATTCATTTCACAACTGCAGATCCCTGAGTGCTAGTGAAAGAGCCAATTTGCATCACTGAATTCAAAGAGAATATTGTCAGTAAAGAGCATAACAATGTATATGATCACAGTGTGTAGGAACAACCAAAAGAATTCATGAGAGGCAAGAGGCTTTAGAAGAAATGTCATTGAAGAAAAGGACTAGAACAGTGAGTGTGGAATAAAACTGAGAGGAAGAATCAGGAAAAGTGGGGTGCATAGGGTCGGAGTGAAGACACAAGTGACATGAGGTAAAGTTCAGCCTGTGCCACAGAAAAAAGAGAAAGCAGATGGTTCACAGCTATTGCAGCTACTGCAACTGTTCCTGCAAGCAGGAGTCACTTTGGCAAAGTTGCCTCCAAGCTCTCAGGTGAGGAGTGATGGAACGAGGAGGAAGATGGCAGGAAAGGATCACAGGACTCTTTAGTCCCCCAGGTAAGGAAAGGTCTCCTTTGCCTTTAAGGCTGTTAATCGTTTCATGCTACCGCTCCCCTTTCCAGTGACCTGAGAGGTCTTGGCTCTCTGAAGATGTGCATGGGTAAAACAGAATCCAGGCTGAAAACTGGACCCCTAAATTATATTTAAAAAGTGAATGAACTACTTTAAGGAGGTGAAAGCTATCACTGTATCAATCTATTCTGGAGAACATTGACCTAGACATGTAGATCTCCAGGGTGAGCTATTTGTCTTCAGCAGAGAGATGTTCATTCACCCTGCAAGCCCTGCTAGAAGTTTGCAAAGCATTAAACTTGGACCTGATACTTATGCAGTGAACCAAATTTTGCCTTCAGCAACATTAATTTCAGACTGGAGTTAGCCAGTGGAGTTGCTCTCTACTACAGCTAATGGAAATGAGAGGCAAATCTGATCTAGAATCTCATGTGGAAACTGGCAATATAGATTGATTGAGACATTATTTTAGAAATATTTCATAGTCAATACCATGACTTCAAAGCTCAATGTCATCTCAAGTCTCCTGGCATGGATACATGACATTCATTAATAGAGGTGCTGAAGGACTGGCATCCAGTTGATGTCATCAGACAAATTACTTCTCCATTACCTATTGATTACTGTTCTGCCTGGCAAAGAGTACGTGCTTACTTTTCATACCAATGGGAAATAGAAAAATTCAATAGCTGACCACTTTAGGTAATTATTCAGTTCTTGAAATGCTTCATCTATGGCCAGATAGAAACTGTGGCTTTTCCAGCATCCAGTAGTCTGTATTCTCAGCAGAAGAGTCCCAGAGAACATACTGCTCTTGGGTTCCTCAAATTTTCCTGCATCTTTTCCTTTAGATAAGAGGTTTAATTCATGCTCCTGTCCTTACTTTTCACAGGTGGGGCACATTTTATCAAAGGATGGCTTTATTATGTCTGATCGACAAGATAAGAGAAAATCATTAGTAGGGGTTATGAAAAAGTTTGGATCCATCAGGCTTCCACAAAAAAAATCACAATTATTTAAATAGAAATATTTGTAAGAATGTGTCAGTTTTCACAAAATATGACAGGGAAAAAAATCAAAGTGATTTTTTTTCCTTATTTTACTTTGATAAGAAAAAAATGCTTTGTTCTGACTATATTGTCCAGATTCATTTTGCTTAGACTGCTCTATCACATGCCAATATATATATTTTTACAGTGTTGCAAAGGCATCACATAAGTTGAGATATTATTACCTTATCTGTGCAAAACATTTTGGCACTGCTGAAATTAAATGTTTCTGTAGTCTTGAAGTCAAACAGTAGATTGCTGTGTATGAAAAGTCTTTTTGTTTCATTTTGTTTTCCCACTTTTCATGAAACCACCTAATATGACTGCAAATGTTATGATGTGTTCCGGTGACAGTAATCTATTTCCTAGTCACAGTTGAGAGTATAGTCAGAAGATCCAGACTGGTTCCTGTTCTCAAATTGCTGATCCTTTCATATGGGAAAAAATAGCACAACTCTCCTTCCCATGAAATAAGCCTGGTGTTGTTGCTTCTATGTAGAGGTGATGTGGAGGTGACTGTTTATAGAACTTCTAATTAAATCTGAGACAGGATAGACACAGCACTGAGATAGGAGTGCTAAAGGGCGGCTCATCAAGATGGGAATGTGATGGGTAAATTTTCAGAGTGCAGCCCACTGAAGAAAGGATGGAGAATGACCAAGTGCCCTTAGAATGGTGATGAAGGAAACATTGTTTCTCTACTAGCATCGACAAAAAAGGGATTTGTCTTGTCCAGAGTCTCGTGAGTCACTGATAAAGATGCAAGAAAACTCACTGGGCAACTGTGACTAAACTCAGACCTTGTGATCCCTCTGTGAAGCCCAAGGAGGGTGAACTGGGATGGACAGTGGCACTGAGGTGGAAAGAGAAAACTGAGATTCGTGGGAAACATGAGGTGCCAGATTTCAGCAGTGGCCTGAGAGATCATTATGAATATTTTAGTGCTTCCAAATATCTCCTTAAGAGGAAGGATGTGAAAAGGCATTTCTGCTGGAGCTAAGGAACGGCTATACAAGAAAACACAGAAACTACCCCCTACCTCAGCAGCGCTGCAAGCATCCATGGGTGTGCTCTGCAGGTCTGTGCAAGGGCAGGCAAGCTGTTGATTTAAGACCTCTAAAATTACATGGAAAGGACTTTGATGAACACTGCCCTGATTTACATCTTTCACAACTCCAAAATTTCAGTCAGCTTCCACAGGGAGTAAATCAGAAAAGGATTTGTCTCACTGATTATTTAATTACTCTGCAGCTGCTTAGCAGCTTTCTAGATTGGCACACAGTGGCTAGGGAACTTCAGAAGCCATTTTGACTTCTTGCAGAGCATGAGGCAATTAAAACCAAGTTTTTCTTTAATCTACATTCTCAAGGGCAAAATGGTGACCCACTGGAACAATGGTCAGTGAGCTGGATTTCATCAGTTTAAAAAAAAAAAAAAAGCAATGCCCACAGGCTTTGTTTTCAAGACTTCTTGTAACTACAGCTGGAGGAAGGTTGAAAACTTGCACTAGTCTGTACAAAATCTCAACTAAATAAATAGAACTATTTCAAAAAAATGACTCAAATCTATTGTTAACATTTAGTTCACAGAGAAGAGCTCAGTATCTCTGGTTGTCCTACGGCATTCCCCTTTCTCAGGCAACAGTGAAACCATGGCCAACTCCTGCTTTCCGGCTTCCCAAACCAGAAAGAAAAAACACCCCACCGGCATCCAGTGAACATCTTGGTTATTTTGTAGTCTCTGCTTTGAAAACTTCAGATGGTTTCTCCACATCATGTGGTTGTTTGAACACTGTGATTATTTATTAACATTATGAATGGGAAAATAGGATGACCCATAAAAAGCTGAATGAACTCTGAATAGGAGTCAACATTGAGGAGCTATGATTTGTTACCTATCGACAGTAACGCTTTGTATGTGGGAAGTGGGTGCATGGGAGGTTACAGAGCTACGCAAGGTGATGCTTTCTCCATTCGTGAGTAGGATCAGGCTGTTCTTGCTCTACTGCCTCCAGCCCTTTTGACCAGGGGGACTTTTCCTCAGCAGGGCTGAAGTCCTCTCCCATTTGCACAGTGAGCCCTGTTGCTCCTGTTGCAGTCATGTACATTTATCAGTAGTAAGCAATAACGTATGTATTTTTCTATATCCATACTTGAGAGTTACTCATACTTCCCAGTGTTGAGTGAGCCAGCACTCAGGCCATCTTTCAGAAAATAAATAAATGAAGAGACATTAGCGTTTTATTACTTCTGCGATGTATGTAAGTGCTTTTGGTAAGAGACTACTTCAGTTTTAACAGCTGAAAGTTAAGCAACCTTAAAAGAGAGCACTTTCACTGAAGTAGAAAGGATAACTTTTCTGGCATGATGGAGGTTTTTGAATGTTATTACAAGCCCTGTGAGCAAGTGGGGTTTTAAGATTACAGTTCCAGAACTGAAACCTATTGAG
>JANHGO010000053.1:91350297-91371199 GCA_024606505.1 Aquila spilogaster | reverse complement strand
TTGAGACTGAAAATAAGCCATGGGTAGTTCTGTTATCAAGGATGAGGCATGTATGTCATATAATCAGCATCCAAAACATGTGAGCATGTCTCTTGAAAGGAAGTTTGCTGCAAGTTTTAGTAGAAAAGGTGGAGATTTGTTAGTGTTTCCAAAGAATTTCCCTCCATGAAAAATTGAGAGCGTACTAAACCGAAGTGAATCAGGCACGCATCTGTACCTCACGTGGCCACCACCCTTCCCTGGTCTCCTGGCATGGGCATGCAGGCAGAAAGAGGATACTGAAATCATGCTGCTGCAGACTGTGGCAAAACTTCTACCAACCTCAGCATGACCAGTTTCACCCAGCTATTGCACTTTTTAGGATTAAGAGGTTGATCTCAAGCACTACCTACTTGCATGCCTGGGGTGAGGAGCTATGTATCAAAAAGGCCTTGGCATGAGGCATTTGGAAGAGGTTTGTTGTTATATGCCTGTGAAAATTACAGAAAATAGCAGCTGGAATGTGAACCCTAAGGGTGGGACTCACTTCGCTTAATCTAACCATGTTAAAATTAAGTAAATCATGCAAAGTTCCTTCTACAGTCAGTGGATAGAGAAAGATACCTCCAAAGGATAATTCATCAGGTCCATTTCAGTATGGAAAAAAGCCACCACATTGAGGTGGCAGTGGGTGGGAGGCAGCGTGTGGCATCTTGTGGAAGAAGTGGATGTTGTTTATCTGGACTTTAGGAAGAGGTTTGACACTGTCTCCCACAACATCCTTATAGACAAACTGATGAAATATGGACTAGAAGAGTGGACAGTGAGGTAGACTGAAAACTGATTGAACTGCCAGGCTCAAAGTGTTGTGATCAGTGTCATGAAGTCTGGTTGGAGGCCAGTCACCCATGGTATGCCCTAAGGGTTGTTATGGGGACAAATATTTTTTAACATATTTGTTAATGATCTGGACAGAGTGCACTCTCAGCAAATTTGAGGGTGATAAAAACCCAGGAGGAGTGGTTGATACAGAAGGTGGTTGTGCTGCTATTCAGAGCGAATTCAACAGATTGGAACAATGGGCAAGCAAGAAATTCATGAAATTAAACAAAGGCTGAGCTCCCAGAGCTTCAGGAGATTCCAGGAGGAAAAAATTGTTCTTACTCAGGTGCCAAATCCTGCACCTGGGGGGAATAACCCCATGCACGAATGAAGGTTGGGGGCCAACCCGCTGGAAAGCAGTTTTCAGAAAGGGCCCTGGAGCATTCTGGTGGACAGCAAATTTACCATAAGCCACCAATGTGCCTTTGCAGCAAAGGTGGCCAACAGTCCCCTGTGCTGCACTAGGAGGAATGTTGCCTGCCAGGTGAGGGAAATGGTCCTTGCCCTCTGCTCAGCACTGGTGAGACACATCTGAAATGTTGGATCCACTTCTGGGCTCCTCAGAACAAAAGAGAGTGAGTCCAGAACCGGACCACAAAGATGGTTAAGAGACTGGAGCAGCTGACATGAGGAAGGGCTGCAAGAGCTGGGACTGCTCAGCCCCAAGAAAAGGAGGCCTAGGTGCATTTTATCGATATTTATAAATACCTGAAGGGTGGGAATAAAGAAGATGGAGCCAGGCTCTTCTCAGTGCTGCCCAGTGACAGGACAAGAGGCAACAGGCGCAAACTGAAATACAGGAAATTCCATTTAAACATATGAAAACACTTTTTTCCACGAGGGTGGTTAAACAGTAGAGCAGGTTGCCCAGAGTGTTTGTGGAGTCTCTGGAGATCCTTGGAGATATTCAAAGCCTGAGAAGACTCGGCTCTGAGCCACCCAGCCTGCTCTGAGCAGGGGTGGTGGACTAGACAATCTCCAGGGGTGCCTTCCAGCCCCAGCCAGCCAGTGACTGCGTGGGTGCCACTTTGGATTGCTAATGTGAGGTGAGAGAATACACATACGTACGCACAGCCTTGCCCAACAGCACAATTATTCTCTGAAATTCAGCAATGTGCAGATATTTCCCAAACAAGCCCTGATTATCTTGGCCAGAAGCAGGAGCACGCTGGGCACGTCACTGCGGTGTCATGCCCAAATGTTGCCCTACGTGCTAACTTCTTGCTCTGCAATCAGGAGAACGCACTGGCGCAAGACTGCTGGCTAACAAGCAGAAATATCTTCTCTTCATTTCTGCAGGAGAAGCCGCAGCAATTTGACTGACTTAATTGTTCAGAGCCCAAAGTAGAAATAATATAAAAGTTTCCATATGGTTGGCAAGCAGACAAAGCAACCTAGTCCGTGACTTCCCAGTGCTGTTGGCTTCATCAGCGTGATGATATCCACAGACTGATGATTCCCAGTTTTTATTGTAACTCTTTGGGTAAGGAAAATTGCACAGACATTCCTGCTCCTGTTTAATAGCACTTTCTGCAGATTGCTTCCTTGGATTAACATCTTGCCTTTGTTCAGCTGTCAAAAATAATTCATGCAACAGCGCAAAACATATTTGAGGCAAATAATAGCACAATAATGAATATAGACCATGTAGCATTGCACTGCAGGTAAAACAAATGGGGAAGGAGATGAAAGAATTAACAACTACAAGTACTGGAAATGGATCCTTTTTTAAAGATAAACACAGAGTGATAAGTATCAGCCTAAAAAGCAAAAGTGTGTGCAGCCTGGAAACAAGGCGTAGACAAGCAGAACACAGTCTCCCCTTAAAGCAGCAGAAAAATAATTAGAAAACGTCTGGCAAGAGAAACTAAGTCATCTTTAAAGAGTGCCAACAAATAATACATAATGCATTTGATTACACGCTTTGCTCTTGGCATACCCAAAGCTTTTGGTGGTGTCAGAGGGAGATCTGACAAAGTCAAAGGGGTGAAGTGAAGCCCTGAAGAGGAATCCAACACAAATTCTACGTCACATGCATCCTTCCCTGCCTTGCATAGGCTTATAGGATTTTATACCATTGCTCATCACTGTAACACCTGAAAGCTGATCTCAGCAGGACTGATCTATGTAATCTTACATCTGAGCTTATTTATCTGGAACAGCACCACAAGTTTGGTTGAATCTTTTGGGGTTTGTTTGTTTGTTTGTTTGCTTAACATACTATTACATTAAATATATGTAGTGTTCACTTTGCAAAAAAGAAAAGCCGAAGATTCATCAAAATCCATGAAATAGAATTTCACAAGATGAAGACCTGTTTTAAGCATATTTATGCAAGTTCTTTAATCTCTCACTGTTTAAAACACCAATTAAGCATGTGCTTAATGCCAAGTATGTTCTTTCAACCCATTGACAACAAGGTCTAGTAAATGTATTTGCCTAGGAATTTTTCCTGGTGGTACAAAAGTACATTTTATTGTACAAGGTTCCTACTTAAAATAATATCATTTTTTTTCTGAATAAGAATACAAGGCAGAAGGAAGAGTAAAGGTGGGAACCCTTCCTAGTGAGGTGTCCTGAGGGTACATACAAGGGAGAGATCTCCCAGGTTGCAGTCATGCTCCAGAACAAAAGTATTCTCCTTGTTCACATCAGCAAAGGACCGAGGAGAGGGGAGATAGCTCAGACCATGTTACAGTGCTTTCTAGCAATAGATAGGCACCCTGGCCTTTGCAGTCACACTGGCCATTAATGGTGGTGGTTAGGGCAAGCATGAGAAGGGCAGATCTCATCAGGCTGGTGAAAATAAATTACTTTTTTCTTAACAATTTTAGTAGTGCAAAAAATTTCATTCTCCAAAGGAGGCAGTCCATTTTGTTTTCAGAGGAATTTTTAATCATTACATTTTAGAGGAACAGAGGTAGTTTTGATGCAAGAGCTCCACTTGGAAAAGCAAACCAAAAAACCTGATTTGTTTGCTGTCCATGGACATGATGTTTATGCCATATTATCCCCTTGCTTTGGGACTCCTCCTGGCCATCTCAGGGGCCAGGAAGGATTTCCCATTTTTAAGCCATAGTTTGGCTGCTAAGAGGAAAAAACAATGAAGAATGGTTATGGTTAGAAACACGTGATAGGGAGGATGTGCTGGGTGCTCCTAGTGGCATCGGTCTTTATATCCCCTGTTATTGTGTTTTGTCTGCATTGAGGTTCCATAAGGGATTTTTCTCCTCGGTTTGCTTGTGGGAGAGTAGGAAAGTGGATTGATTTCCTCTGTACCATGGGCTGCAGTTGCTTTCCTAGGGTACCTAGGAAAAAGTACATAACAAAGGAGAAGAGGTACTTGGCAAGGGCTCTGCTAGAGGACGTATCTAAAGTAGGGAGGCAGCAGCCACACTCCACTGCACATTACTGATATGGCACATTACTTGTGTGGGTTTGTCTGGTCAATGTAGGGTGTTGGGAAGAAGGTCTGCAGTGTGAGGACAAATGGTCTCTGAGACAGCTAAAGAAAAAAACAGAAAGTGTCATTTAGAGAATGTGGCAATGAAAGGTTTGGGGTTTGCTTTTTATTTTCCACCTTTTGTCTTTTGCTAAATTAGACCTGTATTCATGGATTTGGATGCAGAAGCTCAAAAGGTTGAGTCCCTTTTTGAAAGGAAAGTGTTGTACACCAGTTCATTTGTCACCTCCTGACCTACAGATCTGTTCAGAAACAAGAAGCTGGGGCTCTTTTTAGAAGCAGGGGAAATAATTTCCCACTAAGCTGTGCCTTTCCCATTTAGAAAAATTATATATGTTTTGTCTATGTCTAAGACAAAATGCAGGCTGGATATTAAAAAGCATTTTTGTGTGTTCATATTGAATGGGGTTTGCAAAGCACCTTGATGACTACTTTTCTTTCATTTCAATGAGTGCCAGGTGATTTAGAAAATGCCGGTAAGTACCTCTCTTACCTTTCTATAAATATCTTAAAATATCTGACCCGCATGACCCAGATAAAAGCAGACAACACAGTTGCAATTTGGATGCTTCACGGATGGTAAAAGATCCACACTGATTGTCTGGCTCCTCTCCACACTGGAGTGTCTCTTCCCACAGTGGCCCTGAGAAGAACAGGACTTTCTGAAGTTAATAAAAGTTATATGCATGAGTAAGTGAGTGGAACCACTCAAACAGGGAGGACAGCCTCGTGGGACAGCCAGGAAGATCCTCCTAACATTGCAGAGGTAACTTTGGGAAATGTTCCCACAGGGGAACAGATCTTGACATCATCTGAGTCACTTAAACCAAGACTGGAAATAAGCAGGGCCAACCTAAGCTTTTCTGGAAGAGAAAACACTGTGGGAGTAGCTGTGTTTCCCAGTCTGCCCTATTCTTGCCTCAGACACACCTTGAAAATTCCGGCCATGTATTTATTTGCATATGGATTAGCCAAGGTGTCAAATGGTTTCTAACGCATCATTTGAAGATGTTCAGATGCTCTAGAGGCTCTCACCATGATGTGCTCACATCCTGCTGTGGAGGGGTAGGAAAGACTTTGCATGCTTCTTCTGTGTCCAATTCTGTTCTACTTTTTGAGACTTTCTTAGATAAAAAGAGTTTGGGATTTCTTGGACTTTGGGGAATTGGGGAATTTGGGAACTCAAATTAAAAACTCCTCCTTGAATTCTTTAAGCCTGGGGGATTCTTTCCTTTGCTGTTAGATGTATTTGGGAACAGTGATAGGAAATATCCTTTGCTCTGTCAAAAGATAGGAAATACCCTGTGGAGGACTGAGAGGGAAGTTCCATTTAGAAAACACTTTTGAGAGGCATGCGTGTCCAGTGAAGAGGCCTCATTTAACTGCACCAAAAAAAATTTAAAAATATATATCTCTCTCAAACTCTCCTTTTTTCTTTTTACCAAACTATAGCACTTAGCAACTACTGCCAGCTGGTGTGTCAGGAGATTGGTGCCAGGCGCTATTAACATTTACATGTCCTTGAATGTGGCAGGGAGTGTTTCCTTGATATTGTGGTGGGTTTTTTTCTTGTTTGATGATCTCGCTTGTAAAACTGGTGAGAGTGGACTGGAGGAGAGTGAATGCTTCACTTTCTTTTAAATTCCTGTCATCTGTTGTTGTCAGAAGCCATAATGTAGCAAGCTAAATGGCACAGTACAAAAGTGGAGATATTTTGCTTCTACAAGCTCTTTTTACTCTTCTGCACTACCAGCTCATGAGTTGGTGTTTGATAGTTGTGCCCTTCAGCTCGACTTTTTACGGATCCTTTTACTTGTAGTTAAAACTTTTCAAAGAATGCCACTAAACTTTCATTGAACATGCACTAAACGCTGTACATCAATATAAAACTGTTCCTACCATTCTAGCTGTTTTGGAGAGAAAAATTAAAAAAAGAAAAAAAAGAAAAAGAAAAAAAAAAGAATTAAAAAAAAAGGTTGTTCCTAACTCCTGGCACATCTTTCAGAGATCTCCTGACTTTCTGCCCATGGACATTCTGGTTATTAAATTAAAAGTTATGAGCACTAATTGTGACTTGTACAGCATCAACGTGGGAACAGTGAAGCAAAATACAAATAAGCTAAAGAATTGGGAGGCTTAGTGGAAAAGTGCACCATAGATATGGCTCAAGATGTTGAATTCGGTAAACTTCTGACCATGCATTTCTGAAAGGAGACTACCACTGAGGTCTCCGGGTGGAACCAAGGCCTCCAGAGCACAGGGGACTACAAAGTCCTACCTAAATCAGACTTGAGGAATGCTCCTTCCCAGAAATGTCTCAAAGCTCCCCAGCTGTGCAAGACAAATGCTTTTTGGCAACCACACAAGAACAGGATGTGGAAGGAAGGGTGGGACAGCGAGACACTCGCATGTGGGGAATATAAAGCCAGGAGCAGGTGAGTGGAAAGACCCAAGGAGCTGTTCCCATCCTTGCCACAGTTGGGGTTGGCCAACTGATGGTGGGCAGGGGGTGGACCCTGACAGTGCTGTCAGTGGGGGAAATAATCTCCCAATGAGAGCAGTAGATGCTCCACTGCCTGATCCCTTCTAATCAGCCTGGATTAAGCACTGGAGCTATTAGCCCATAATCTCAGAGGCTTATCCACCCAGTAAAGTAACCATGCCAAGGTACATGCTCTGGCCCTGAAGCCAGCTGGTGCGGTGCTGCTTGTGTCCATGCAACCATTTCTCTCAAGAGAGTGGCTTCCTCCATACTGCCTTTTGGGATCAGCCACTGACCTATATCCTCCAGGAGACTAATACTACTGCTATACTGCCCTGTGGGTGTAGGTTGGGAGATGTCATGAGTGAAAACTCTTCCAAGATTCCACCAGCAGTGGCAAGCATGAGCTTGTACCCATGCCCTGCTTAGTATAGCTGTAGTCAGACAGACTGTAGGTCCTGTAGGCTTAGGAACTGGTGGAATGTAACAAAAGTACAGTCTTTTTCCAAAGACTTCATAGCACTTTCAGAGGTATTCTAAAAATCTTTATGAGATGGATGAGAAAAGCATATAGGAAAACAGGACTGATACAACAGGTAAAGATATGTGCTCCACAAGCCAGTCATAACCCTAGTTATTAGACACCTGGCACTCCCCACCACCTGAAGATAATCTCTAAATTTGTTTGCATTAATAAACTTCTGTAAACTCTGTTAACCCTGGAATGGGCACTGGGGTACAGTGGCTAGAGGAGAGACTGGGTAGCACTGCTGCTTTGAGCCCAGGGTGATTCGGGCAGGTTTGCATCATTCTCTTGGAGCAGAAGGAAATGTGTCCAAGAGACTGTAGAGAGCTTCAGGACACGGCTGAGCTTGGAGGGAGAAAGGACATGGAGGATGGGTCTTGTTCCTTCTCTCCAAGCTTTGTTAGGCCTGCACTGGCCATCACAGAGCTGGTTTACGTATAAACCATACCAATTTACCAACTGGTAAGGAACAGCTGTCAGCAAATTAATTTTCACTTGGGATTCTCTATACAGCCCTCCGAAGTGTAGACTTTCATAGGCTCAAAGGGTGGGTACAAATGCCAGCAGAGCAGCATCTTACTGTTCTTCATGCAAAGGAAAACCAGCTCTTCTGCATGTGGCTTCTTGGATGAGTCTGCATTTGCTTGTGGCAGAGTTCTCAGTGCAGCAGGGCTTTTATTTTAATGCTGTAATAAAATATCTGACAATAAACTCTTATGTAATTATGAGTGCTCTCTTTCCGTCAGAAACTCCCAATACACCTCACTTCAAAAGGTAAGGTTCTTTACCAGGTCAATTATGTCTTGCCAGTAAATACTGCATCTAATATCACATGTATTTTTACTGAAGTCAAAATTATTACTTTAATGCATTATTAGTTGACATTTTTTACCTGGATGTGTCACATTAAAGTATATCATTTAGCATCCAGGTGTCGCAAAAACCAAAGATGTGAAGAAGCGCAGTGTCACCTGCAAAAATCAAAATAAATGAACAGAGCCAGGCGCCTGCCGATTGCCTCACAGGCAATGTCATAACGGAGGGCCACATCCTGTTCTTGGTGTCACCAGTGTAACTTGCAACAGGAGCACTGGCAATGAGCATTTCTGTTATAGTCTGGCTATAAAGCGGGACAGTGAAAGTGATACTTGGAAAGAACTATGTGCTTGAGTTTGGGAACCCAGTGTATGGAGCAAAGTACTGACTGAATCAGTGAGAAAGGTGGATGGCAAAGGTATAATGTGGTTTCTCAATTGGCTTAAAGGCTGCCACTGAGATGAAGAGTCCTTCCTCACCTCTTCTGCCCTCATCTGCATGGTTCCTCTCCTTTTCTTCATGGTTCATCTAGTTTTACCGGGTGAGTGAAATTTTCAGCCAGCTCAGTGGAGATGGCTTGTGAGGCTTAATTTGGCGTTTCCAGTCCAGCAAAACTAGGGAACTTTTCAGCTTCCAGGTCCAGATACATGCCTTCATCAAATCATGATGTGGGACCAGGAGAAGATGCAGATACTCACTGGCCTCTTCTGCCTCACCCTGATTTCCATGGGAAAGATACCTAGATCTGTATGCCAGACGGGAGCATAACACGCTGTGGTAGATCCCTGTCTGGACATTGGGGCCACAGAACCCTGGGGTGGTCAAAGCCTTTACCTCTCAGCTAGAGACACAGAAAAGAAATGCATGGATTTGTAAAATGCCATACATGAACTCTTGTTGCAGAGCTGGAGATAAATCGCTTAAATACCAGTCAGTAGTCTCAGTCACAGGGTCTTGAGAAGTCTTCAGCATTTACCACTCAGCTGAGCTCTCTCTGAACTGGGCGGGATTGATATGGCTGTGATGACTTCTATACCAGCAAGCCAGACAGCTTGGCTTGAAATCAAATTAGCCAAAGGAATATCACTGTCAATAAGTTATGGTTTCCAGAAGCCAATGTCTTTTAACTATTCTACCACAAGAGTGCTACTGGGATATGGTTTCTAATTTGGTGAAGCCCATCCTTATTTAACATTATTTCAAAGTTTAATATAGTTTGTCTTTTTTTTAGGTCACAGGACCCACAAATCAATACGTATTGAGTTAGCCAACCGCAATGAGATAGTTAATTCTCATCCACCACACTTTAAGCACTACCTGCATCGACTAGAGAAGGCACAACTGGCTTCTTACACTAAAAAGCAAGGAAAAAACACCACTAACGACATTGCCAAGAACTGACCCCAAGTTATTTAAGTCGGAATTTTCACTGAATTAGACTACCAGTTCTTCCACATTGAGAAATAAGTTTTTCAAATAAGCTCATAGGCATGCATTAGAAGTTTCTAGCTGCACGGTATGGTTTATACTCTGTGGCCAATTTCAAACACATTAAAGGCAAATATGCTAAAATCTGGCTTATACTGACATTCAGGTGTTTTCGCTGCTGCATAAATTGCATTTTTTTGCATTTCAGTAAGAAGTTTCTACATAAACCTTGGTGTCACAGGTGAAAATAAATTTACTGCAGGGTGTTTGGCAACTAGACAACACCATAAGCCCATCTACACAGCTTATTTTTACATGTAGACTTTACCAGCTGCTAGCAAGTGGTTATCCTACCTGTAACAGGGTGAAAGGTTTTAGCTCTATAAAGCACCAGCTGTCATTGCCAATTTTTTCACAAAGCTCCAAATCCTCAGCACTTTCCTTCAAATGTTAGTGTTTAGGTCTGTGTGATCATGCACAGCTCTTCTCTTCCTCTGATTAAAAGCAAAGACATTAATGGCTTTATGATTAATGAGAAAAGCTTGGAAATGTCATTATTCACAACTTAAAACTCAGAAGATAAACAGTAATAATCCCAATGCATTTGGCTTAAAATTAGCAGAGTAATATGTAGATAAATATAAGTTGAAAAAACACAAACAAAAAACAAATTTCAGACTGGCAGTTATGAATGACCTGGAAAGGCAATTTATGGTTCACTAAGAGGGTGGGGGGACGTATTCTTCTCAGTCCCACCATTGCAGGATTCCGAACTCAGGCAATGATTGCTTAGGATTACGACGATACACATAGATAATAAAATTTTCTAGATGCATTGTTCAGAATCTTAGCAATGTTTAGTAATGCTGAATAGAAGATAATGCCTGAAGGAGCTTTTAATCTCTGGGGGATTAAATGGACTACTGCCCAAAGCCCTGTCAAATCATTACTTTGAGGATACCTACCAGGTAGTGAAAGACTAGAAAGAAGTCATGCCCAGCCGTGGTGTAACATCCTACACCACCACAGGCAGAGCAGTGCCAAGGTGGGACTTGTGTAGCAATGATGGGACCCAAACCATGGCTTGGTCATTCTTGACCTGGCACAGGTCCAGGAGCTACTTTCCCTGCTTGTGGAACCATCTCCCACAACCACCACTGATGGAGGCATCTGACAAAAAAAGCGTGTGGGCTTTTGTTTATGCAGAGCTGGGAGTGCAGCCATTTTAAAACTCCTTTCCTTCATCGGTTCTTTACAACCTTTTCGATCCAAGTTTTCCATGTTCTGTTTTGCTTCAAGCTGCATTTATGGAATGGTTTTGGTTAAAGCAGTTCTGCTCTTTCAGAACACAGAGATGAGGAATTATCTCAGCCAGCTTCTATTGAGACATCTCAATATTTTCAAGTACTTGGCTTTGCAATCTGAATTTTTTACTGCATTTTTGTTCAACAGTCTACAACCAGGTGAAGGCCATGTACAAAGAGAAATGCAGGTTCCTTGCATTTGCCACTTCTCTGGATTTGTGAAGTATGTAGTGGTGGGTTTTTTTCCACCCTCTTTTAGTTTATGAACACAAAAGCAGTGAAAACCATGATGGTCCTGTGACATGAAACTTTTATTCATAATATCCTCAGGAAACAGCGTTTGTAATGGAATAAAGCCAAAACTATTGCTAAGATTTTTTTTCTCATAACATTGCTCAGGTCAGGGAAGATCATAAACTTGCTGCTAATTTTTTCCAGCATTCCCCTATGTCCATAATTATCATAATTCGTGTTGAAATTTGTATATCTCTTATATATGACTACAGAGGAGTTTTCTGGAAACTTTTTTGTCCCTCCCTTGTATCAAACTTTATGAAGAAAATGCTACAGTCACATCTATTCAACTGTCTTCCTACAGAAAGGTAGAAGAGAAGGCAGCAAATAAAACTGGTAACTCTCTAAAAAAATGTCTTTAAGGGAGTAAGTTGCAGACAATCTGTTGATACAGACAGTTAGGTTATAGTGATGGCATTAACACCATGTGGCTGTGACTGTGTATAAATCTCTTAATCACAGCCTAATTTTTCCCACCTGCAACATGAACTAGTATCAAGTGCAGATGGTACTGTTGAGGATTAGCTTTTAGTAACTTTTTGTGCAGTAATCCAAATGTGTGCAGAGACCTGTACTAACCTTACATTTCATTAAATATTCCTAATACACTACCTCATGTGAACAGCCAAAACCTGCAGAGAGACCTTTTCAAGCAGAAGTTTCTTGGTTCCTTTTAGCGCTATCAAAGCTGTTCTAAAAGTTTTCTCCCTTCCCTTGGATCTGGTACCTCAGTTAATACCTAGGCTTTTTTTTTTTAAGCTGCAGTTAAATAAAATTTAAAGGGACGAGCTAACTCAAAGGTTTAATGCTTCATGCCTGTGTCATTTTCTGAATGTATTAGCCCTTCTCTCAAAATGTAATTAAGTCCTCAGAGTTTAAGGGTGAGGTTATAGAAGGTCTGTCTTGCATTTCTTCCACTTCCAACAGAAAGTTGTTCTCTTAAATGCATCTGTTCCTGGTTGTGGTTCCAGATAAGGTTGTGAACTTTGGTTAGAAGACCCTTGGAGTGCTTTTTGTCACTCTGCATCTTCAAAATTTGGACACAAATGGAGCCTTTGCAAATGGCTCTATTTCATTATGCCCTGTTCTCTACAGTGTCAAATATGTACTCTTCAAGGGAGACTTAAAAAGGGAGGGTCCACTCGTCCTTGTTCATAAATTGCAGCTGAGGGGGAAGAAAAATTATCATTAAAGAATTTTCCTGGAGATATTCCAGGGAAAGCCTCAAGACTGAGTGAATGAAAAAGGCAATCTCCATCAGTTACACCTGACTGTTCAGAGAATTAAGCTTGTAATAGGAATGATAACAAATGCATTTCCTGTCAGTGGGAGCTTTGCTGGCAAGGCTAGAGCCAGAGGAGCAATATTGGGCTGTACCAAAATTACCCAGTGCTAAGTTTAGTGATGTTACAGTTCATATCTGCTGCAGCTTATTTAGAGCTGCCATTCATGTTTCCTCGCTGGTGCTGGCAGTGGTGGTGTGCCCTGTCCACCACTCACCAAAACAGGCTAGTGATATTTGTGGGAGCCAGGCTGATGTTCACCAAGCCCATCCAGCAGTTCTGGTTATGTCACTGATTAACTGAATAATGCAAACTAAGGCATTCTTCCTAAACGGGACAAGAGCCATTTAGAGACAGTCTTGCCCACACCAGGGAGAAGGAAGGGACAGGTATGTTGCACAAGGGACTATAGAAAGAGGTAGAAAAGTAGATTTGTACCTGAATAGCATACAACGATTGCAACCTCCAGTGCCACCATGATACAGTTTAATCACAAAAATATTTGAGCATAGCTAATTTTAACCTTTATGGTTATTATCTCTGCTTTGATAAACAATCCCAGCCGAAGCCAGAGAGCAGCCTTTTGTTCCTATGTCCTGTGTCTGGATGCATCCTTCTGTATTTTGCACCCAAATACAGTTCCAAGTACAGTTGCATATTGGGGTCATCTAGAAGAGCTATAATGCACCACAGGGTCCCACTGACCAGTGACAGGACAGATGTTGGGACAGGTTCAGGCTGGGGCCTGAGATAACTGGCATTTACTCTGATGAAGTCCTGATTCTGTGATATTAGGGATGGGAGAGGAAACCAAATGAAGGGAGGTTGGCCTTTAGCAGAACCTCTAGACCCACTACCACTTCTATAGGCAAATGAGCAAAACTCTAACTGGAATAAATCAAAAACAAGAGCATCAGAGATGGATTTTTTCCCATCGTTTTGGTACTTCCTACAACTCTCTGCAATACTGCTTATGTCTTTTCTCTCCCTGCTATGTGGGTCACAGACAGACTTGCCTGCTCCTAAAAAGTCGTCACATTCTTTTGTCTGCCATCAGGACCAGTCACACTGCTGCAGATCTACCTGCCCCATACCTTGCTGTGGCTCACGACTTAATTCTTCCAACTCATGAGATGTGCCAGAAACTGTATTTTCCTACAAAGTTGCATTGTTATTACAGGTATAAAAGAACTAGAGAGTAGGCTGTGAAAGCTGCACATGGATGGAAAGCAGCAGGCTGTATCTCATTTTCCAACTTCAGTAATTGCTCAATTTCCCCTAAGGGCAGCTCTCCTAAGCCTACCTCCCTCTTTGCACGGAGCAGGGTTGGTCACACAGCATGTACTGCCTGCTACCTGCTGTGCGTTTCTTCCCTGGCTGCACCTGCCTGCGAACCGCTGTGCATAGCTCCTCCCTGCTGCTCTCTCTGTCCAAATTCTGCTCTTGTAGCAGGCTGGTCCTCATAGAAAAAGTGCTCAGATCTGTCTGCAGCAAAATGTGAATTTATTTGCCTGTCCCAGAGCAGCAGAGATGGCTCTCTGCTCAACCTCTCCTTGGCAGCACCAGCTCAGGTCTCGTTACCTGCTTTGTTCCCACTGGGAACATTGTGGGGTTTTTTTTTTTTCCCTAAACATCTACGAGAAGGGGAGAGAGTGTGAGACCTGCACTTCTTAGGGGATGAACACCAGAAAAGGGTGGGTGCTTCCAATGTGTGTGCAGATTACAGTAAGGACCGAGACTACCAGAAATGCCTGCAATACTGCTTATTAAATTATTAAATCAGTGCTCTCCACTTTTTAAAATACTTTAATGTGCTTGGAGCAGAAAGATGCTTAATCTGCACTTTAGCTAGAACAAAGAATAGGCTGTGAGTTGATTAGATGCATTGCAATTGCTCCCATGTAGTCCTCCAGGCAAGCACCCAGGATTTATTTACTGTAACGCATCAACACTGGCTAGTTGGTGGCTGTGCACAAGAGGATGGGAACAGGGGGGATTTTCTTGCCTGGCTGTCTGGTTCTTTTGCAGAAGCTGATTCCTGTCTTCAGCCTAGTTCCCTCCAAGCAGTGGAGAACATTGGTTAAAAACTTGTGCATTGACCTCCAGCTCGTCTAGATCAGAACCCAGAGGACACAGGAGTTTGCTGAGAAAAGAGAAGGAAGGGCATTGCAGCCTTTCAAAGCTTGTCTTGCCTCCAGGGCTGATCAAAGTGTCCGAAAAGTTGTTTGGGCATGTCACTAACAAACAGGCATCCAGGCAATCATGTTGTATTTGAGGTCCTTTGCCTAAATGCAGAGGAAGAGCTAAGAGAAAAATGAGCAGTCGGCAGAACGCATCCCTCAGAGCGTCAACTCAGCTGTTCCTGCCCTCGGCGCATCAGCTGTCTCTCTGGCCTGCTGGAGGACAGAGCTGCAAGATATTCTCATTTTGCATGAGCTGGTAAATCCTGCAGCTGAGCCCTTCATCATTAGTAACTATTAGTAGCTAACATCTACACAAAAGCATGGATTTGGCAACGATATGCAAAGTGAGAGAAGAACAACAGCCTTGTGCGATCCCTTCTGTGCCCAACTACCTCCACAGTAATGTGGGTTTAAGAATAATTTCAGCAGAAATTCCACACTTTGGAAACTCTTCCTCGGTGTTCTTTTTACTCCAGCCATCTTTTGAGCACAGCCTGTCAATGGTCTCTGGAGCTGTGCAGAACTATTTCTGTGGATATCAAACTTCTTTTTCTAGTGCCGCTCACTCCTTTCTTTCAGTTTGTAAGCAGGCAGTAAACATATCTGAATCCGCAGGATATTTTTGGAAAATTAAAAAGAAAAACATTGTGTTTATTTTGAGAAAACAAAGAAGGCAGCACACATTCTGTAACAGAGCCAAGGTGGCTGTTTAAAATATTGATACTGATACAGAAGGCCTGTTGACAGAATGATAGTTCAGCTCTGCATGTATTTGTCTTTCCCTTTGTTCTCCAATGAAACAAGCCTGTTTATTTATGCCGGGGGCAGATTGCGTTGTGCAGATAAAGGCACTAAGAATGAATGATGAACACAGTGGACAGGGAAGGAGCACGCAGTAGCCCTCCTCAGCCGGCGACTGCTGACTTTAATTCAGGGTGGTGCGCGGGAGATCACGCGCTGCTCGGGGTGGGAGGGAAGAGCTGCCTCTTGAGCCCTGCCGTGCCCAGCTGCTTGGGGCGGATTTAATCTCCCATAGCTTTAGACATCTATAGCATCAACCTGGGCTGCCTTTACAGTCGGTAAGAGATAGGGGCACCTACAGTAGTGTTTTCAGAGGAGGTGACCCCCCCCCAGACACTGCTCACTCTCTTGCCTGGATCTCCACTGACTCTGAAGGGAGTCTCGGGGGACTAGTGTGGATTGAGATATTTAAGTGCAGGTAGCTACGTTTAGCCAAGTGAATGCATCCTTGGTGGGCAGAAGTTTTTTTTTCTTCTATCTACTAGAAGCTCTCTTTGCTGTAAAGGTGTATATTCCAACTTTTTATCTGCAACTGTTCCCTGGAGGGGAGGATACATGTGTAGCAAATTTAAGCCTGCTGAAAATAAGCTTGCTTTTCTTATTTACCTTTCTCTGACTTCATAGAAATAGTCCTCTCACTTGCCAGGCTCCATGGAAGAGGGTATAAACCACAGAGTTTTAGAAAGCGTACTGTGAGTGAAGATATGAAAATAACCTTAGTGACACTGCTAGTGGCTTGTGGTTTATGAAGCAGTGAGGCACCTCCAGAGAAGGTAATAACAAATTGTGGAGGATGGAGCAATAAGAAAAAAAATTCTGCTCTCCCTACACTGATACAAGTGTGGAAAACACTTACCTGGCAGTGCTTATGGTGGGTTTTATCGAAGCAGTTGCTGTTGGCCTAATTCTCCTCTCCAGTAAGCCAGGTTTTGACCTTCCTGACAGCAAAGTTAAGGCAGCCTAAATGTGTATTACTTTTCTCCATCACCAAGACGAGTGCCTCTGGCACCAGAAGCGTTGCAGGGGTCCCAGTCCATGAGAATAATTTTGCTGCCCTTAGACCCAGCTTGACTTTATATTCGGGAACTATTTTGTCTCCAGGTACAGCCTCTAACAGTGGAGAAGAGATGTCACGGGTGTTTTTCATGAGGCCTTTCCTTATGTGTTGTACCTATAGTGTAAAGAAAGACTGCCTTGACTGAAAAACACACATTTTTTCTGTGAAACTCTGAAATCCTTCCATAGTCTGCTGAAGACGAAGAATAACTGCATCTGTTTTGCTAAGAGACAGAAGCATTCTGCTGTAGCTCTATTAAAATAATGACTGGCATAAAGGAAAGTTTTTGAAAAATCGAGCAGGAGGAGTGAGAGTGCATGTGAGTGTGTGTGCATGTTGCATAAAAGGCTGAGTGTGGATTAATATTATATTAGAAATTCAACAACTCTGAATCACTGCAGTTTTCATTTAATGTTTCACCAAATGACTATAACCTTAAAGTCAAATACATGACAGATGCACTTAATTACTTCACTGTAAGAAAATTAATGCTCAGGATTGTTAAATAGAAGAAATGAAACATGACTAAGCTGGCATTTGTTACAGTGCTTAGTTTTAGACTTTTCCAAGCCATTTGATGGTAAGGCAAGTCTGTAAGCAGTAGGTAGTTGCTAATGCCTTTTCATCTTCAGGGTGATGGCAGTCATGGCCAAAGTAACACTTTCTGTGCCACTCTCCACGCTGGACATGGGGTGGGCATGGTCCTCACCAGGACGCTTGTGCCAGAAGAGAGGGAGAACGGGAATGAAGAGAGGGGTAGAGCCTGAGAGCACCAGTCTGTCCCCACCACTGTCACCATTGGAACTGGGGGAACCATCTACTCCAGACCAACGCCCAGTGTGAGGTAACCAAGAATTTAATAACTTTGGGAGGTTTAAACTACACAAAGAACAACTATTATTTTTTAAATTATTTATTATGGCAAAATGCAGTACCAGTGCCTCACATGCATGGTTCAGCATTCAAGTTGCACCAGCAAACATAACAAGTAGTTTTTGTGAGTAAACATAGCTGGGTGTCTAATGTAGAGAGCATTACCAGCAGGGGGAAATGCTTTTTGACATAACTTGTGTTCATCTTTTTCTGTTGAGAATCATATTAATTTGCCAAAAACCCTTGACATTAATGGTAAATCTAGCCATAGGCTGCAAAAAGTACACCTTGCGAATGCCCTTGGCTACTCCATCAGAACACAAAGCTTCTGATTGGAGTACTTTTTAATGTAGTGTTTCTTTCTTCTTCTTCTCCTTCTTCTTCTTTACTGAAATTTTTATTCATTACAAAGTCAAAAACTGTTGAGCTGAAAAATGATCACGTTTAAATTTCTTTTGTGTTAAACATGTCAGTGAAGCAGCAAAGTGCTTTTTGTATTTCTCCATTGCCCAAGGCATTTCTTAAAGCCTTTTTTTCATGAGCTACTTTTACCCAAATGCCTGGGAAAAGAAAAAAAATCTTCTGAATGAACTGATTTATGAACACAGCTAGTGGTTTTTAGCACACGTTTCATTTTTTGTCGTTGTCTCCTGGATGAAAGATATTTAGTCTGTGAATATTATTGGTTCTAAAAACCCTCTTTCATATATCTCATGTAATCACAGAGATTAGAGATAGGGAAGACTTACTGGGTCATTTAATTCATCCCCTTACTATTACAGGACTGTCATCCAGAGTATGTACAGTACTTTGTTTTGTCCAACTCAAAATAATTGGGTAGATGTGGGCTTTGAAAATGCCTAGAAAACAATTCCAGTGTCTCATCAGTCCCATGTTGACCAGGATCAGTCAAGATAACCCACCTGGACTAGCACGGTCACAGCGTGGCTGGTTTTGTGTACAGTCACAAAGATCCAGTGATACAGCTGTGAGCACATGTGGCTGCTTCCCCAGCCCATCCTTTCCTACATGGCTCAGGTTGGGGCAGGTTTTGATGTGAGTCTACAGCAATGCTCATACTTGTACCTTTGCACCCTTCCATCACTTCCAGCTTGAGGGCTGGGGACAGAAAGAAGTGTTGTAAAACTTTCATGCCCTAATTTCTAAGGACACTCTGCATACCAGCTTGCTCCAACAACATAAACAGCTTGCTTAGAAATTTCAGCTATACCTTTCTGGGTGGTGCTTTTATGTATGTAGCTACTGTGATTTTTGTTTCTGGTGACTGCATCTTTGAATCCCATGGAGCAGAGTGTGGCAGTAATTTGCTTGTAGCAGATGGAAGATGCACACCAAGTACTCGCTGTATACCAGGGTCTTTACCTCAGTTTCTTGCTTTTGCTGAGAATGTCCTGGGATAAAACCGCTCTTTGCTGGCTGTATCCTTACTGTAATTGGGTATTGGCACCCTCCTTCTCATGAGCTGTTTTTTCAGGGCCGCTGAGATCAGAGTTGAAGCACGTAATTGCTGTATTGTATGTGACTGCCTTTGGCATATTCAGATACATGTATTTTTTAATCAGAAATGAGTATAACATCCTGCAGGGGCCAGGTAAGCAATTTGTATTTGGTCCTGACAAAGTGTTTTATTTCTTAGCAGAAAACACGACATTGCCCAAGCATCATAAATGCTAGCTAAGGTCAGTATCTTTTCAACAATATTTTATTTTGAGGTTTCCATCATTATTATAGTTTTCCAATAACACAAAACTCAAAGCTAAACATTGACTGTCCTATTTCCTTGAAGGGAATGGAGCCAGATTCATCTGCAAAGTCCATCACCAGACTGGGCTTCCCATTATGCATGGGGCTGAAGTGCAGGTCCTCTGCAGAACTGCCACGGTTGTATTTGCAGCTGAGAAGAGGGCTGTTGTGCTACAGTGTGTGACACAGCGCAGTGATTACACTGAGCCTACACCAGGCAAGGCCACTTGTTCAAGTACCAACTAATTTTTAACATTTGAAGTATCCAAGAATGAAGGTTGAGGAAAAAAGAGCAGAAACAAAGTCTTTCTGACAAGAGGTCCTTCGGGCAACATTGTGTTGAGGGTAATGAATGGAGTGCTCAGATTTTGCTACTTCACTGTTTGTTTTTGTTTGCTTGTTTGTCAATATGAAACAAAAGACTGGCTTCCACATCTCTCAAGCACTTCCAGGGGATGCTTTTAAGCAGTAAAGTACCTGCTCCTCTTTTTCAGCTGATGTCTTTCACATCCTTTAGTGCTTATTGCAGTAATCAATGTAGGAGACTATGGTGAACAGTTTTTTTTAACTTAAACTCCTGAATACATATCCAGGAGCCAAAGTAAGTGCCTAGATTTCCACATGCCAATGACCAGGAGCTCACATGGACACAAGGGACTGAGAAAAGAATAAAAAACCCAAGGACTTTATGACGGTGACTAATTTCATATAGTTCTTTTAGGAAAAACAGTGGCCTAGGATCATCAATATTTACCTACATCCATTCAGGCAGACTTTTAAAGCTCAGACTCACGTATAGCACTGAGATGTGTGTACTGGATATGTGCCATTCACTGTGGGGACAGCAAAGTCCCAGAAAAGGACGTCCTCAAAGACAGACCCACCTTAAATACTTGATGACCTTGGACAGAGAATGCAGGTGCCCGTGCAAATGCAAAGCTGTCTTGCTGGTTCGGGGTGCTTTGCATTGAAAATGGCCACACCAGTTGGAGTCCGGACAGATTGCCATTCTTCTGCCAGCATGGACCTATGTTCTTTTCCTAAGCCCTCTAGTGCTGCACCCTCCAGAGGCTGGCTCCTGCCTGTCAGCTCCATGTAGCAGTCTCAGGAATCACACCAGCTTGGCTCTTTCCAGCTTTGGCCGTGGCTGCAGTCAGGTGAACACAGTGTGTTTCCAGGGGACTTCTTGTGATCCCTCCAGACCGCTGGCCTCTGCAAGAGACTTTGCAGCTTTCTGCACTCTGTTGTGTGAATTTTCTACCTACTAGATCACTCAATGGGGCTTTCATGTCACTCTAAAAGAGGCTTTTCTTGTTTGCCAGCTCATGTAATGAAAATGTGATGTATGAGAGTGATATGCTTGGGGCGAAGATTTGAAGAAACGCATGTGGGTTGCTAGCTAGAGGGAGTTTCTCTGAGGACAAAGCCTTGTCGTTCTTGGCTGCAACACAGCACAGTGGCTTCTCTTCTCACGAGGACCTCACATACCAGCTGCATCTGACAAGGGATGTCCTGAAATGGGAAAGACCCTGCTGAGCTCCACCGAGTGCCTGGCAGATCAGGCTGTTTGGCAGAGGAGTATGGGGTGAAGACCTTGTTCCAGTGCAAAGGTTATGGTGACATTCAAGAGAAGATGCTGGGCCATCTCTTTCCATGGGGTTACTCCAGCAGAGCTCCAGAAAGAGGAACTTTCAGAAGAAAGAAGAAAATATTTATTATAACTCCTGGAGACATGTCTTTCCTATGAACATTCTCATCTTGCCCACA
>JANHGO010000053.1:91288855-91350197 GCA_024606505.1 Aquila spilogaster | reverse complement strand
AAAGCAGGCTCCCTAGACCAGGTTGCACAGGTAGGCGTCCAGGCGGGTCTTGAATATCTCCAGACAAGAAGACTCCACCACCTCTCTGGGCAGCCTGTTCCAGTGCTCCGTCACCCTTACTGTGAAGAAGTTCCCATGTACATTTGTGTGGAACTTCCTATGAATCAGTTTCTGACCATTTCCCCTCATCCTATCACCATGCACTAATGAATTACAGGCCAACAGGAGCAGAAAAGTACAGTGGACAGGAGCACGTGAGTGTGTTTACCAAAAGAAACTAGTAGAGAATGACTCTTGCAGCCTACCTAAAGAAGAATGTGCAAGTGTATGAGTACTGACATCAAATACATGACGGAGAAAACACACAAGGCAGAAACTCAGCACCGAAGAAGGAAAGATTAATAATACAGGTGAACGAACAGATGAACACAGACTAGAGAGGGATATGCTTGATCTGAAAATTTGTAACCATCAGGCTCTGAAACAGTTTCTGGAAGAGGTCATAGTACAATACACTAAACTGTTTTGGAGAGGGCACATAGTTTGGGCTGCTTGCAATAGCAGGGACTCAACTCAATGATCTAGGAGTCCTCCTATCTTAAGGAGGAATGGGTGGGTGTCACAGGTGGATGCAGGGACATAATCTCCATATGAATTATTCTTCACTGCCCTCTCATGATGGTATATATACACATACTATGTCAACAGTGTTTGGGCACTGGCTGACTGATTCTTAGAACTGATAGCTTTGGAAGTAATTGACATTCCTTTCACCCCAGGCATGTAATCCAGCAGAGTATGACCCTAAGCATGGTGTAGTTGTAAGAGATCTTCTGTTTTATGTTCCTTTTGTGGGGAAGGGGCAGTGTATGAAGTACAGAAAATAAACTGGGTTGAGCACTACTTTTACTGTTACTAAGAGACTTCATGCTCCATCAATTCTAAGAAGACCTCTGGTCTTTAATCCAATAATTGAGGCTTACAAACAGCTTGCTACCATAACTCAATAAATCCTCACGACTCCGTAGGTCAGAAACACAGACCTGGTCATTAGAATTCAATAGATCTCCACCTCCTTTCACCAAGATTAGGTCTGGTCATCCTGATGGCCTTTGCCATAGATTATGCGTTAATTTGAATATAGCAGTTATCTATGCAGTTCAACAGAGTAAAGTTATCAGTTATCTGAATAATGTAATATGAAAAGGAAATGCAATTTCATTTAGAGATCTACAGGGATAACTTAGTGTTCCAAATAGCCTCTTGACAGATACCTGCAAATTAAAGGTTGCTTTCTTCCTCCATTTAATAACAGGGCTCTCCTAAAAGCATCCATCTTAGTAAAAAAAAATAAATTCAAAATCTAATTTATCAACTCCCCACATAGTACTAGGATATTTATAAGCAAGCAACAACTGAATTAGTTCAGCCTTTAGTAAGCCTATAAATATCACTTACAGGAGTAGACATTGAAACTTCTTTTGTGAGCTCAGATCAGTGAGCTACTATTGAAATCCTCCCAAACCTCCCCTTTAGACTCCTTGTTCCACAGGCAGCTACTAAAGACAGTCAAAACCAAGCTCATGATTTTGATTTGCAGTAGTTATTTACAGGGCCTGATGGCGTATTTGAAGAAGTATCTCAAGATTTTCGCAGTTAAAAGGATTATTGTCCTGTGGAAATAGGACCAACCCTTCTGCGATGTGTAGTGAAAGACTGCTACACCTGTCCAAATGCGGCCTCAGATACAGGAGATTTGCCCTCCCTAGCCCTGCTGATGTCATCACTCATGCCCTGATAGCCAGGCTAGGGCAAAGGTGTGTTCCCTAGAGCTCTCCCTCCTTGGCCCACCTTCAGGGCACTGCAAACAAAGAAAGGACAACAAAGTATTGTTTATATTTTGAGCTTAGAGCATCTGTAAAATAACCCAATTGACTGCTAGAATCTGACTGTAAGGTCATAGTGATCTCTATAGGAGATGCTTGTTACTCACCAGATAGTCAGCATGCTTAAATAATTAGCTTCTAGGAGAATAACATGCTAATCTATCATTGTTTTTTTTGAGCTATGTGGTTGAGACATACCTTTCTGCATTCAGGAAAATGAGGATGGAAACATAGTGCTGTTTCCTGCCTACGGCACTTGTTTTTCCCCCCAGCATGTAAACTGCTGGATCACTATCAAACAATATTTTTGCTGTCTTCCAGTTCACAGCACAGAGCTCGGTTTCACACTAGATCCCAGGAAATTCCTATTGAAAGGGACAGGTACAGTGAGAGACTTCACATCTACTCAGGTCAGGTTCTTCTTTGATTCTGCTACAAAAGAGGGAGGTAGTGAGCTGCAATTTCTACAGAGTTATTCAGTGTTTATCTCCAAAGGGCTATGACATATGAAGCTTAGTAGTAAACACTCATACTCTGGAGCAGACAAAGCTAAATACAAATTTAATGGCAATGCCAATGCAGAATTTCCACTTCATGCTAGGAAGAAGGGGATGGCTTTTTATGACCTGATCCAATTTCAGAGTGTTCTTGAATTGACAGATCTGATCTGATCCAAGCTAGCTGCTGTTGCCCTTGAGAGCCAGCGGTCCTTGCTGTCTTCTTGCTGTTTCTTTATTTATTTCCTGGGATCTGATCCTCTGCCCTTCTCTGTCTCCCAGTACTGACTCTTTCCTCCTTCCCTTCCCCTTGGGTTCCATTCAGAAGCCACATTTCTATTCTGGGATGCGCTGGCCTACACCACCTCCTCGAATTCTCCTGTCTCCCTGTCTACAGCATTAATACCTCCTTTGCCCTCCCCTTGTCAAAGCAGTGAAAATACTTCCCATACTGGATAGTCCTGCTGGGTGTTTTTGATTGCTTGTATAGCAGGTGGTAGGGAAGGCAGCAATCATATGAGATTTTTATTTTCAATTTTTATTGTGCCATCCTTCAGTGTGCTCAGCACAAAGCCCTGTGTGATACCAATCAAGAGCAGCCTCACATGGGAGCCAGCAAAACTTTTCAGCCCAGTGCAGCTGCCATATGTCTCCATGGCTGGAACAGCTCCTGGCAGGCATGGGGCAGCTACCCAAGGGCATCTAGAAAGTCTGTGGTAGAACAAGAAATCAATGTCCCACCAAATGCCAAATCATCATTTTCAGAGCCTAGAATGACTTTTTTTTTTTTTTTGCATTGTTTTAACTCAGAGCAGAGGCAAAACTCCTAACCCTAGCCCTAAGGTTGACATATCTGCTGAAGGAATGGGATGAGACTCTGCTGACTTTGTACAGATGCTGCTGTCTTAGCACCAGAGATGAGGCTTGGAGCTCTAGCACAGGGATACAAGTGTGCATCTGTAATAGGGGCTTCTTAATCTTCCAACAAGGGTGCAACATTGCTACTCTTCATGGAGACAACGCAGGGAGTAGCCAGGAGCTTATTATCAGTGATGCCTCCTGAAATGTAGGAATGGAGCTTGTACAGACTCTTTTTATGAATCATGAAGCAAAACATGGCCACTCAGGTTTCAGCTTCTCCACATGTGCAGGAAAAGTGGTGATGCAGAAATCTCCTCTAAGGCTGCATCCCATCCTCCAAACTGTGGGCGGCCAAGGGAGGACAGGGAACAGGATTTGTCTGCCTGGAGCTCCTTGTGCAGCTCCCCACCTAACCCACAGCTGGGATGCAAACTCTTGTGAAACTCTCCCTTTGCTTCAGATATGGACAGTGTTGTGGCCTTTAATCACATTCCTCCCATGAGCAGCCATGCGTACATATTGAGGCCTCTCACTGTGGTGCATTTATTCCCACTAAGTGCACCGTGCGTGTGAGAGATACTATCTTGCTAACTATTCCTCTTTTAATAAATTATTGATAAAGTTTCTCCTTGACAGATTACAAAGCTAGGGAGCCCTGGGCACTTCTGCTTCTGCTCTAACACGTTCTAATTCTTGCATTTATCTGAAGAATATAGGCATGTTTTTCCTGATGACTTTGCAGCTTTTTGGAATGTCACCTTCCTCAATAACACCAATGCTGTGCTTTCTGTAGACAGGAAAAGCACTTTTTTTCATACTGTTTTTGGATTTAATGGGGGAATACTCCACCAAAGACATGATCTAAGAAATTTCTTACTGAAAGATCATGAAGTATTAACTGCAAGCTTACAGCTAGCTTTGGTATAAATACTCAGTAATAAGCATACAACTGTAGCCGCCTTGTGCTGAACATTGCTCTGTGACCTTGTTGGCTAGGGAGAAAAGCAGTCTTATCTGCAATAGGCTCCCTAAGGAAAGTCTGTTGGACAATGCGAGTGAGTTCTGGTGCTGTTTTTATCCTGTTTCTATGTGTTGGCCATGCATGTACTCTGTTGTCACCTTTGTAGAACTGCACATGACCTAGCAAACCACAGAAATGATCCATTGGCTATGGCGAAAGTCTGGGAGTCAAGGCCACCAGGTTTTATTCAGGAAACCATCTGTTGTACTGCATCTGCACCTTTGCTGGTGTGTGATATAAGAAATTCATTTGGCACTTCTCGAGTCAGCTAATTCGTCTAAAAGAGCAGCGTCCAATGCTTTTTAAGTCTTGAAAACATTATGTATAATTAACAGATGTATGGCAATGCCAGGAAGATTCAATCTATTGCTGCTGGTTTTGTTGTTACGCACAGTTCCCAATGGGAGCATGCAGTTGTTCAGCAAGGTGGAAGCAGGTTTCATGGCTGGATAATGATTGCACTTCTTTACAGCTGCATATCCAATCATCTGAAAAGCCAAAAAGCTTGGGATCACTCAATTTCTGTAAGCATAGGACCTTCTCAGGAAGGTAGGAAGACTTTATTTTAGCAGAGTTTTTCCAAATGCAGGCTCAAATGGACCAACTGGGAGCCCGCATGGAAGACATGAGCTTCCAGAAGAGTGCCTGGGTGTTGTGTGCCCCAAGTTGTGTTTGTATATTAAAAAACCACTGAAAACATCAGACGGAATGACATCACTGCTGGAAACTGAGAGGCACCCTCTGACTGCTATAAGTTACCTCAGAGGGGCATTAGCAGTCGAAACCTGCCTTATCTGTAACAGTAAAGTAGCCTTCTAATTACCTTCAAAGAAGAATACATTTTACTGTTAGTGACTGTACAGACAGCACTTGTCATCGAAGCTGCAAAGCAGACTCTTTGCAGCACTTGAGTCAAAGAGGCAGGCTTGAAGCAAACTGCTCTCCTGGAGCCATGCCCATGCACAAGTAACGTCTAGTTTGCATGGTTTTATTACTGCAAGTTGATTTGCAGTTTTTAGAAAGTGGGATAACTATCAAACTTCAGATTCTTTCTAACTCTAAAAAATTCATCTTTCTAAAATTCTTCATCCACCTACTGTGCCAAAAATGTTCTTAAATATTTCGTAATAAGACAGTGAAATCTCCTTCCATTTCCATGTTTAACTGTGTTTTTTTGTCTGCTCTGTTTTGTATTACCAGAAGCAGGTAGGGCTTTTTTCTGCTCTTTGAAAGCTGCAAACGCTCCAGTGCCAGTTCTGGTTTGTGCTGGCTCTGAGCACTCATATCATGGAGAAGACTTCTTCATATTCTCCAAGGGAGAAGGGCTGGTAAAAAGCAGGTAGAGATTGGAAGATGGTCCAAATTTATTAGCTCTTTTTCTGTGAGTGGTTAGAATCAACGAGAATCATTTATGTCAGAATAGACCCTTAAGATCAAGTCTAACCATCCACCTAACTACTAAGTCCACCACTGAACAGTCACTAAGCGGTACATCTACACATCTCTTAAATACATCCAGGGATGCTGATTCCACCATTTCCCTGGACAGTGTGTTCCAATGCCTGACCATTCACTCCATGAAGAAATTTTTCTTGATATCACATCTAAACTTCCCTGGCACAACTTGAGGCAATTATATGACAGCACACACACTCTCATTTGAAGCATTTGTTGTTGTCAATAGCAGTGCTTGCAGGGTAAGAGCTTTCACACGGAGAGCTTTCCTTTTTTAAAAAATTAGGCATAACATTTGGCCCTGCAAGTCATCAGATACCATACTTTAGTGGCCATTGTTTTCTTATAACAGAGAAAAATACAAGCTACCTTTCTGTCTGTCCCCCTCTCCTATTAGGCCAGTCCATGCTTCAGACTATGAAACATCATACATTTTATATGACTGTGCTGTTTTCACTATATTTTTCACTATCAAAAATATAACCTATGTAGGGGAACTGTTAGGTCACAGCTTGAACTGGTGATTGAGCACCTAGCGTGTAGCTGACCCAGGGAGCACAGGTAAATTTTTTGCAGCTGTGCTCCACATGTGACCAGAAGGGGTGGACCCAGGGTGGAGTCACCCTGGGCTCCTATAATGACCAGCCACTGAAGGGAGAGCATCTTTTAGACATGGGTTGCTTCCTGAGGAGTGCTGTATAGCTGGAGAGCCCCTTCACCAGTTGGGTGAGTTCTGTTCTGTTCACAACTGTTGGCCTACCTGTGAGAATACTTTGCTTGGTGTTGCTAAGAACCTGTCGGAAGCAATCTTGGTGAGCAGAACCACCAATCTAGTAAAATTCACTTATGCTAGCAGCCCTTCTACTACTTCCTCTCCCAGGCCTGGTGGTCTTGCTCAGTTCTTGATTTCTGGGTAAAACTTGGGGTAAGGCCGCTCAATCTCATTTTGATGTTATGCATCTCCTTTGCTGCCTGGGACCTGCATCTGTAACTTTAAACCAGAGTGAACTGATGGGAAAAGCATTTATTACTGGTTAGAATGGGTATTTCTAATCCATCTTTAGCAGAGGCATACTCAGTTTACCTTTCCTAATCTTCAATTACAACAGTCTTTCCGTACCCTTAGAAGAGAAGTTTAATATTGAAAACGATCTAACTGCAGTGCCCCAGGGTAACCACTGTAGTAGTGATTGTATTCCCAGTGAGGTAATTCTTCCATTCAATTTTTCAAAGCCATAGTTTTCAGAGCCAGGGTCTTTTGAGGTCTTCACTCTTGATTGTGAGTTTTCAGGGTTCTTGCTCTCTATCTGAAATTCATGTAACTTTTTTTTGCATGACTAGTGAATATCTTTAGGTCAACACTGGAATGATCACACAAAGGATACTGACAGAAGTGAGACCTTGAATGCCCCCTAATCTGTTATAAGCACTTCTAGGAACGCAGTTTCTGGGTCCTGATCTTGGGAACAAGGGGCTTTATTTCTGCAATTAGTGAAGCATGAGATTTACCTTAATGAAATCCCCCAGTCCAAGTATCTCAAAATGGCATCTCATTTATTTGACAGGTTTTGCAGTATGGTATCTCATTCTTTCTCAACCACAGTGCTTAGGCAGCTCCCTTAGTGTCTCACAGACCTGACTGCATCTTCCCCATTCATGCTGTGGTGAAGGTTTTTGCAAAATTTGCAGAGATGTGCCATCCAGATGCACCTCAGACTTCTGGAGACCAGCAAAGCACATCTGGGGAACCACTGGGCCTGAGCCACATGGGCACATGTCAAGCAAACTCTGTACGAGCAAACTCTGCATGACAGATTTTGTCCCTAAGGATTTGCAACCTGAAACGAAGAATTGTCAACCTTTCCTAAGCCCAAAATTACAGACAGGTTAAGTCACTGTTCCAGCACTTCCTTTAGTTCTCCTTCTATGATTTACACCCACTCTTCAACTCAAATTATTCAGAATGGATCCTCACTTCTGTTTCATTAAAGCAAGCTAGATAAAATTAAGATAAATATTTTTAAGTTGAGAGGAACTCAGACTCATTGTACAGCAAATCTTAAGCAATTTTTCCAAGCTGTGTTTACTGCTCTAGATAACAGAGAACTGAAGTTGTGTGGTGAAGCACAGAAGATGAGGATTCTCTGATTCCTGTGGAAAAAAAATATCAGTCCTTCTGAACCGCCACTGAAAGTACCTCATCTGAGAAGTCCCTGGTTCACAGTGACTATTTACATGCTGAATTCCACCTTCCACCTGCCACGCTGTCTATCTTCCAGTCATGTGGGACTGCCTATTTCAATCCAGCAAGCTTTTTATAGTTCTGGCTTCCAGAGTTGGATTTTGTGTGGGCTTTTTTTCTTGAACATTTTGGAGATTTCTCAGTCCTGAGTGTACTGATATTCCTGGACTTGGGTTATACTTGGAACATGACTGTACTCTTTCTTTACTCCATTCTCCTGATTGCCGAAGTTTAACAAGCAACTAAAATGAGAAACTTAATGCTCATTTCATGCTTTGTCCAGGGTTCTAGTCCTCTTCGGGTCCATACTGACCTTGCCTCCTTTATTTTTCTTCCTTTTAGTATCTAGAGACCTTTCATTACCTCTTATTTATTTCTTTTGACAGAAATAACTCAGTTTAACTCTTGGCATTTCTCATCCTGTTGACAGCATTACCAGATTGAATCTTCTGCTAATGCTTCTGAGACAATGGTCCAATTTGCCTTTGTTATTCAGGTTGGATTATAGCAGTCATTTGCTAAAATCAAATAAACAAGAACCTCTTTCTTGTAAGCAGTACTTAATTTGTAATGGAATGATTTAGAGAGAACATCACTGTGTCCTTCTGACATAAGATGAACCATCGCTTTCATGCCTATTGATCCAATTTAATTCCTACGGCAAGCTCCCATCAGACCTCTGGAGCACAGCATGGAAAGGTGACTCTTTGACACATGCATTTATTTTATTATCCCTCACAAGGCACTGCCTCTTTATTCCCTTATTTCCTTGTCTTCCACCTTAAGTGCAAGCTCCACTGGGCAGGAGAGACCCAACTGTTATGTGGGTGAGCAGCACTCAGCTGAGGTGGAGTGTGCTCACTGCTGGGCTCTTAAAAATCGCTGTGTCTGCAGCAAGAGAAGATGGTGCTGCTTTGTTCTGGTTTAATCATCAGCCCCTCAATTTTGCGAGTTTTAAAACCATCCAAACTGTTCGCATTTAAGTGTAGCTAATGGTTTTTTGTTCATTAATAAAGAAAAGCAGGGTGAAATTCAATATCTAAGATATTTTGTCAGTTCTACTCCTGTGTTCCAGCTCTGCTTGGCACTGACAGACAAAAAAGAATGCATATGAGAATAAAATCACCAATGAATAACACATTCCTTTAAGAGAGCATGTAAAGTCAGGAAGAGCCTTTCCAATTTATGAGTTTAAAGCATGAATAATTTAGCAACATACTGGCACAATAGATATTTATTTGCGGTACTGTTCTGAGCAGAAAAGATTTAAAAAGGCACAGAAAACAACTTTTACTTTGACCATAAAGATATTAATATGAGATTTCCAAACAGTCTTAAAGAATTTAGGAAGAGAATTTATGCTTCTAATTCCATTCTTTTTTTTTTTCTGCAGATGTTCTCCAGCATCCTATGTGGTTGCTATGTACTTACATTGGTTGTCTTGATGTGCCTCATTTTCTACCACTTTTTGAACACAGTATGTGCTAATATTCTGGAAGTAGCACTTGAAAAACATGCAGTGGCTGTTTTAATTATAAATACATTATCTGCAGTGAAGAATTAAATCCCACATCCTTGACTAGGTTTTCTGTAATTGGGCATATAGCTTGAGCTCTTGTTTTGCTCTGTACAAAGCAAATCATGATCGTCTCTCTCCCTGGAATCAGCCTCTGGAGGAAAGATGGGGGTGGATGCAGAGGATAGCAGAGTTAATTTCCTGTAAATAGGATTAGGGAATGTGATGATGTGTTATATGTTTGTCATCATGCAACATTCAAACACCCCCAGGCAACTCAGGATCTCTATTTTCTCTCTGTTCTCAGATGTCACCATATGAAGTGGTACTCAGTCTCCTAAATCAGAGTTGCTTTTCTTTATCAGTTTACAAGCGGTGCATGGAGGGACAGGACAGAATGGAGACATGTTCAGACACAGCCCCATACTATACTATACTTTGTAGTTAATGTATCATGAGTTTAAGACAGAGCTGAGTACATGCAAGTTTAGCTAGAGAAAAGCAGTATAGGTAAAGCTGTCAAGAGATACCATACTTTAAATTCAGAACAAGATGCCAGAGTTATGACTGTGCATTTGAGTGTTTGATTTCTGAGTCATATTAGAAGTATTGTTCCAAGAAGCTTTCTCTGTATTGTTCATTTTGCAGCTTTTTTAATATAAGCTGAACATATTGTTTCTCTATGAGGTGTTAAGAAGATGAACATCACATTTTCAAGCTGGTAAATAAGCTGCCTACGTTACTCAATACAGTGCCTAATGTCATACCAAACCAGTTTCTGCCAAATCTCCTATGTGGGAAAAAGTACTTTGCGGACATAGTAGGCTGTGCTAGGAGAGTAAACCCAAGCTCCAAACACTGTTATTTCCCAAGAGAGGTGCAGAGAGTTTAAAGTGGCAATGAGATGCAAGAGGCATCCTATTAAACAAGCATATAGGAAGTTTTGGATGGCATTACCTGGTCTGTGTTGTGGATGATTGGAGTAAGACTGGATGATGAAAATGACTCTCTGTGTCCATAACAGCTATAAATATCATAAAGGTAACAGTATCTATTCATGCTACACCCATAAAAACTATTTGAAATAATCACTAGGATTACATTATCAGACACACACTGGCTGAGGAAAGCCAGAATGAAGGGAAGACTGCTAATTTATGCAAAGCCACTATAATTTTCTATTAATTTCATAATTATGTGCACTGATCTGTAGTGTGAAGATGCAGGAAGAAAGAGAGCTCTTTTCCAACCTTTCTTGACCAGCCAGAGTTTACAGACGTGTTGCTGGGAGCAACACCTGGGAGCAGCTGCCTTGGGTTTGGAAGCCTTGAGAGAAAGGACTTGGTCATATCAGAGGAGGGCTGGATTTAGGCTTTCCTGCTGTATGAGTGCTCCAGCTGACAGGACTCTGAGTTTCAGCCTGCAGGCAAGCTTATGGTGGTACTCAGACCTGCAAAGTAGGCATCAACACTCATGTCCCAGCTGGAAAACAGAGGCAACAGCATTTGTCTGCACACAGGAGAGATGTGAAGGCAAAGAAGTCTCATACAGACAGATTGCAATGTACTCAGATAGCAGCAGCTAAATAAATGAAAAATGTCTCACACAAGCCTGTTAGCTCCTCCACTGATCTCCAGAGCAAAGGCTGGTAATTACAGCCCTGTATCTTAAATTAAATGGTAAGTTTGTCCAACAAAACATAAGTTAATTAATTTTTACTTGTTCTCTGTGAGATGTGAGCTGAGCTAATTTGTATTAAAAGGACAATGCCTTAACTCGCTGCCTTAAGTGATTTCCATTCTCACTGTCTCAGTTTACCTTCAACTGAAATCACATCACTCCATATCTTGTATCATTCACTGGTCAGACATGTGAAAGCTGATTTGCTTTTTTGTATATCACCAAGTGGCAGGTGACTGCCTATCTGAAATTAGAATCACGGCCTTTTGTTTTCTGTTCTGAATGTAAAATTTTCCTGCTTGATTTCTCTCTTTGTGATTTCAGGCTCTTTAATTATTCAACATGATGAATATTTTCTTCTTCACTTCCCAACTCTGTATTAATCTCTTCTGAAAGAGAGGAGTAATGTTCATTTGTACTGCCATTCAGAATAAGCAATCTTCTGGAAGCTTATGAGTGTCTGTCTCTCACCTTTCATCTGGAGATGAAAACCAGCAGTTGCCATGAACTCCTCGGTGTCGTACTCTAATGACAGCTGTGTTCACAGTGGGACAGTTTTCCACCCTCTGCCTCTAAATTCTCTTTGCTTCTTGCAGAGCCATCACTTCAATTTGATGAACTAAAGGCTCATCAGAGGGGGAAGGAGCATTGTCCACTTTCATCTTGAGCATGTTGTTGGACTCCATGTTCTGAGCTTCTCTGTCCTCTTCCCATGGCAGCAAGAGCCTGACCCAAGTCTGCGACCTTTTTGTCAGTGAGGAGAGCTGTTCCCCTGCTGTCTGCTCAACCCAGTACCATCCTCAGCCCTTTATATGCCGTCCCAATGCATGATCCCAAACTGGTGGTGATTTTAATTATGTATCTATGTTTTCCAGGCTCAAGAGAAGAAGAGACACTTTTGAGTAAGGGTCTTTGGGATGGCTCTTTGTTGGCCTAGAAGTATTGCTTTCTGTCAGATGTTACATTTATCTTGGAGATTTCCTTATAATTTCACATTTTCGAGTGCCATGTACTTTGAATGTTTTTCTCCAGTGCTTCATAAGTTCTTGTACCTGGGATGGTGTGACCTGCACTAGTGCTAGAAGCACTTTCTACTGTGTTTAGTCAAATTCTGGTTTTGTTGCTAGAATTCACATTCATCAATGAAGAAAAACGCATCTGAAAACTGGGATACTTTTTACCTAAGCATACATTTAGAAGGCAGGCTTTAGGATACATTGTTTCTGTTGAAAAATCATTTCTTCTGAAAAAGACTTACTTTGCTTCATTTTGAGTATGTTGACCCTCAAGACTGCCTCTCCTTTGTAGGACCAACTGAAGCCCACAGAAAATGAGTGTACACAGCACTGAATGAAGGCTCAATCCAGAGCATTCAAGAGGGATTCTAAACAACAGGAAATCAAATCCCAAACCAAAGTGTGTAACTACTTAAAGAAATAGTTACTCCTGCCTTAGTTTTTGCTGTCAAAAACTGTATTGCAGAAGATCTCTGTGTATCAAAGTGATAACTTTTTCTAGTGCAGGAAGAGAAGTGGTTAATACACAGCTTTTTATCACATTCTGCAAATAGAACATTCCAAACTTGTTAATGAAAGATGAACCAATGACAAAGATGTAAAATATACCCATAGCCTGCAAGTGCCTTTCATCAAATACTGTCTAATCAATACAATGAGAAACAAAATCTGGACTGCTGGGGTAAAAATAACACATTCAAGTTCACTTTGGAAATTGGACTAAAAATAAGGAGTAGATTTCCCTCTGTTATTTCATTTATTTATTAAGTTACAGGATGCTTTGGTTAGATGCAGTCCTCTGTCAGAGCTGTATTTAGAAGAAAAATAATAAAGAAATTATTGGGGACCACAGAAGGAAGAAGAGTAAATTATTTCTTTCTAACTGCTTATTTCTTTGAAGCAGAAGCTCCCAGCCATCCAGCCCTCCCAGGCCTTACGCAATGCATTTGAGAGGAGCTGGAGGCATGAGCTCTCTGGGTACAGTACCTGTTCAGTTTTGCAGAAGCATGACCTTTTGGCAGTGTTCAAAGCCAAAATATATCAAAGAGTTTAGTTGTCAGCTAAAATTTTTACTGGGTAAGTTGGTGGAAACGAAGGAGTAGATGAAATTGTCTTAATACTCTCCCTGCCTCTGGATTAGCTCAGTAAAAGGATTTTAGAGCAGCAAAAGTGCGCTGGCTCTGCTACTTCAGTGCCTTTCCAGCCACCTCAAATTCAGTCATGCCCCAAGCCTGTGTTGGAATGGAGATGGCTTAAGAGTTGCCATTGATGAAAATGGTTTTACAACACATCTCTATGAAAAGAGTAACATAGAGGTATCTGAACATTGGCAATCTCACTGGTTTAAAAAAAAAAAAGATGATAATCAGCTTTAAAAAAAAATTTAGAAAGAAGGCTTTCTAGACAAAGTATATGCAGTAACTTAATAGCAAACAGCTGACAATTAATAGGGAGAAGGAAGCTGCTGTGAGCATTCATTAAAAGTAGATGTTCTGCTGAAGTGAGGTTTCTGCCAGACTGTGGGAATTCAGGGGAAATAAAATGGAATTGAGCAAGACCAAGCGCCAGATCCTGCACTTTGGCTACAACAATCCTAGGCAATGCTACAGGCTTGGGGCAGAGTGGTTGGAGGACTCTGTGGAAGAAATGGACCTGGGGTGTCAGTTGATGCTAGGTTGAACATGAGCAGTGTGCCCAGGTGCCTGAGAAGGTCAAGGTCATCCTGGTATCTATCAGAGATAGTGCAGACAGCAGGAGTAGGGAATTGATCATCTCTCTGTACTCAGCACTGATGAGACCACACCTTGAGTACTCTGTTCAGTTTTGGGCCCCTCTCAACAAGAAAGATGTCCAGGCCCTGGACCATGTACAGATAAGGGCAAAGAAGCTGATGGGGTGTCTGGAGCACAAGTCTTGTGAGGAGCAGCTGAGAGAACTGGGGTTGTTTAGTCTGGAGAAGAGGATGCTCAGAGGTGACCTTATCACTGTCTACAACTACCAGAATATAGGTTGTGTTGAGGTGGAAATTGGCTTCTTCTCCTGTATAACTAGCAATACGATGAAAGGGAACGACTTCAAATTGTGCCAAGGGAGATTCAGGTTGAATGTTTGGAAAAATTTCTTCCCTGAGAGAATGGTAAGGGGCTGGAATGGGCTGCTAGGGAGCTGGTTGAGTCGCCATCCCTGGAGGTGTTCAAGAAATATATATATATTGTACATTTTAGGTGTTGATTTAGTAAGGAAATATTGGTGGTAGGTGAACGGTTGGACCGGATGATCTTGGAGGTCTTTTTCTACCTTGGTGATTCTATGAATTTCTGTCTCTGATGCTACTACGAGGAGTAGCATTTTACAATGAAATACAGTGAACTATTTGAAGAACAATCCAACTCTTGGTGAGTTAGGAGAACAGAGAAATATCTAATCTGACTTTTATTTCTAGAAATGATACTTTTCCATGATTTTACAAAATGAATTCCTCTGTTAAAAGAATTCATACGCAGCTAGAAAAGTAGGGGCCTTAGTGGGATAAGTAACAATCTTTAATAACAAAATATATTTTACAGAAATATGAATTTGTTTGCTACTGTTGTAGGTGTCAATGTCCAACAACAAAATCTGCATTGTAAAAGTAACTTTATATTTTGACATAATTATATTCCCTCCCTGCTATTGACTATCCTGAAGGCATTTTGAACTGAGTTCTAACTTTGCATTAAAAAAAATTGTGTTGAAACTTAGAAATTTTTATACCTCATATACATAAGTTTTAGTGCTTGTTACAAGTTTATGGAAAACAGGAGCTGTGTGTAAGTAGGAACGATAAAATTATTTCCTCTGTCATACCATTGTTAGCCCCTGCTGCAACCTCATAACATTTTGGAGACTTTATTACAGTTACTCTAAAGTTGAATTTAGTCCATATTGTGAGTCTCCTCAGTCAAATCTGAAGTGGCTTGCTTAAACCTTCAAGTGTATGCAAGTGCATTAGGGAATTATGTTGTTCTAGATATAATCTGCCAGAAAACAGATATACTAATTCTATCTTTCAACTGCCAAAAGATATTTATTTCATAAAATGTGGCTTTTTTCCATTTCCATTTGAACGTGTCACTGACATAAGGTAGCGTTTTTTTAAACTTGGTCCCAGGGTCCCATCCAACCTGACTTTGAATGTCTCCAGGGATGGAGCATCCACAACTTATCTGGGCAGCCTGTTCCACTGCCTCACCACCCTCTGAGTAAAGAATTTCTTCTTAATGTCTAACCTAAGTCTCTGCTGTTTTAGTTCAAAACGATTGCCCCTTGTCCTGATACTATCAGACTGTGTAAGAAGTTGGTCCCCATCCTGCTTATGAGTTTACCTCAAGTACTGGAAGGCCACAGTGAGGTATCCCCAGAACCTTCTTTTCTCCAAGCTAAACAAGCCTAACTCCCTCAGTCGTTCTTCACTGAAGTGGTGTACCACTCATGACCAACTTCCACCTGGACATAGAGTCAATGACTACAATCCTCTGGCTGTGGCCATCCAGCCAGCTCTTTAACCACCAAATTGTTCAGCTTTAAAATCCGTATCTCTTCAATTTAGAGGTAAGAGTGAGGCATGGAACCACGTCAAAGCCATTTCATAAGTCCAGATAAATGTCATTAGTTGCCCTTCTTTTGTCCACTGATGCATCATTCCATCATAGAAGACCACCAGATCGGTCAGGTACTATCTGCCCTTGGCAAAGCCGTACTGCTGTCTTGGATCACCTCCTTGTCTCACATGTGCTTTAACATCTCTTCCAGGAGGATCTGCTCCATGATCTTTCCAGGCACATGTGTGAGGCTCACTAGCTTGTAGAACCATGGTTTCTTGAAAATAGAAGTAATGTTTATATTTTTCCAGTCAATGGGGACTTCACCTGACAGCCATGACTTTTTAAATATGATGGGGAATGTCCTGGCAACCACATCAGCCAGTTCCTGAAGGACCATGGAATTTATGTTGTTTAGCTCCGTAGGAACATTCAGTCTCATGAGGCAATCTCAGATTTGCTCTACTCATATAGTGGGAGGCATTTTGTTCCCCAAACCCCTGCCTGGAGGTTCAGGGACACAAGAGGTGTGGGAATCCTATCTACCAGTGAAGAACAAGGCAAAGAACTTGTTGAGCACTTCGGCCTTCACCAGGTCTGTTGAAGCCATTTCTCCCTTCTCGTTTATCAGGGGGACTACACTCTTCAAGTATGGATTAGTATACTTCAAGGAGAGCTGAATTTGATCCTTTGTATGTGGCTCACTAGCTTTCTGTGGGTAAGAGCTAAAGAAAGTTACCTTTGCAAAAGATTCATCTCCTTCCAACCCACATCCACAAATTGATTTTTTTTCTGTAAATTGTTGTTCTGCTTGAAATAGTTTTACTATCTACTGAGGTTTCTGATTCACTGCTTTATTTGAAGTGGCACATTCTGTTTCAAGGTACTCTCTGTTTCAAGCACTTCCGCACTTGTTGTATGAAAAAGGTTATCATGATCATCATTGCCTGCATGGAAAGTCATAAAGCTAAGAAGATGCCACGCAGATTGAATTGGTGCTGCTGCTCTTATCACGCGGATCGTGTTCAAATAAATGGCTCAGAACCACCAAATGGCCTTGTGTTCCCCGCAGTTCTTGGAAGAAAATCCATCTCTGGTTACATGTGAACTGAGAGGCAGGAGATCAGTGGCTTATGCCATCAGAATGGAGATGATGGTATTTTTTTTGAGATACAATGTGTAGACAGTAGAAGAGAATGGACCAGCTGGAGAGAGATATGACATCTATCTGATGCAGCATACGTGGTAGTTAAGCCAATAATAGGCCCTGAAGAACAAGGAAAGACAAGCAAGGAGGTTTATGTTTAATGGGGTACAGAAGAGAAAGTAATGGAAAAATGCATGGATTTGAGAGAAGCAGAGGTGGAGAAAAAAATACATTGTGAAGAGCATATAGAGCTATTGGGCAGAATTCAGTTTGCCAAGGCCAGAGTGAAGGATGCTAAAAGGACCATGAGATGAGAAGCATTGAAGGCAGATATCTGTCTCTCTACTCTAATGAACTTCTCAGTTCTTTTTGATTATTTCCTCAATAATATCACAACTAAATGCTTTTTGCATTTGTAAGAGTTTCTTTCAGCAAAACTCTTCTCCAGTGATCAATTGTAATAGAATGTTCGTAACTTGATTATGAAAAGTAACATTACTGAGGAGAACAAAGAAGTGAATAATTACTAGAAATGCTGTTAGGGTGATGATTAAAGTCTCTCAGAAGTAGTGATGTTAAAGGGACTGTGCAAATTTGTGCTGCAGCTTTAGTATAACTGCAGAGTGAGAGGAAGATATATGACTTACAATTTTCTGCAAGGAAATGAGTAGTTAGGTCTGTCCCAAACTCCCAGGAGGAATCACTGAAAGAAGTCATTTGATTTCTCAAAGTCATAGCATTGGAGTCTTGAAAAAGCCCTCAAAAGGTCAGCCAGTATATTTGCCTCCCAGTGCAGGACAAACTTCATCTGTGTTATTCCTGTCAAACTTGTTCTTGAAGACATCCAGTGCTAATGATTCATACACTCCCCAGACAGCCCATTCTCCTCCACCATTATGTGCTTGTAAAATGTCCAGAAAGCTATTTTCCTGGCTTACAGTTTGTTGGTTATTAAGTAAAACGTTTTGAACTTGTGTTTTGAAAGTCACTTTGTAGACTCAGTGAGAAGACAACTTGTCAGGACCACAAGGCAGAACCCTATGGAGATCTTCGGGTTTAGCTGATAGGCTTTAGCAGATGTATTCATGACAAATAATTATGGTACAGTCCAACATCTGCATCTTGCATCGTGCTGTAGCATATATTGTACTGCAGTATTGGAGCTCAGTGTCATCTGCCCTTTAGCTCTGGTACAAAGACCTGAGATTTAGATTTATTTAGTTAGAGGACATGGTCCCGCTTTTATAATCCAGCAAATAGGGAATAGAATGTGGGTTTTCTTGTACTGCTGTCAGATTCCTGGGACCCGCCACTCCGCTTCTTGAATAGTCACAGAGCCAGTAATTTGGAAGATGACTGTGTCTCAAGTCATCTAAACAGTGAGAAAGGTTGGTTAAAACTTTTGTGGTGTATCCTCATGAGATCAGAATTGATTCAGTCTCATGTTCTTTGCTTTTTATTGTGTGAGCACCATCCTGAAGCGCTGCAACATCTCTGACATTTTTCGTTATATTATTTCTGCAGAAATAACGCATTGAATTCAACAGATGCAGAAAATTCAGGAATAGTTCCAGACACCCCCAAAACAGCGTTCTCAGCATACAAAGGAGTCAGAGAAATAATACCTTTCAGTTTGTGCAGATATAGGGGAAAATTATTTTTCTGCTTCACAAAATAGGGGAAACAAAATGAAAATAGATATTAGGATTCTTTTGTGTTTATTTATTTATTTGGTAAACTGTGAACTTCTTGTGTCAAGAACTCCGACCTGTTTGGCCCTAAAGCATATCATGCAATGAAACACTGCTTTAATTGCTTTAGTTTTTTTTTTTTCTCTTGAATATCATACAAATAGTATTTAATAGGAGTAGTAAAACAGTTTTGTATCTATTTGCCGCAGTCCAGGACACCAAAGACCAAGTCCCAGGAATTTAGTAAGTATTTAAAAAACATTGACTGTTTCTAATTACTGAACAGTCCTTCCTGAGCGTGAAGAACTTAGCATGCCCTTTGAAGACTGTTATTCCCCATGCTCCAAAAGAAAATACACGTCCACGCTCAGGCACCCTGTATTCTAATCTCTACACTCACCATAAAAAACTGAAACCAACTTCTTTCTGCCTCCAATCCACTTTTCTCTCTACTCTTGAGAATTTGCTTCTAATTTCTGTTCTTCCTCTATCTTGCTATGGTTATCCATCCAAACCAAAGACTTTCTTCCTACCCCAGTAGGAAGTACTTAAAAGTAGACACCTATCCTTCATGGAATGGTTAAGAGTATGAAAGAAATGTGCCTTAGTAGCTGAAAAATTTAGTGGGGAGATCTGATTTCCTTTTTGAGTATGTTTGGTGTTCATGGAGCAGTCTCATTACCTCCCCATGAGTTTCCCCCAAAGTTAAGAGATAAAAATGCCAGCCTTTCTTTTGTCAGATCATATTGTTGTCTGCTGGTGAAAGATGTGCATAACAGGTAATTGTTGCTTTTACAAGTATTAACACTAAAGGCTATGCATTGCATATGTATTTTAGGGAGAAAGGAAATTAATTTACCTCCCCTCAAGAACCAAAGCCCTGTTCTGAAAAGCTGAATTGTTCTGAACTGGAGGATGGACAACTATATTTGATTCCATTGCCTGCATGCTTATGGATGGAGCCACATGTCATGCGCTGTCCTCCAGACAGTTGCCTTCTGCCTGCTGCCTACAGCTGTGTCAGAATTCCTCTCTCAAGTGGCCCCTGAGCACTACTGGGATATTTCAGAAGTATATTGAGACAGTTCATCCTAGAAAATGTGATTTCACAGTTAGTAAAACATTAGACTTGGTGATAAAAAGGCTTAATACATGTTGTTTGTTTTTCTGGCAACAGTGGTATCTTTTTATATTGCACTTTTGAAGCTGAGCAAAATGAAGTCTCTACAGGATTTTGAGTGATTTTGTTTTGATTTTCATCTGGAAGATTATTGTTTCATTTTAAAAAAGACCCTGTAACTGTTTGTGTTTTCGACAGTAATGTGCACAAGCCCTGTACACACCAGCCTTGGAGACTGCCCAAAATACACACTCCAGGAAGAAAGCTTCTTCAGACAAAAAAGAATGATTTGGTGTTGGCTCCTAAAACTATAAAGAATGCAGTCTAATAGCTAGGTTAATGAGTCTGCAGTATTTTCTGCCTCAGCTGTGCATCATGCCCCAATACCAATGCAGCCAGACAAATAGTGGGGCTTCATGCAAAGCAGCTCCCCGTGAATGCATGGTCCTGGACAGGGAAAGGAATGGGACCAGCACTCTTGATGGCAATATTCAATTGTGCAACCACTTTTTCAGGCTTGTAGGTAATTAAGCCAGGACTGTTGAAGTCCAGGGCGTTCATACAAATTCTGCAGTTGGTGATGATTTACACCAATCCAGAGGCTATGAGTTGTATTTCAGGGGTAGCTATGAGATCAGTTTAGATACTGCTGTGAGGAGAGACATGGAGAGCCTCAAATTCAGCTGTCCCCTGTGAAATGTGAGTCAGAGCCTTGATTTAATTCTTTATTACAGTAGGGAGGTTAAAAGTGATATGCTTCTTTCTGTCCCCTTCCTAACCGCAGTAAAGGTAAAAGGTTGAAGATGCAGGTTAGGATAGTTACTATGTCTGTCCTATGCTTAAAATTAAACATTTTGCTTACCTGGAGAGTGTCAGTTATCTTCTAAGACAGTTCCTATGTTTTCTAGTCTCTTATTATTTCCCCTGAATAGCGAGTTCCAAAACTAAGAAGAGTGTTATGCACTGAACCTGTCTGTCACTATTGTATCTGTGTGGTGGCAGAACTGGGGTGGGAGAAGTGACTGCAGGCAGAAGCAACTGCCAAGAGCTGCATGACTGTTCCTGTTTTAATATGTGACATATGGGATCAAATCAGTCAGCTCAAACAGGCTTGACCTCAATGAATATAACAGATGAGGAATGAGCTGGCCAGAGAAATAGAGCAGGGGCTGATAACCTGTTTCTTGATAACCTATTTCTGTTTCATTATTTTTTAAACCTGATTTCTATAAATCAGAATTCCCTCTGTCTGAAAGCAAAGCACTCTGCATTATATAATAATATACACGTCCATTTTATGAATATAGTTATTCCTTAACAGCCAAACAGCTCATTTAGTCCTTGACTGCTGGCTGAACTTTCAGGGGGATTGCTACTCTTTGTCTTAAAACAAGCATGGGACCACTGTGTTGCTGGCTGTCTGGCTACTGTGTCAAGGGTGTTTGGTGATGACCACTGACTCAGCATATGGGTCCCCAACTGCGAAAATGTCACAGGCATCTCATCTTCACAGCTGGCACTATGAATTTCTCAGAACAACAGTCCAGTGAACCATCAGAGACTGATCTCTGAAGCTGTTAGAAAATTCAGGTCTCTGCACAGTAGCCTTCATTTTAGAAATTTTCAGGGAAGATTGTGACTAAATTAGGCACATATTGCTTCATGGTACTTAGATGTCTATCTTTTGCCAGCAGCAAGGGAACCTCAGAGCAGGTGCTTTACACTCAAGGTGGAGGTCTGTGATTCTACCTTGTGTCTCTCCTTACTGGATGAGGAAAACAGGGAGACGGTGGAACTGAGACAGGTGATACCATCCCAACTCTATTTGAAGGAGATGTCTCAATGGAAATGGTTGCAGCAAATCAGGTTTATCTTTGGAAGGTCAGACAGTTAATCAGGTCTCTAATGAATGTATTCACCATGGTTTACAAAAGAGAAGAGAGTACTTTTAGTATCATTCCATACAAAATGCTTGTAGCTATCTTGTTTCTACCATAAAACAAGGGAAGCGGCCAGGAGCTGGGTCAGTTTTTCCTTTTTCCCTTCGTATTATATATGCGCTTTAACATAATTTCTCAAAACCTCTTTTCTACAGTTGATGCTTTTGCTTTTCACCATGCCCATCCTAGTAACCTTTTGATTTACTTTCCAGCACAGTATAAGCACGAAATGTAAAAAGATTGAAGTACACATGAAGCACAAGTCGGGTGTCAGGTCTAGCAGTTCTGCTTCTGCTCTGTGTTGCTCTTTTCCCAGCATTTCTAGTTTGAAGTGTTTCTGTTAAGGGTGCAATATCTGCTCTGTTCATATCCAGGCCACAAATTAATTAAAAAAAATCTTCAAATGAAGTTAAGAAGCTTAAATCATAAATTCTTGATCTGAAGATCACAGGGACAATCCCCATATTTTCTGCTTTTTCTCTTCATATTTATGTAAGCAAGATAGATATGCTGAATGGTGATGAGACAAAGTAAGTGTCAAGGTATTTCCCTTTGGAGAAATGAATTCAAACTTATGGAAGGAACTGAGACCCTCTGACCTACACAAAGCCTCCAGACAGTCAAAAGCATTTCCATGGTTGCTTGCTGCAGGTGTCTTACAAAAATAAGGCTCCACTTAGAGTTGCTGAGCACAACAAACTTCTGAACATTTAGCACAGTGGAAAGTAAGACAAAACATCCCACAGCTCTGTGCTAAAAAAGAGATGAGTTGCCAAAGAGATTCCATTGCCAGCTGCTGCCTACTTTGCTCCTTTTATAATCTATCACATGCTTTAATATTTTTGGTGATTAATGTAGGCCATCCCCAATCCTCAGGCAAAAGTCATTGCTACTCAATTAATATTAAAAACTTTTGGCTTATTAACATAATAGTTCTGTTTTTGCCTAATTGCAATCTTTAAGGGATTATACTTAGTTTTTTCCTCTCTGTTTGGCAGTCCTAAGAGCTCTGAAGTTATTGATCAACTCTTCCCCACAAATCCTAATGGAACCACAGGAGCATGTGGTACAGCTCAGATCAGTCTCCATGTTGCTAACGAATGCACTTCAAGAAAATAAGATTGTTTCAGCTTCATGTAGTTCATACAGATGCTTCGAAGACACATGAAATGAGTATTTCTGATAATTAGGGCATTATCAAAGATAAGAGTCTTATCAGGACCTGAGGTACCAGCCTAATTTTTTTCATGAAAGCTGCCAGAGTAAACCCATGACTCTCTTCTCAATCAGCACATCATGTTTGCTGTGCTCTGCACAAAGGAGAGAGCAGCAAAAGATAATGGACCGTGAAAGCACCTCAGCTCTGGGAAGTGGGGCAATGGAAATAGAAGCAAATGGTGAACAAAAGGTATGTGCTAAAGCTCAGCCCTGGAAAAGTCTGGGTGCATCTCCTGTTCAGTTTCTTCCTCTGAAAAATAAGGCACTGTTACTTCAGACATTTCTCATTAAGCTCAGAAAAAGGATACATTTTTTCTGATTCTGGATGGAAGTTTAAGATTGGAAATGGTGGTCTGATATTTGTTAGCAAACAAAGGAAAGGAAAGAGAGAGTTTTGCAGATAGTCTTTCTAAGTCTCTATAGGAGTACTGCTGGAGTAGCAGATACTCAAAGTGAGCCTTTACGTACATGTTACCCATTTAACAGTGAAGCCCTCTGCAGATCGAGTATGGAAGATACAAGAAACAAAGCTTGCCTACAGGTGGTTGACAAATAAACCCAGTCTCTTATGCCTGAAGACTGGATATTGACATTTGGCAAACAATCCTAGCATGGTGGCAATTCATAATCCTCTTGAGGCTTTACAAGGTCTGAGCATATGTGCTAAGAGCTTGCACTGTCTAAGAACATTTTCATCAACCATCAATGGATCAAGTCATTATATTTCCCATTACTATATCTCTAGGTTGCTATGGGGCCAAAAAATCCTCAATGATTAGCAGATATTTGGTCACTGTGGTAATGAAACCATATTAGTTGCCAGAGAAGGTATCAGCAATTGATTGGTGTGATGCACTATGAATTGGATGATATTTCATTCTTAGGAAAGATGTTTTCATCCTTTTTTTCCCACTATTTTACATTTGTTCTCAGAACATGGAAATTCTAACAAGAACAATTTTAGAAATTAAAAATGCATGGCATGAGGTTATTTGATGCTACCATTAAGGAACTTCACTGCTGCATTCCTGGGCCATCAAGGGAAGAGGAAGGGTATTGTCTAAATTAGCAGCAAGCTGCACATTGCACAGCTGCACAGAAGGACCCAGAGTGTGCGTAATTGAGGGGCAAAGTGGTAGAGTTGGCCAGCAAGAACTGCCTTATATAAGAGAAACTATAAAAAGCCATTCAGTGTGCAATCAAAAATGAGAGAAACCTCTGGATATGATGCATTAAAACATTTAGACTATTTTGCTACAGGATCCAAGTCACTCACAAAGCCCAGTGGCAATGAATACACCTCACAACGAGCATGTTCTTTGCTTTCTATGTTTACTCCTTCTTCTAGGAGGGTATCACTCTTTGCTTTTCTGGTCCACATCATTTTGGCTGTGTGTTGATGTACAATCTCCAACAGTCTGTGCAGACAGCTTTTCAGTAATCCCTGCATTGTGCAAGAAGAATAGATTTAGAAAAGTCAAAGGCAAGGTTAATCATACTGCTGCAGTTGTTCAGGTGTGATCAGCACTTCCCTTACACTCCTGTTGACTAAAGGGTTCAAAGGCACGTGGTTGAAAATGGGCTGCTAACTCTGTATTTGAACACCTACATGTTAATGGCCTGGCCTGTGAGAAGCAATTGACATCCACAGAAACCTCTAATGCTTCTCTGCACACATTTGGGGCATTATCATAAAAGGACTCCAACGTGAATCCCATATCCTCCAGACGGAGGGCTTTACTAATGCTAAAAGACTGAACTCTGTGACTTCTCTGTGAGGTACATATACTTGTCACAGGTGAGCCAGAACATAGGCCAAGAAGAGGTCAGGGAATGATTCATGCCTTGAATCGCTGGAAGGATAATGTAGCTGTAATTATTCCAGTTTCTTGCTCTGTGCCTCCACGTGGTAAAGTCTGGTTGATTATTGCTTGTTGGTTCTCCTTATTGGTATTACTTTTCTCTCTGAACTTCTGCAACAGCTGCTGTGTTCATTCTTTGTCTGGTTGTCTAAAGGAGTGGAGATCAGGGAATCCCAGTGGGTAAATAACTGTGGTTTTTTTTCTGCCGGTGCTGGAGCACCTTCTGGAGGAATGTGCAGCTCTGAGCCCAAATCCAAAGTGATGGAAATGAATCAGCTTCTCCCAAGCCTTTGTAAATGTTCCTCAAACTTCATCCAAGGAAATCAAGCTTTGACAAGTACTTAGAATCATAGAATCAGCAAGGTTGGGAAAGACTTTCAGGATCATTAACTACACCTATTAACCTGACCTACTGAGTCTGTTCGCTAAGCCATGTCCCCTAGTGCCATGCGGTATCATTGGCACTGCATTCTGGTATGAGAGGCATTTACAGACCTGAGAGTTTGACTGAAATACACCAAACATTCAATCATTTCACAGAACAGCTTTTGGTGGAAAAAGATGTAGTGTGTCATCTTAGAGATATACTACCAGACTAGAAATGCTCTAGAAATATATTCCTGCTCTAGACTTCAGCAAGAAGGTTTTGTTATCTAGAGAAAAAATCCTAAAGTTTAAGAACTGGCTTACATTTACTTTTTAGTGAGGGATATCTCACTGCAGTATGATATGAAGACTGTCTCTTTCCAACAAAGTGTTGTATTATGATGCATCCAAAGCTCCTTAAATACTCACACTGGTATCACCTCATGCCCATTTGTGCAGCCTCTGCTTGGACTTGTTTCACTCCACAATAAACTCTTCTCATGCTTGAATTTGGCTGAAGCTTGACACTGAAACAGCTTCAGTGCATTCCTTCTGCAGCAGCAGTATGCAGAATCTGTGTTAGCTAAGAAACTTGTGATACAGTTCTTCTTCATCCAGACATGAAACACTGAATCACTGGAAAGCAGCAGGAAGGGTTGTGCTGTGACTGCAAATTTGTTAGCACTGCTGAGATGAGCAGCTCATCCTTAGTTAAACAAACTGTTTGTTTTCGCTCTTCCAGAGCATGAGGTCAAGAGAAGTTCACAGTAATTAACAGTTAGGAGACACATGGAATGGAGAAGTACAAGGCAATGTTTATTTAAGGAGCTATAAAACTGGGTAAAAAATAATTTTCCTACTAGAGAGGGAGCTATTAGAATCAGCTTTCCTTAGGAATATTTCTATAATAAAGTGTTGTAACTTCATAAAAATAGCATAAAACTATCTGAATAAAATGTAAAGAGTAGAATTTCAGCAGCCCAGGAGCTGCAAGGGAGAGGAGCACCAGGTAATACTCGTAGCTCTCTCACCTTGGGCTTGTGTGCTTATGGGAAGCTGCATTCCATCATATGCCTAATTATATTACAATCTGCTATTGGCCAGTGGTTGAAACAGAAATTTAGGAGTCCCAGTGGGGAACTATCCCTCCTGCAGTGCCTGTGTGAGGAATGCTGTGTGACTGTCTTTATAGTGTGTGTAATTTAGGCTGGCACGTTGCTGTGCACCAGTTGATTCAGGCTGTTGCTGAAACCGCTGGTGATAAAGGTCCTTGGTCTGAGTTTCCCTTGTCTCACCATCGCCATACACTGTTCTTCCCTCTTCTTTTCCAAGAGCAGAGGGATGGGAGAGGAATGACAAGGGTCAAAGCCATGAAATTCAGAGTGGTTGGGTTGGGCCAGAACTGCAGCTAGAATGAGTGGGGGGATGCACAGAGCCTCAGGGCATGTGAGCTCTGCTGGGGGTGCTACACTGCCTTCCTCTTGGGCCTATTGAGAAGAGCAGCATGCATGATAGAATGGACAGCACAGGGCACTGACCCTAAAAGTATTAAACTATATTTCCAGCTATAGCACAGCTTTGCTTGGCTCATTTGGGGCCATTTGTTTATATTTCAAGTCAGAGCCAAAATAACTGCTTGAAAAAAGGATGAAAGGAGAAATGTTTTACCCGAAAATGGACCCTAAATACTGTACATTTCGGCTCACTGTCAAAGAATATTTCACGCCACTATATCAGCGTCTGTGTTTGCAAAGAGAGTACAGAACTGAAAATAAAACCCCCTCTGTCAAAACTTAGATTTCACACAGAGCACTTTATTGCTTAGTGGGATACATTTCTAGCTGAAATTTACACACCGTTTTAAAAAACTGATAAGTTGTATTCTATGTCCTGGAGTTCCATAGTCTTAGAAAGAAAAGGAAAATTATGTAGTTTAAGAAATATAGTAACCTTGCCACCCGAGAACAGACCTGAAGACCATCTTCTGTAGTATCCAGCCTCTTCTTCATGAGAAGTGCCTCAGAGGAAGATCAGGGAGCTTGGCACCAGACAGAGACTGATTTGTTTCCCCAGGAAAATCAAAAGAAAAATGCAGTGATAACAATCTATATAGCCACAATGCAATTACTCACAGACTGACATCCCAACAGCAATGCAAGGTCTCAGCCCCTACCAACCCAGCCCAGCAACCCCTGAGCAGCAGCTGCTTCCCGTCTAGCTCCCCACAGCTTTATGGCCTTCCACATGTTATTACATGGTATGGAATAATTGTGGGTCTAATACAGGTCAACCGTCCTGGCTCCACTCCACCCACCTCTGCCACACTAAAAAGGCAGTGGCTCTTCCACAGTGAGTAGCCTGGCCTAGTTCTGGGTGTGCTTCCATCACTTAGTGGCAGACAAGATATTGGTGTGCTATTAATGTTGTTTTGTCTGAATCCAGGACATCTGTGTAGGGGCATAGAAGAGAACAGCTCTAGGGGAAGTGTAGGGAAGCTGTCAGGGAGGCTGGTGGGATGCAGATATCAAGGCTTTCCATTGATTTCAGGTGGGCCCTTTTGTAGACTTAGTACCCCAAACCTGAACTTCTGGGGTCTATCTCAGGACTTGTCCTCCCTGCTGGACAACTACTTCCACCCAGACATCAAATCGGTCACTCATTCAGCTTACTATTCATAATTAAATCATTCACATCTTGCTGTTTATGTGCAGTCAGCTGTATTGATCAGGCTGTGGGCCACCATCTGATTGTTTCAAAGCTATTTTGAATCCATGTATTTCTGGAAAACTGAACTGGCGGACAAGTTATAGTTTTAAAAAACTCCAGAACAAATCCAAGCATTTCATGAGCATCTTTTATATGAAGAAATTAATAGAACAGATTAACTAAGAAGGAGTCTATTTATGTTCAAAGTGTTTGAAATCATTCTCTGAAATTGAGTTTGAAGGATATTTCATATATTTGTTTTCTTCTTCTTTTTTAGTAACTCAGCCACCTCCAGACCTGAAGATACTGGAAATAGCAGTATGAACAGATTTAACAGCTGCTGCTTGGAACAGCTCATCTTCACTCTAATCCTTGAATAGCAGAAATTTGCTAAACCTGGTTCAGTGTGGATTAAACTCATGATCACCCCTTTACCCGGAGGCCATCGTTGCATGGTGGAAGGTATGGCTACACAACAGCATCTCACCTTTCTCTCTGTGCCTGTTCTCACAACACAGTATACGTTGGGAAATTTGGGATGCTTCCTGCTCTGTGAGCTCATCCTCAGATGCAAGCACACTGCAGACAGTGAGATGGAAAAAAAGCATTGTGTATGGGTATAAGCAGTGAGATGATGCAGGGCTTTGTGTTAGCCCACCAAGGGCTGTGTAGGAGGGAAGCAAGACAGAGGATGATTTCTCTGAGTATTTAAAATTTCTGCTGGGGATGAAACTACCATCCCCAGAGTAAGAGTTTCCAGTGCAGGGAAGATGTTAACTGGCTGAATTGAGTTCATTGAAAAAGCCCTAAGATAGCCACAGCCTGAAGCATGGAGACTAAGTTTCCATGAGGCCAGTCACTAGAGCAGGGACTCAGAGTTGTAGACGATCCATCCCTCAAGATGTTCAGAATCTGCCTGGACAAGATCATAAACAACTCCATACAATTGAAGCAGGCTTCATTTGTGCAGGAGGTTGGACCAGATGAAATTGCAGAGGTCCTCCCTGTGTCTGAACTTTTCCATGGACCACTTATCTAGATCCTAATACCCAAATGAAGGACGATGTGGATTACAAACTGCCAAGAGAAATGAAAAGGTTCTATATTGTATATGGATCTCGAAGGTACAATCTAAACTGCCTGAATCCCTTTGAGGGGCAAGTTCCTCATACTTCCAAGAGAAGGAGATTGCCAAGGGGGAGTAGCTGCCAGAAAAAAAGTATATCCCTTAACTCTTAAATCTCAGAGCAGTTACTCAGGAAGAAAGTAAGGCATACTCTCAGTGTTGCCTGGAACTTTGTTTTGCTAGGTGCTCAGCACTTGATTCTGCTCTCAAAAACATTCCAGCACGAGCTTTATTTAGGGAGTGAGATTACCAATGCGCTTGAAATTATATGCTTCACTAGACTAGAAAACAGTGCTCAGCACCAGCCAAAACTGAGACCCTGCATAAACCTATCTTGGTGGCAGGGAATTCTTAAGCTTAGCACGTCTCTCAGAGATGTACTGAAAAAGTCTTTGCAGAAGTTTGTTGTGGTGAATCAGAGAGCCCTCATATTTTATATATATTTTTTTGCCTGTACCTTCACAAAAAGAAACAGAGATTGACTTTGAAAATAACACTTGAAAGTTCCCACTTCAAATTTACCTCCCTTTGAGGTGCTGCATGAATGACTCCATGTAGACATGTGACAGTTTTGGTGCAAGTGTGTAAGAGGGAATGTAATGTGAACTTTTTTGGAGAGAAAGTATGTTTTCCTTTATTTGTTTCTTCTGCTAGATTTTATCATGAGAAGCAATGACAAAAGCAAAAGTTGAGTCTACGTTTGCATTTGCATTTGCAAGAGTAGAAGAACAAGGGGCAGAAATGTTTCAAAGCAGAACTACGTGGATCAGCGAATTTCTGTACCGAGGGAAATGTCAATGTCTTAACATTCATTTATTCTTCAAAATGAAACAAGCCTGTGCTTTAAAGCTGTGGTTCTGCAGAGAACTGATTAAAAGTTCTGGTGTTTTTTTCACTGTTTCTATGAAAATAAACAAGTACTTTGGAAGTCCTAGTATCAGAAAGTATTGATTCACAGGGAAGTACTTCTTTCTGGAAGTTGTTATTGGAAAATACAAATTATTCTTGTAATTCCTAAGAAGAGCTCTCCTTTTTTGACTGATTCCTTTGCTGGCCTCCCCTTTCCTCCTTTTCTTTGCTGTGCCATTGAGGAAATGAAGTTAATTGAAAATTAGTGGCCAGCTCCACTTACTGCAGATCACTGTGGCAAAACCACTACTCAGAGGTGTTGAGGGGCAGGACTTCTTTCTTGCTTCTCTCCAGCCACTATCTCAGTGAGCAAAGGAAACTTCCAGCCCTACAGTCACAATCGTAGCTTCATGGATGATGGGCTTTTTGAATCTGACCTCTTATTCCCATTTTATTTTGCTGCCAGTGAGTCAGTGGGAATCTTTCAGTGAGTGTAAATGGGAGTAACTACAGATCCTGGGAGCAAAATGATCTGTGAATTCTTCTTTTTACACATAGGTTGAGTTTTCAGGTCAGGCTAGAGATTGATCTTGACTAACTGGTGAAGAAGTTTCTGGTAATTAGGGCAGCTTCATAACATGGACTGCAACAGGTGAAGGCTCAGATGTGTCTGTCTGTTAACCTGATTTAAACTCCAGCTCTCGGTTTGACCATACCACTGCTAACCAGGCACTTTCCTGGGCCAGAATTTTCTTTCAGTGATGTATTATTTCTTATATTTTCAATTATAAAATAGGACATCTCTTTGCACCTCTTAGAATACTATTTTGTGATCTTACAAATAAGAAGTGGTGGAGTCACCATCCCAGGAGAAGTTCAAGAATTGTGGACATGTGGCACTGAGGGACATGTTTGTGGGTATGGCAGGGTGGGTTGATGGTTGGACTAGATGATCTTAGTGGTCTTTTCCAGCCTTTATGATTCTAGGACTTTCTAGGAAAATCCCCAAGGATTTTCAAGGCAGTTTACAAAATATACAGCACTTATTTATAATTAGAATAGTCTAAATGGAATAAGAACTGAAGTCTGATTTTCTTTATAATCTTTTCTCCTAGTCACAGGGAACAAGTTTGGATTTATCAGACCCCCACCAAGCCAACAGCATTGCTCTGCTGTTTTGCAGTTTCATTGGGTTATGACAGAAGTCTCATATTAGCGTGATTGTTTTCTTCATCCAATTTTCCTTGGTCTGAAAATTATCTTCCTTGGATACCTCTGATTCTTATTGTAATTATTTAGATTGCTTTCCTGATTCATAGCAAGGCATACAACTGTGTCTGTGTGTAATAATTTGTGAACCATTGCCCAGTTTCAGTTAAATTGGTCAAAGGTGACAAATAGCAAGAATAAAGAAGTTAGAAAAGATTTAGTGGAAATGGGCACCTAGCTGTTCCATGTGAGATAAAGTCTGCAATCTGAGCTTCCATGATATTAGGTATCAGAGATCCCAAACTGAAGATACGTGGGAAAGGGAGGGAATGGGATAGACCTTTTCAATACTCCAACACCATGTAAATCTGTGTCGGGTCTTGTACAAGTCAAGTGCACAAAAGACAATATGGGAAATGAGAATCCAGTGCTCACAGAACAGAAGTACTGCTGTCAGTGAATTCATAGAGCAGGATCACCACCTCTTCTTGCTTGTCCATGTTCAATTGCATGCCCTGATGAAGAGAGCTCATAGTACAAATAGATATGGGAATTAGAACCATAAGTGATAGTAAGAACAAAGAGGCAAAATTTGTCATTTCTGCAAATAAGGCTAGAAACTTATATTCTTTTTCTTCTGTTGCTGCATTTTTAAAGGAATTTAGATATCCCAATCTACTGATTTAATGACTATGTGCCATTTTGCTTGTTCCATCTCCTGTGGACAGTGCAGAACCACACGCCCCACTCAGTTATATTCAGCCAGTGGGAAGGTTGTCATCCAATATGCTGACAGTATTGTGTTGCCTATCATATTTCAAACACCTAAAACTACAAAACTAAAGAACAGAATGCCTTCATTTCCCCATTTATCATTTCTTCTCTCATAGAATCTGTCACTGCAGAATTCATTTTCAAAGTGAGGTAAGGGAGAAATTCCTCCAACTCGCTAAACATTTCTGTATCTTTTCTCATTAGTTGCAGTTAGATACATGAGTTGCTTAGATGTCTATAGTTCATGAAAACTTGTCATAAAATGTCTTTTTGAAGCACTTCAATTTTTAGTGATACTTTCCCCTTTTAGGGAGAATATGATGACAACAGAAGAGGAAGTTGCCAAAAATGCTTTCTGAGCAGGTAATAAATCGATGTACTAAACATCAACTGAAGTAATCCTGAAGTCAAAAGGCTCAATGGACATTTGCCATAAGTAGGTATGTTCTTATATTTGTGGGTATTTTGTTTGTACAGCTATTATATTTCACTGCCAGTATGTTAAAATCTGAATCCTTCTGAGACAATAAAAACAACAGTAATGCTCATTGCATCCAAATAGTTCGCAGATGGTTCAGTCCATTTTGCTCTGTTCTTGGAAAATCAATTTCCTGTCTCTTTATCTTACTTCTGGTTAGCACCAAGACAGCTGTTTGGAAAAGCCCTCATATACCAGGATATTGTATTTCTAAGTGGGATCAGCACCTGCCAGAAATGCACTGTCTTTCCAGCCCTTAAACTTTAAATATATACAAACATGCCTAACAAAGAAAAGTATGTATTTCTTCATCTTTGAGAGGGAAACAAAATATGGTTACTTGCTTGTAACTTTATGGTTAAAACAGAAAGTGAGGAATTCATTTACTTGGAGTATTTCATTTTTTTTATAGGAAGAAAAATATTCCACTGGATTAGCATGGAACTTGTAACAGTTCCTATGGTAATGGTACACAAGAAATTACAAAACTAGCATTCACTGTCTTTTGGTCACCTGAAGAAACAGGTTACAGATGAGCTGGCTGCGATAATCTTGGCGTAAGTCCTTATAACTATGCAAACTCAACTTTTTTCTTAGCTTCAACAAGGCATTTAATTTGCTTGTAAGAGCTTTAAAGCAAATGAAGATGAAAAAGGACATTTTCAAAAATGCTTTCTACACCCCTGGGAATGGCAAGCCTCTCAAGGTCTTATGCAGGAATCAAAACTGTACACAACAGCTTAGAAATGAACTGGTTGCCCCTAGTTTTGGGAGGTGTTCCTGTGTCTTCACACTGGAAACCTGTGCGATCCAAGTTCCTTCTGTAAAAGCGAAGGAAAACCTTTTTCTCCACCCTTGTTTTCTTTGTTGATGTTTTTTTTTGTTTGTTTGTTTGTTTTTTTAGGGGGGCCTCTATGTAGGTTGCTCTGAAAGTAATGCCTCCTACTTGTTTTTGTGAAAACTACAATATATATGAAGAACACAACAATATTGTTTGATAGAGCAAATTCTCAGCTACAAAATGCTATTTTTCAACACAGTCACCACTATGTGACTTTCACCAGGGATGGACAAGAGCCTCCATGCCATGCTCGTAAAAATCTACACTAGTGGAGGTGACCCATTCTTACCACTGCTTAAACATATCACCTACTGCCTCGCTGTGCTAAAATCCACTGCTTGGTCTCTGTAAACATTCAGCAAGTATCAACGAGTGTACAATTTTTTTCTGCATGGAGGAATTAAATTCCACACTTTTGCTTTATCACACTTCCATGTCATAGACTCTCAGAATGGCTTGGCTTAGAAGGGGTCTCAACCGAAGCCAAGTCAGACGCTGTTTTGTCATACTGCCCCTCTGCTGTTACCTGTTGCATGGCAACAAAACACTGACCAATATTCACATCTGATGTTGTGGACAAACATGATAAAATAAGAGGCATTACTTTCAGAGCAGCCCTCACATTTATACTGTAATCATCATACTCGTGTTGAAATGTTTTGTTTCATTTGAGTGGGCTGTAAAAGCCTTCTGGTTTTCTTCTGCTCTTTCAATTTAGATCTATTTTTGAGTGGAAAGTATGGCTTCAAAATAAAACCTCAAAAGCTTCGTTTTGAGAGCTGTTAAAATGCAATGGCCCTTCATGTGACAAATTGAAGAGTTTGTTTGGGAAACATGGAAACAAAAGTTCAGTGTTTCTAAAATCTTAACTTTTTTTTTTTCCCCAGCAGAAACAACAACAAAAAATTGCTCAGGAAATTATACATATGAATCTGCAGGGATTCTCACTTTCATACCACTGTCTTGCACTCCCACTGAAACTCCTTTCTTTCATTCAGTTTGGTAGTAACAAGGAAAAAGGAACTCCCCTCCCTGTTTGAGGAAACGAGCAGATGGGAACAACATCAACATCACTTGGAGGCTTGGGCCGGGGACTCAGGCAGATGCCAGTACTTCCCAGTTCTTTTCCATTTCTTATGGAACTTACTGAGTTGACAGCTGAAAATACATGCATGAAATAAAAGCAGTCTTATTTTTAGCAATGCACAAAGCTTGCCACTCTTACTGACTAAGGTGAAGCTTCACTAAACTGAAAGAACGAGCACTTGATTGTAGGTGCTTGGCCCACTAAAGCTCAAGTTATGTTATATATTAGATGTCAACTATAAGGCCCATTTTCTATTATCACTGTTTATATCCAGTCTGTAAACAGTTACAAAATTATATTTTGATATAAGGGTGCGCTTGCTCAGAAACAAATATGATGTTTCCATACATGTAAAATAAATTAACAAATAAATTACTTTGCTGCATGTGTCCAGGTCCTCTTGGCCTCAGGACTACCAGAGCAAACGTTCTGAAAATTTGGCACTAAGGTCATCATGTTAGAAGGTTGTTTTTAAAGCTACATTCAACAGCTATCTCTTGTATTTCTTAGTTTATATTAGCTAATTGATTTTCAAATCAAAATGAACAGAAGTAGAGTTCCTCAGAGACTCTGGGGGGGTACGCTGGGAGCACTTTGTGCTACCTCTGCTCACTTCACTTTGAATTGCGTCAGGTTTTGTTGTCTAACAGACTGTTAATGGGTGCTGTCACGTGCAGTTTAACACACTCATATGTCTACATTATGAGCTCGTAGTCTCAATCTTGCCCCCATTGGAGACATGAAAATAAATACAGTCCTTTATAGAGGGCATAGGCATAATGCATGTCTATACATTTTGAGAGAGCTTTCTGAGGTAGCAGTATTGCAGAACTGCCACTGGACCAGATCACTTTGCGCTTGGAAGTTGCACATGGGTAAAACAGAACCCAGACTGGAAAATAGACACCTATCTTATATTTTAAAAGTGAATGAACTACTTTAAGGATCAGTTCATTCTGAAGAACATTGTTCTAGCCATGTTGATTTTCAGGGTCAGTTATTTGCCTTCAACAAGAGAGATGCTTTTTCACCCTGAGAGTCTTGCTAGTAATTTGCAAAACATTAAACTTATCTCCGATACTTAAACACCAAACCAAGTTCTTGCCTTCAGCAACATTAATTCCAGGAGTTAGTGGAGCTGCTGTGAAGTATAGCTGATGGAAATGAGAGGCAAATCTGACCTGGAATCTCATATGGAAACTGGCAATAGAGATTGATTGAGACATCATTTCAGAAATATCTCATAGTCAATACTATGACTTCAAAGCTCAATGTCATCTCAAGTGTCTTGGCATGGACACGTGACATTTATTAATGTAGGTACTGAGGGACTGGCATCCAGTAGATGTCATCAGACAAATTACTTCTCCATTACCTATTGATTACTGTTCTGACTGGCAACGAATACATGCTTACTTTTCATTCCAATGGGAAACAGAAACATACAATAACTGACCGCTTTAGGTAATTATCCAGTTATTGAAAGGCTTCATCTATGTTCAATAGAATCTGTGGCTTTTCCAGCACCCAGTAATCTATCTTCTCAGCAGAAGAGTCCAAATGAACATATTTGTCTTGTATTACTCATGTTTCCCTGGATCTTTCCTATTAGGTATGAGGTTTAACTCACACTTCTGGCCTGATTTCACACTTCTGGAGTGCAGTAAATCAAAGGGTGCTTTTATTATGCCTGACCCACAACGTAGGAGAGAATAGGGTAGATAGAATAGTAGGGCTTATGAAAATTTGAATCCATCAGATTTCCATTAAAAATATACATTTATTAAATGAAAATTCTTGCAAGAATATGTCAGCTTTCACAAAATATAACGGGAAAATCAAAGTGGTTTTTTTCTCATTTTGTTTTGATAAGACAACAGTAGAATCATAGAATCATTTGAGTTGGAAGGGAACTTTAAATATCATCTATTCCAACTCCCCTGCAATGAATAGGAACATCTACAGCTAGATCAGGATGCTCAGAGCCCTGTCCTTCCTGACCTTGAATGTTTACAAGCATGGAGCATCCACCACCTCTTCCAGTGCCTCACAACCCTTATTGTAAAAAATACTTTTTTTCTTATATCCAGTCTGAATCTCCCCTCTTTTAGTTTGAAACCGTTTCTACTTGTCCTGTTGCAATAGACCACGCTCAAAAGTGTCCCCTTCTTTCTTATAACACCCTTTTAGATTCTGAGAGGCTTCTCTCAGATCCACATGGAGTCAAAACATCCTAGGCTCTGTTCAGCTACTGCTCAGCAACAACTAAAACATTGCTGTGTTACCAACACCGTTCTGAGCTCCTCAGCACAAGAGACACAAGGACAAACTGGAGAGAGTCCAGTGAAGAGCCATGAAAGTGATGAAGGAATTGGAGTATGTTACACGAGAAAAGGTTGAAAGAGCTGGAACTGTTCATCCTGGAGATGAGGAGTCTCAGGAGGATTTTATTAATGTTTATACCTGAAGGGAGAGAATGTAGATGATGAAGCCAGATTATTCTCAGTGGTCCACAGTGTCAGGACAAGAGACAATAGGCACAAATTGAAATAAGTGAAATACCATTTTTCTGTTAGGAAACATTTATTTTTATCTTTTTTTACCATGAAGGTGGTCAAGCATTGGAACAAAACAGGACTGTATATGAGCAATCCACTTTGCCTGACCATGCTCTGAGCAAGGTAGTTGCACTAAATGAACTCCAGAGGTATCATCCAGCCCCAGTGAGCCCACTGTCTATGGGGATGTCCCTCTACAGTCAGATCCACTGCATTTTCACTGACTTCATCTTTATTGTTCAGAGCTCAAAGCAGAAATAGTGTAACAGTTTCCAACTGGTTGATAAGCAGATAAAGCAACCTAGTCCACGACTCCCCAGTGCTGATGGTTTCATCAGTGTGATAATATCCAGTTTTTAACACGCATCTTAGGGTAGGGTAAATTGCACAGACATTATTGTTCTTGTTTAATAGCACTTTCTACAGATAGGCTCCTTGGATTAACATCTTTCCTTTGTTCAACTGTCAAAAATAATTCATGCAACAGTGTGAAACGTATTTGAGGCAAATAATAGCACAATAATGAATATAAACCAAGTAGCATTGCACGGCAGGTGAAGCAAAAAGGAAAAAAGATGAAAGAATTAATAACTACAAGGATTGGGAATGGATTATTTTTAAAAGATAAACACAGAGTGATAAATATCAGTCTAAAAAGCAAAAGTGTGTGCAGCCTGGAAAAAAGGTGTAAACAAGCAGAACACAGCCTCTTCTTAAAGCAGTAGAAAAATAATTAGAAAATGTCTGGCAAGAGAAGCTAAGTCATCTTAAAGACTGCCAACAAATAATATATAATGGATTTGATTACATGCTTTGCTCTTTGCATACCCAGAGCTGGAGGTTGCATTGGAGGAGGAACTAGCAAAGTCAAAGGGTTGAAACAAAGCCCTGAAGAAGAATTCAAAACGAAATCTCTATCATTTACATCCTTCCCTGTCCTGCTTAGGATTATAGGATTTTATATCATTGCTCATCACCTGGAAGCACATCTCAGTAGCACTCATCTACATAATGTTACATTTAAGCTTGTTTATCTGGAACAGCACAGCGAGTTTGCTTGAATCTTTTCATTTTCTTTTTCCTTTTTTTTCCTTATCCCTTTCTTTTTTTTCCATCATACTGTTGCATGAAATATATGCAGTGTTTATTTTGTGAGAGAGAAAAGCAGAAGAATCGTAAAAAATAAAACTCCATGGAAGAGAATTTCACAAGATGAATGTTCCCTGTCTTTAGCAGTTGCACTGGCTGTTATTGGTGGTGGTTAGGGCAAGCCTGAGTTGAACAGATCTCATCAGGCTGGTGAAAATCAATGACTATTTTTCTTAATGGTTTTAGTAGTGCAAAAACATCATGCCCCTCTTAATCCTTTTTTTTTTTTTTCAGAGGAATAGAGGTAGTTTTGATCCAAAACCTTCACTTGTGGAAAGCAAATAAAAACCTAATTAACCTACTCTCCATGCACATTATGTTTATGCCTTATTAATCTCCTACTTTGGGACAATCTCTAGTCATCTCAGGTGTCAAGAAAGACTTATCTTCCCCAGTTTTAAGCCATAGTTTTGCTGCTGGGAGCAAACCACAAAGAAGAATGGTATTATGTGATAGGGAGGATGTGATGGGGAGGATATGCTGGTGCTCCTAATGGCATCGGCCTTTATACCCCTAATTATTGTGTTTTGTCTGTGATGCAGTTCCAAAAGGGTTTTTTTTCTCTTCTTTTTTTTTTTTTAATTTTTTCTTAATGGGAAAGTAGGAAAGGGAGCAGCTGTGCTGTATTACAGAACTGTCCTCCACAGAAAAAGGTCTGCAATGGAAGTGAGTGAGATGACACGTGAGATGAATTAAGTGCAAAGTTCCATGAAAGAGACTAAGGAGGACCACATCTATTCCCTGGTGTGACTATAAGAGTGGATAAACTTGAAAAGTTTAGCTCCTTTTTCAAACGGAAATACTGTATGAACAGTTTGCCTCCATTTGCCTCCTCCTGACATACAGAACTGTTCAGAAACAAGAAGCCTTGGTTCTTTTAGATAGAGGGTATATCATTTTCCACTAAGCTATGCTTTTCTCACATAGAAAAAAATATACATGTACTTTGTCTATGTCTAAGACAAAATGCAGATTGGCTATTAAAAAGCATTTTTACATGATGGCATTGAATGGAGTGTGCAAAGCACCTTGATGACTAATTTTCTTTCATTTCAAAGCATGCTAAGTGATTCAGAAAATGCTGATAAGTACCTCTCTTACCTCTCTATAAATATCTTAAAATATCTGACCTACATGATCTTATAAAAGCAGACAACACAGTTGTAATTCAGGTGCTCTGCAGATGGTAAATGGTCCAGGCTGATTGTCTGGCTCTTATCCCATAGTTACCCCAAGAAGGAGAGAACTTTCTGGAGTCAACCAAAGTTACCTGCATGAGTAAAGAAGTGGAACTGCTTGAAGAGGGAGGATGACCTTGCCTGATAGCTGGGAAGAGCCTTCTTATGTAGTGGTAATCTGGGAAATATTCCTGCAGGAGACAGACGCCAACATCATCTCAGTCATTTAACAAGGACTGGAATGAAGGAGGGGAAAACTGAGTTTTGCTGAAAGTAAAACACCATGGGGATAACTATGTTCCCCAGTCTGTTCTTTTCTTAGACACAGCTTGAAAATGTAGTCTATGTATTTATTTGCATAATGTATGGATTTGCTAGGGTGTCAAAGGGATTCTGACACATGAAGATGTTCTGATGCTCTAGAAGCTCTCACCATGATGTTCTCACATCCTACTATACAAAAAAAATTCTACTTTTTCAGACTTTCTTAGAAGAAGAAAGAAGTTTGGGGCTTCTTGAAATTTTGGAGGTTGGGGAACTAGGAAATTTGGCTTAAAAAAATCCTCCTTGAATTGTTTTACACTGGAAAATTCTTTCCTTTGTCAGTAGGTGCTTTGGGAGCAGGGGTAGGAAATACCCATCACAAGACAGGATGCGGAGGATTGAGAAGAAAGTTCCATTTAGAAAATGTTTCCAAGAGGGATGCGCCAGCAGTGAAGATGTCCTTCCTCATTCCACTTTTTATTTTCATTTTAATTTTTCTTTCTCAAACTCTCTCTCCTTTTCTATTTTTATGAAACTGTAGCATGCAACAAGCAGTGCCAACTAGCGTGTCAGGAAACTGGCACCAGAAGCTATTAACATTTATGTGTCCTTGAACGTGGCAAGGAGTGTTTCACTGATATATAGATATATTTCTGTTTGATGATCTGCTTTGTAAAACCGGTGAGAGTAGACGGGAAGAGAGTGAACACTTTACTTTCTTTCACACTCCTATCATTTCCTGTTGTCAGAAGACATAATGTGGTAACCTAAATGCCACAGTACAAAAGTGCTTCTAAGATCTTTCTAGTCTTCTGCACTTCCAGTTAATGAGTTGGTGCCTGATGGCTGTGCCCTCCAGCTTAACTTTTCACAGTTGTGAAAAAATCATTACTTGTGGTTAAATCTTGTCAAAGAATGCCACTACATTTTTGCTGAACGTGCCCCAAACGCTGCACATCACTATAAGGTTGTTCCTATCATTTTAGCTGTTTTGAAAATAACTGCTTGAAGAGGGTGTCTTCTGCATATGCTTTCTCAGATTAGTCTGCATTTGCTTGTGGTTTTTGTGTTAGTAATGTAATAAAACATTTGAAAACAATCTCTTATATAATTATCAGTGCTCTGATTCCATCAGAAACTCCCCATATATCTGACTTCAAAAGATAAGACTCTTTACCAAATAGAGTAGGACAGTTACATCCTGTCAGTAGAGACTAATATCACATCTATTTTTACTGAAGTCAAAATCATTTTTAATGTATTATTTGTTGAATTTTTCACCCAAATATGTGATATTAAGGTATATAATTTTAACAGAAGTGCTGTAAAAGTAAAGATCGGAAATAGCACAATGTCACCTGCAAAAATAACTTGTAACAGGAGCACTGGCCATGAAGATTTCAGTTATATTCTGGCTATTAAAAACAAACAAACAAACATTGAATGTTATAATCTGAGAAAAACTGTGTGGTTGAGTGAGGGAAGACAGTACATGGAGCAAGACACTGTCTAACTGAATCATGGATAAATGTGAATGGCAAAGGTATAATGTGATTATCGGTTGTCTTAGGCAAAGGAAATTTCAGGCTGCCATTGAAAGGGGCAGTCAAACTCTCTTGGGGACACAAGGTCCCATTCACTTGTCCTGGTGGGACAATATAACTGAAACATCTCTCTTGATGTGCCAGGGATCCAATGCATTGTTAGCCCTAATATACTGCAATGAGAGGGACACAACAAGATTGGAGCTGTGAACAGATGGAAGTGAGATCTCTGAACTGGGCAGGAATTTTGTGACTATGATGACTTCAACATCAGTGAGCTAGCCAGCTTGGCTTGAGATTAAACTAGCCAAAGGAATATCACTACTGATAGTTCATGGTTTCCAGAAGACAATGTCTTTTAACTATTCTACCACAGGAGTGCTACTGGGACGTGTTTTCTATTATTTAATTTGGTAAAGCCCATCCTTACTTAGCATTATTTCAAAGTTTTATATACTTTGTCTTTTTTTTAAGGTCAAATTGATAAGTATTGAGTTATCCAACTGCAATGAGATAGTTAGTTGTCATCCATCACACTTTGAGCACTACCTTCATCGACTGTAGAAGGCACAACTGTCTTTTTACATTGACAAGCAAGGAAAGCACACTAATGACATCACCAAGAAGTGAGCCCAAGTTATCTAAGTTAGAATGCCCACTTTGCAACACCTAGTTCTTCCATATTTATCTATGACTTTTTCAAAATCACTCATTGGTATATGTTTGAAATTTATAGTTGCTCTGTATAGTTTATATACTACGTGGCCCATTTCATACACAATCTGACTTACACTGATGTGTTTTCCTGTTGCATGCATTACACTTTTTCTGAATTTCATTAAGAAATTTCTCTACAAATAAGTCAGCTTTGGTACTGCTGTTACACGCTCTCTTCCTCACACAAAATCAAGCCAGGGATACAGCCAAGAGCCAAGCAATGTTCAGCAAACCCATCCAGCAGTTCTGGTTATATCACTGATCAACTGAATAATGCAAATTAAGGCATTCTGCCCTATGGTTTCCAGTTGGCTCTTGTTCCATTTAGTAATGCCTTGCCCATGCCAGGAAGACAGCGATGCACGTGTGCTGTGCAAGGATCTATAAAAAGAGATAGAGAAGTAGGTTGTACCTGAAAAGCATGTAATGGTTGCAACCTCTAGTACTGTTATACAGTTTAATCACAAAAACATTTGACTATAGCTAGATGTAACTGTAGTGGAAATGCTAAGTCATGGCTTGAAACAGTGACTGAGCACCTGGTGGGAAGGCGGGGCCAACCCAGGGGAGCTCAGGTGCATGCAGAGGTCCCAGACCTCTTTTAAGGGTTGGCAGTGGAGACAAGGCTATTTTGCTGGAGATCTCTGAATTGAGGCCTTCTAAAGGTAAGCAGTTTTTCTTCTTTTGTTTCTTTGCTTTTGTTTTCTTTGCTGCCCTACTATCATTGCTCTGCTTCCTGTTGCATTATCACATTACAGTAACCTTTGTTATCATTATGTGTAGCTTGATAAAGAATCACAGCCAAAGCCATGCAGCAGTCTTTTGTCTCTGTGTCTCATGACTGGATGGACCCTTGTGGATTTTGCATTACCATGATGCACTGCAGGGTCCTGCTGACCAGTGACAGGAGAGTTGTTGGGGTAGGTTCTCAAATGCCTGAGGCAACCAGTGTTTATTCTGAGGTCCTGATGTTGTGATTTTAGGGATGGGAGGGGATGTCAAGGGAAGGAAGGCTGGGTAATATGACCCTTAGTAGAAGTTCTGGCCTCATTACCACTTACACAGCCATGTGAGCAAAGCCCTGAAGGGCTTAAATCATAAACAAGAGCAGCAGAGATGAAAATTTTTCCATTTGGTTGATACTTCCCACAAATCTCTGCAGTACTGTTTGTGTTTTCTCTCTCTATATGGGTCATGTACACACTCGTCTGCTCCTAAAAAGTCATCTCATACTTTTATCTTCCATCAGATCTACCTGTCCCACACTTTGCTCTGACTCATGACTGTTAATTCTTCCAATGCATAAAATGTACCTCCAGACTTCATTTTTCTAACCAGCTGCATTATTATGATACATGTAAAAGAACTAGAGAATAGGCAGTATAAGCTGCATGTGGATGGAAAGAGGCAGGCCATATCTCATTTGCCTGTCTCAGCAATTACCCAGGTTCCATAAGGGTAGCTCTCCCGAGCCTGCAGCCCTCTTTGGATGGAGCAGGGTTGGTCCTGTATCATTCACCATCTGCTACCTGCTGCGTGTAACTTTCCTGGCTGCACCTGCCTGCTAAACATTGTGCACAACCCCTCTCTGTTGCTTACTTTGTCCGAATTCTGCTTCTGTAGCACAGTGGTCATCATAAGAAGAGAGTTCACATCTGTTGTCAATAGAAGGTGAATTTATCTACCTGTCCTATGGCAGCAGTGACTTCCCTCTGCCCGGCCCCTCCTTTGCAGTAGTAGCTCAGATCTGGTCACCTGTTTTGCTCCCACTGGCAATAGTTCATTCTCTTTCTAGTAATCTACTGAAAGACAAGATAGCGTTGGACTTATATGTCTCAGGAAGGAAATGCCAGAGAAGGATGGGCATGAGTTATTCTGAAGTATGTGTAAGATTACAGTGAGGACTAAGACTACCAGGAATGTCTGTAATAGAATCATAGAATCACAGGGTTGTTAAGGTTGGAAAAGACCACCAAGATCAAGTCCAACTGCCAGCCCATCCCCACCATGCCCACTAACCTATGTCCCACGGTGCCACATCTACAGGTTTTCTTGAACACCTCCAGGGATGATGACTTCACTAACAAATGCTCTCCACTATTTAAAATGTTTAAAGAAGAAATTAAGCATATTTCTTAAGGTAAGATAAAGAATAGGCTGTGAGTTGCTTAGATGCATTTCAACTTCTCCTGTGTATTTCTCTTTGCAAGCATCCAGCATTCATTTACTGTAATGTATCAACGCTGGCCACTTGGTGGCTGCAGTGGGAATGGGGGTGGACTTCCCTTCCTGGCTGTTAGATCCTTTTGCAGAAGCTGATTCCTGTTCTTAGCCCGGTCCCCCTACAAGCAGAGGAAATCATTGGCTGAACAGCTGTACACTGAACTCCAGCTGATTTGGGTCAGAACCCAGAGGATGCAGAAGACTGTCCAGAAAGAGAAGGAAGGACATTGCAGCCTTTCAGAGGTCTCTTATTCCTCCAGGGCTAAATCCAAGAGCCTGAGAAGTTCTTATGGCACATTACTAGCAAGTAGGCAGCCTGTCAGTTATACTGCATTTGAGATCTTTTGCTTTAACAGAAAGAAAGAGCTAAAAGAAAAATGAGCAGTTGGCACAACCGATCCCTCATTGCATTAACTTAGCTGCTCTTGCCCTCAGCACATCAGCTGTCTGCCTCATCTACTGTAGGACAGAGCTTCAGGGGACCATCACTTTGCACAATCTGCTAAATCCTGCAGCTGAGCTCTTCATTATTAGTAACTATTAGTAGCTAACATCTACCCAAAAAGCACGGATTTGGCTGTGATATGCAAACTGAGAGAAGAACAACAGCCGTGGGTAATCCCTGACTATCTCAGCTGCCTTGTGGGTTTAAGAATAACTTCAGCAGCAGTTCTACACTTTGGAAATGTTCCTGCTCGATTTTCTCTTTAATCCAGTCATCTTTTGAGCACAGCCTGTCAATGGTCTCTGGAGCTGTGCAGGACTACTTCTGAGGATATCAAACTCTTCATTTTTGGTTTGTACACAGGCAGTAAACTTACTGAATCCACTGGATGTTTTTGGGAAATTAAAAAGAAAAAAAACGTTGTTGGTTTTGTTTGAGAAAAACAAAGAAAAAGGCACATGTTCTGTAGTGGAGCCAAGGTGGATGCTTAAAATATTGATACTGTTACAGAAGGGCTGTTGACAGAATGATGGTATGGCTTTGTGTGTATTTGTCATTCCCATTGTTCTCCAATGAGACAAGCCTGTTTATTTATGCCCAGGGGCTGGCTGTACTGTGCAGATAACTAAGCTAAGAATGAATGGTGAATGTACTGTACAGGTAAGGAATATGGAGCAACACTTGCCTGGCTACCTTCAATTCTGTTCAAGACACAGGGATGGCAAACTGTTCTGGATGGGACAAGGAGCTACTTTTTGATCCCTGTTGTATCCAGTCACTTCAAGCAGATCTAATCTCACATCACTTTAGTTGCCTACAATATCATCCTGGGCATCCTTTAAAACAGTAAGAGAAATGGGCACCTACAGACAAGTGCTACTACTGGTGGTAAGTAGGTGCCTGATTTTGAAGGAGGCACTGCAGAGGCTGCCTTTGAGGCACTAGAGTGGCTCAAGACATTGAAGTGCAGATGGCCATGTTTAGCCAACTGAATCCATTTTTGGTGGATGGAAGATTTTTAGTTATTTACTAGAAGATCTTTTAGCTGTTAATGCATATATTTCAACTTTTTAATCTAGAACCATTCCCTGAAGAGATGTGTACAAATTTATGTCTACTTGAAAAGATAGGCTTTTTTTTCTTACTTCTCTCTGATGCTGGAGAAACAACCTTCTGACTTACCAGGGTCTATGGGCAACAGGGTATAAACCACTGAGTTTTAGAAGGTGCATTGTTACTGAAGCTATGAAAATAATCTTGGTGACATCAGGTTGCCCAAAGCTGTGGGTGCCCCATCCCTGGAGGTGTTCAAGGCCAGGTTAGACGGGGCCCTGAGCAGCCTGGACTGGTAGGAGGCAATCTCCCCCATGACGGGGGGCCTGGATCTTGATGATCTTTAAGGTACTAAGCCATTCTATGACAGTGTTAGTGGCTTGTGGCTCATAAGCCAGTGAGGAACTTCCAGAGAAAGTAATAGCAAATTATGGGGAACAGAGATGTAAAAAAAAAAAAAAAAAAAGCAGTTCTCCCTTAATGGACAAGAAGTGTGGGGAAAATGGTTTTCTGACAGTCCTTTTGATAGATCTCATCAAATAAACTGCTGCTGACCTAATACTCCTCTCCAGTGGCTGTCTTTGGCACCAGAAGCATCGCAGGGATCCCAGTTCACTTGAATAATACTGCTTCCCATAGACTCAGCCTGTCCTGATATGTGGGATCTATTTCATTTTCAGGTACAACCTCTGATGGTGAAAAACAGACCTCACAAATACTTTTCATGAGGCCTTTCCTTATGTGTTGTACCTACAATCTAACAAAAGGCTGCCTTGATTGAAAAGTACACAGTTTTTCTGGGAAACACAGATCCCTTCATTGCAAGCTGGTGATAAGGAATGATTGTGCATCTGTATTGTAAAGAGACAGAAACATTCTGCTGTTGCTGTACTAAAATAATGACTGGTATAAGGAAAAGATTTTGAAAAATCAAGCAGGGGGAGCAAGAGTGCATGTGAGTGTCTGTGCATGTTTCATTAAAGGCTGGGTGAGGATTAATATTATATTCATTAATCAACAACACTGAATCACTGCAGTTTTCATTTAATGTTTTACCAAATGACTATAACCTTAAAAGTCAAATACATGACAGATGTTCTTAATCACCTCATTGTAAGAAAAATAATGCTCAGGCCTGTTAAATAGAAGAAATGAAACATGACTAAGCTGGCATTTGTTACAGTGCCTAGTTTCTGGCTTTTCTGAGCTGTTCAGAGAAGGTGAGTCTGTAAGGAGTAAGTAGTTAGTAATGTCTTCTCATCTTCAGAGCGATAGTAGTCAGTGTCAAATCAAAGGCTTTGTCATCATTCTGGGCCATGCTGGGCATGGGGTTGGGCTAGATTCACACCAGAATACTACTGCAATAACAAAGGGGATGTAGGAGGAAGAGAAGGGCAGAGTCTTAGAGCACCAGCCTGTCCTCACCACTGTCCCCATTGGGACTGGGGGAGCCATCCTCTCCAAATCTTGACCCTGTGTGATGTCATCAAGAAACAAATAGGAATTGCACTTGATGATCCTTATGGGTCCCTTCCAATTAGGGATATTCTGTGATTCTGGGAGGTTTAAACTGAATAGATCCTTATTTATTTATTACTGAAATATATAATATCCAGTTCTTTTCAGGCATGGGTCAGCATTCAGGTTTCACCAGTGAACACAATGTAGTTTTTGTAAGCAAATGTATCTGGGTGTCTAAAGCAGGAGGCATTACCAGCAGGAGGACACGCTTTATGTCATAACTTGTTCTCCTTTTATTCTTTTTGTTGTTGTTGAGAACCATCACCATTTTGAGAAGAAAACTTAACAAGAATGGGAAATCTAGTTATAGGCTGCAAAAAAAGATACCTTTCCAATGCCCTTGGCTACTACAGAATATGAGGTTTCTGACTGGAATATTTTCTTTTACTTACATAGTGATTCTTCTTCTTTACTCAAATTTTTATTCATTACAAAGTCAAAAACTGTTGAGCTGAAAAATGTTCATGTTTAAATTTCTTTTATGTTAAGCGTTTCAGTGAAGCAGCAAAGTGCTTTTCTATTTTGCCATTGCCTAAGATGCTTCTTAAAGCCTTTTCTCATGAGTTACTTCTACCCAAATGCCTGGGAAAAGAGGAAAAAAAATATTCTGAACAAATTGATTTATGAACACAGCTGTTGGTTTTTTTTAGCACACTTTTAATTCTTTTTGTCTTTCTATTCTGATGAAAGATACTCAGTCTATGAATATTATTGGCTCTAAAAACCTTCTGTCATGTATCTCATATAGTCACAGAGATTAGAGAGAGCAGACTTACCGGGCCATTTAATTCATCCCCTTACTATTATGCAACTGTCATCTATAGTATATAAGGTACTTCATTCTGTCCAACCCCAAATATTTTGGTAGATGGAGACTTTGAAAAAAAACCTAGGAAATAATTCCTGTGTCATATCAGTTCCAAGTTTACCAGGATGAGTCAAGACAGTCCACCTGGACTAGCATGGTCACAGCACAGGTGTTTTTGTGTAAAATTGTACAAGAGGCAGTGATATGATTAATACAACACATGACTATTTCCTTTCCGTCCCTTCTGCACAGCTTAGGATGGGGGCAGCTTTTGCTGTGAGTGTACAGCATTGCTCAGAATGGTACATTTGTATCCTTCAAACACTTTCAGCTTGAGGGCTGTGGATTAAAGGAATTGTAATTGTTGTAAAGCTTTCACATCCTGATTGTTAAGGATGCTCTACATACCGGCTTCCTCCAACTTACGACTTTCAGATATACCTTTCTGGGCATTTATTTTTAAATATGTAGCTACTGCTAGTTTTGTTTCTGGAGATAGCACCTTTACATCCCATGGAGCAGAGTACAGTAGTAATTGGTTGTTAGAAGATAAAAGATGCACACAGAGTGCTCTCTGTATACCAGGGAGTTTGCCTTAGTTTCTTGCTTTTGCTCAGGATTTCCTAGGTTAAAATTGCTACTTTCTGGCTGTGTCCTTATTGCAGTTGGATATTGGCTTCTTCCTCCCATGATCTTTTGGGGTTTTGAGGACAGATGAGTTGAAGCACATAATTCCTCTATTATCTCTGAGTGCCTTTGGCATATTTTAATATTTGGTTTTTTAATCAGAAATGATTAAAACATCCTTCAAAAGCTATGTAAGCAATTTGGATTTGGTCCTGGACAGGGTGTTTTATTTCTGAAGAGGATAAATTGTGCTGCCTTAGAAACATGATCGCTGGCTAAGGTCAGTATCTTCTCAGAAATCACTTATTTTGAGGTTTCTAGTGTTATTCTACTTTTCCAATAGCATATCTCAAAGGTAAAAGTTGATGTGTCTTACTTTCTTAAAGGGACTAGAGCCAGATCCATTTGACAGGATGAGAGGTAATGGTTTCAAGTTGTGTCAGGGAGGTTCAGGTTGGATATTAGGAAAAATTTCTTCTCATAAAGAGTGGTAATGCATAGGAACAGGCTGTCCAGGGAGGTGATGGAGTCACTGTCCTAGGAGGTGTTCAAGAGAAGGGTAGATATGGCACTGAGGGGCATGGTTAACAGGCATGGTGAAGATGAGCAGATAGTTGGACTAGAGGATCTTAGTGGTCTTTTCCAACCTTAATAATGATTCTATGATTAGAAGTCCACCACTGAACAGTTTTCCATTACTTATTATTCTCACCATTGTGTTGCAGCTGAGAAGAGGGTTCTTGTGCCACAGTGTGTGACACATCACAGCACAGTGATTACACTGAGCCTACAACCATTTGTGCAAATACCAACTAACTTTTGGTAACTGGATTATCTAAGAATGAGGGTGGAGGAAAAAAATCAGGAGAAACAAAATCTTCCTGACAAGTGTGCCTTCAGGCATTATACGTATTTTGTTGAAGGTAATGAATGGAATGCCCAGATTTTCCGGCTTCACTGTTTTGTTTTGTTTGTTTGTCAATATGAAACAAAAGAGCAGCTCCCATATGTCTCAAGAACTTCCAGGTGGTGCTCTGGATCAATAAGTACTGGATTCTTTCTTTCTGCTCCTTTTCATCTTGTCTGTTAGTACTTCTTTCTATAATTGTTTTAGGAGACTACCTTTTTTTTTCCACTTAAACTTGAAATTCATATCTAGGAACAAAAATAATTGCTGGACTCCCGTGCAACAGTGCTTATGTTGACACAAAGCATGGACAAATGGGGGAAAAAAACCCAAAACATAAGGACTTCATGAATGGGTCTAATTTTGTAGAATTCATTTTGGAAAAATTATAGCCTAGTGACATCAGCGTTTACCTATCTCCACTCAAAGATTACACTTGAAATGCCTATGGCCTTGGACAGAGGGGGCAGATGTCCATGCAAATGAAAAGCTGCCTTTTTTGCTCAGGGAGCCTTGCACTGCAAATGGCCAGTTGGAATCTCGCCTATTTCATTCTGCTGCCAGCATGGACCTCATGTCTTCCTTTCCCTTTAGTGCTGCTCCAGCTGCAGTCCCTCCACAGGCTGGCTTTGCCTGTCAGCCAGATGCATCAACCCCAGAATCACCCAGCTGGGCACTTTCCTGCCTTGGCAGTGGCTGCTTTGAGGTGACCCAGGTGTGTCACCGGGGGCTCCTGGCAAGCCCCCAGACCTCTGGCCTCTGCAACTGACTTTGCAGCTGTCCTGTCACTCTCAGGACACATTAAAATATGTTTTTCTTGTTTGCCAGACCATGTGATGGAAGAGACAAGACATGTATGTCTTCAAATGATATCATTTATCACAAGATGTGAAGATATGGATGGAAACTTCTAGCTAATGAGAGTTTTATTTAAGGGCAAAACTTTGCTGTCCTTGGCTGTAACACAGCAACATGGCTTCTTTGCTCACTGGAGCCTCACATATCAGCTGCATCAGACAAGGGGTCTTAACAAGCTGAGGGAGCTGGGGCTGTTCAGAATGGAGAAGACTTCAGGGAGACCCAGGAGAGGGCTTTCAGTATCTAAAGGGGGCTGTAATAATGCAGGGTCTGTGTGATAGGACGATGGGAAATGGTTGCAAACTGAAAGGGGGAAATTTCTACTGGACATACAGAAAAATGGTTTCTTACACTAAGGGTGATGAGGCACTGGAACAAGTTGCCCAGAGAGGTGGTGAACGGAGGCATTCAAGGTCAGGTTGGATGGGGCTCTGAACACCTGATGGAGCTGTAGGTGTCCCTGTTCATTGTAGACAAGTTGGATCAGATGGCCTTTAAGGGTCCCTGCTAACTCAAGTGATTCTATGTTTCTATGATTGTTACTTGTAGAAGTTACTCCTACAGGGCTCCAGGAAAAAGGACCTTCCAGAAGGAAGAAGACTATGCAACACCTACAGACTCATCTTTCCTGTCTACATTCACATGCTACCCACATTTAAATTCCACCAGTCCTCACAGAGTATCCCATGGATTAGGAGTATTTCCTGCTTGGAAGCTCTTGCTGATATTCATGCTATCCTCTCTTCTGCTTATTTTCTACTCTCTACTTTGCCTTCTGCTGCATTTGGCTCTGATGCAGAAGTGAGCACTAGAGCAGAACATCTCAGTGGGATAGACAAGCTAGTGAAGCGTTTGTGAGGTTTTGTGAAGCCACTGAAAAAATTCAAAGCTCTGCAATTGACCCTCCTGTTCATGTACTAGCAGAGGGTGATGGAAGGACAAATTGCTTGGATAGTTTCATTTGTGTTGTGATGTGAAAAGCAGCAGTAGAAAAGAGAGCAAATACTATCATTAAAAATTCTGATTGGAAAAAAGGAAAAGCTTTGCTCTCTGATAAGCAGCTTTAAGCATCAGGGATTTTGTTCTTTACGATGACATCGTTCTACGTTGATAGAAGATCTGGTGATACTGGTTCACAGTTAGTGACCTTTTCTGCAGACCAATGTATCACTGAATACATTTTTTTACAACTTGCTAAATACACAGATTATGGAAAGTGGATGTTGGAAAGAACAGATTCAGGCAAAAACTAGAAAAACTATTTAAAATTGTACTGTTACTAAAGAAAAAGTTGGAAGAAGAAATTGTTCTGACTGAGTTTTAGATCCCAAAGACCCTTGTTTGGAAACTAAAGTTTGAAGTATAAATACTTCTGTTGTATTTTCACAGGTTTGTGGGGACTCAGTCTTTTTCAGTCTGGGTTTTCATTGGTAGCAATCTGTCTCACGTCATCACTGTCAGAAGAGTTTTTGAGCATAAACAAGTTGAATATCTGGTTTTCATGGTTAGATGACTTGTTATTAAGCTCAGCTGCCTGACTTTTGTCTTCTACCTAGTTGCAGGATTCTGCCAAAAAGCAAAGGGAGGTAGGTAAGCGAGAGGGAGTAGCTGATGCTCCTTCATGTCTATTCTTCATCAGTGCATCACTAAACCCTGCCACAAGCATTTCTCCATGGCTGTGTAGCAACACATTTGCTCATTGTTTATTAATTAATAATTTTTTATTAATGACTCTTCACTGTCCTTGGTGCTCACTGTTTTGAAAACTTTGGGGCTGTATCCACACCACTTAATTTTCAGCCAGGGGAGGGTGGCTGACTGGCAGATCTCAGCATGAGCTGCATCAAAGTATGGGGTGGCTGACTGAGTTTCTGCCAAATGTTATTAAAGGAAAAGTTGCTGGTAAATGCTGGCTGAAGATATGTCTTGCTTTACTTCTATGAACAGTCTGCAAAGTGCAACACTCACTCATCTTACTCCAGCAAGTCATGTCTGCTGAAAGATAAGCAAGTATGTGTGAATAATTCCATTGAAATCTACATTTCTGCCTAGATGAGTGTTTGCACTTCTGTACCATTTGGAAACTGCAGCCATAAATCCAGGCTCCCAGTACATTAGGTGCTGCATAATGACAGGGAAATGAAATCTGGGGTGTTGCCAACCTGTGTGCTTGTGTTTGCAGGGTCTGGTTCACTCTTCTATTGGATAATCCTAGCACTTTCCTAAGCAAGTGGTGTTTTTCCTGGGAGGGCAGCCTTGGCTGCAATCCACCTTGGCTGTTCCGGATATTATATTGAAGTGTTACTGAATAATCTAGCAGTGTAAAGACTGAGCATCCATGGTACAGTCCTAAAAAAAAAAAAAAAATAATACTGTGATCATTGGCCAGGCTTCACTAAGTAAGGACAGAGCAGGAGGTCCTCAAGTAGAAAATCAAAGGCAAATGAAGCAATAAGCAAGATTAATAAGAAGAATGACTGGAATAAGAAGTAAGGAGTATAAAGCTAGCAGGCCTGCCTGTTAAAAGGGGATGTGCAGTACCAGTTTTTCTAGGAATCTCCACTTCTCCCTATGAAATAGCAAAGAAGCTGAGGAAGGAGGAAATACTGGAAAAAGAAGAGCTTCCAATCCTGATTGAGGGATGACTTAAAATTCTGCCTCCCTTGGACAGATGCTCTTCAGTGGAGCATAGGACTACATACCCATGTCTGTAATTCAGCCTTTTCAACTTGATTCTGAGCAGGCCATTGAGAATATCTGGTTAATTGCAGACTATTTGCAGATCTTCCCTTTCTCCCAGTTTAAGGTCTCTCACAACAACAGAAACAATAAAATTGTTTGTTACTTCGCATGCAGTCAGAAATCATCGGTCTGCTTTCCACAGTGCACAATATTGCTGCCATTGTTCTTTGGGCAGCACAATGGAAGCCAACAGTAAGTACTGAGACGTACATTTGTAGTGGAGAAGTTCTGAATGGGGTTCAGAACATGGGTAGGAAAAAAAGATAGCAAAATGCTTTCTGAAGCTCTTTGCTGCTGCTGTGAAAAGCATCACAATATCTCTTAATGAAGCAGATGTTCAGATAAACAGATTTTAGGCTACAAACACTAAAAAATAGAAACTTCCCCAGGGCTTGAGTTCCAGCTCTGAATCCCTTGTTAACCAGTTGTCATGCTCTGCTTGGCGCACTGTAAGCACAAACACACCTAGCAGATGGAGAATATTTTAGGAATAGTGCCATTAGTTTCTTAAGTGCATTGTACTGTGGTTTCCTTCGTTGTCTTAGATGTAAATTTTGTCTTTCATCTTGTGATTCCTATTGCTATTTCTCCTTTCTCTCTCATGTGGGACACTATGGCCCTAATGTACTACTATTGTAAAACTGGGAAATCAGTTTATGTAAAGCAGCTGAGTTTTCATTTAATTGTTTTTTACTCTAATTGTGTCAGCACTTGCTAACTGAGACTGTGTCAAATAATCTTTAAAGCCTCATGAGAAAATTAACATCCATATTTGGTAACACTAATATATTTACTTCTGGGATTCTCACATTTTTGGATATGTAAATGACAAAATTTCAAAGTGAGGCTGAGAAGGCCGTTTGGAGGAGAGGATGGGTTTGTACTGTCAGTATGGAGTAAAAAATGCCGCGTGCCAGCTTGGAGAAACCTGCATCACCTGTGGGTCTCACAGTTCTTTAAGTGGAAGACAAGAGGTGACTTTGGAGATGAAGAAGAGACAGAAAAAGTCTGGTGGACCTAGCACTTGGTTCAGCATAAAGACCTCTGGATCAAAAGCAGTGTTTGCACTGGGAGCATCTGCTCTAGGTTTGTGCTCATACTGTGGTGACCTTCTGCAAGCAAGAACCTTGGATGTGAAGTCTGCGCAGCCTCTGGAATAGTGTCCACTGGGGGATATCAGCCTGTGATCAACCCTGTGTACATCTCTTAGAAGTATACAATTATTCTTAAGCTGCTGTTGTTGATTTTGAAGTATCCTGCCTACCTCACAGGTAGGAAATGGGCATCTGGAAGCACAGAGCTGGCTCAATGGGGAAGGTGCACAAATCTCTGCAAAAACAGTGCTGGATCTGTGCAATCTGGAAGCAAAACAAAAAAATCATGTGCACTGAAATATAAAATGAACAAGAAAAAAGGAAAAACTGGACCGCTTTACAGCAGTGGCAATTACTACAGTACAGCTGCAGGCTTATGTTCTCCCACAGCCCATATTGGACAGCATAGATGCTGTACATGCTGCTCCTCTCATGGTTTTGATTGAGTTGAGTATTTTCCTTGCTGTGTAGAAGAGCTATGTGTGATGTGGTGGCCAAGACAGTCTGCTGGGACCTGTACAACTTCTGACTTCATCCATCACACAGTTAGATAGCACACCTCCTCAGTGCAGCAGTAATACTGGAAGACGCAGTTGATCTGGCCTCCCCTAACTTGACTCAAATTAAAAAGTCATATGTTCTTGAGTTACAAGACACCTGCAGTGAAACCTCTGTGGAGAAACAGCTGGAAGCAGAATAAGTCTTCTATAATAACAAGGAACAGGAGTTAAATGTTAAGCTTTTGAATGTAGCAGCAGTTGTGCAGATAATATGAATATATATGTGCTTAACCCCAGCATGCCCCAAAGTATGCAGCTGGGTTGATTTTCTTCTTCCACACTGAGTCCTGGTCAAACCAGGCACGGCGGTAGTACTGCTCTCATCTCATGGGACATCTGTCCTACAGAACCTGGAGTGCTAAATGGGTGTAAAAAAACAAAGCTCAGTTTAGCACCTGCAAGTGAGAAAGGATCCTGATTGTACGAAGTGGTATAGAGGGTAGAAATCATGAATTATATAAAATATTATGGAACTGGTGTTAGTTTTTCATACTTACTACTACATATGGATGCTTGGTGCTTTTATGAAGACAGACTGAATGCTGAGGTTTGTTATATACAGGTTTCTTTCCTCAGCCACAAGGACATGTTTTTCTGGAGTCCATAAATGCAGGAAAGAAAGAATGTCTGACCTGGAAGTGAAATTTTGACTTATAGCTCCAGCAGCTTCGAGCCTCTGCTTTTAAAGAAAACTGAATACTCTTGGGCCATGCTTGTATGCCTCAGGGAGATGGCTTTCCTATCTAAGTCTGTGTTGGGGACTGCAGTCTCACATCTCCTTTGTTTTTTTTTTCTTAGTTATTGATTTGAAGTGACTCTGGACAAGAAGGGTATATGGATAAAAATGACTTTGAAGGATCTAAGTATTATCACAGAGGAACTGAAATGGCTCTCCCCATTCAGACTTTTCAAGAAGATCTTCATCTATGGGATGCTTTGTTGTCAAGGGAAAGAAAATCTTATGCTAAGAGTGGAGGTCATCTGATTTATTGTAGCTATCTATTTTAGATCAACGATTTTTTTTCCGCCTCTGTCCCCATTGACTAGGTAGTCAGTAAGTCTAAAGGAAACCTGAAGTAACTGTGTGGATGCCTCCACGTAGTCAGCTGAAACCAAAGGCTGATACAGAGAATCTGGGTCAGTGTTGACAAGTGCAAAAATAATAAAGAAACGAACAGACACATTCATCAAATTCTTCCATCAGATGAAAAGCTGGTTCACTGGCAGCAGTACACAGCTATTTCTTCCCTGTCATTAAAATGCACTGAACTTGGATTGTAATTCACTTAAAGACCCTCCTTCACATTTCATCTCTTCCCTTAGAATTAGCCTCCGAACTCAGCATTTTCTCTGGATGTTGTGACCTCACCCTTCAATAAGAGTGCACTATTTTATGTATTTTTTTCTGGGATTTCTCTTGTGTAAACAAAGCTGCTTATTAAGCAGAATTAGGTCAAAACACTAACTTGTCTTGTATTTGAGGGGCAAGGAGTCATGGTGCTTAAATGATGTTGCAAACCTAACTAAATAAATCCAAGGGATTCTGAGTTTTCCCACTTGATAACATACTCTGTGCTTCTGGCACAGAAACTGATGGTCTTCTGGACTCCCAGTCACCTCTGTGTCCCTTAATAACTGTGAGGTTCTGAAGAATGAGCAACCTGTGGAGGAGAATTAAACATGCTCAGTGGTCACAGCTGCCTCCTAACTGATAAGGTGGCCAAAGTGCAGCACATGGACTGCTTTCTCTTCTTTGTCTATGTGTTGGGTACTGAGCACTGTCTGGAACTCTATGGCAATGATTTATCTGAATGCATCACTGCAACACTGGGGTGTTAGAAAGAAGTTCCTGAAGTCTTAAGTTGGAAGAGCAGCGTGTTCCCTGGCACTAACCACAGACTACTGCAATTCTGTCAGTGAAGATTTTGTCCAGCAGTGCAATTTTAACCTTTTCCAGTCATTTACGATAAGCTCAAGAGCTGTCAGTAAAAATTCTTTATACCCTGAAACTCAGTGATAAGACAACAGCCTGTAATTTCAGTCTCTCCTAGACCTGGTACAATGTGACAGAACATTTTGTATTTCATTTTTTGTCAAAATGCTGCAATTTCCTGAAGCCAGGAACAGCTTCAGAGGCCAAATGAATTACACCAGTGGCAAGGCCAATTGACTGCAGTCTGAAACTAAGTACATAAGGAGTGAGGTATCCCCCTCAGTTCTGTTCACTTTGGGGATTGGTGCTGCTCCTCAGAGACATGCTCTGTGTCTTCTGGAAGAGATGAGGATGCCTTCTAGAAGGAGGTCTGAGCACTTTAATATTACTGAGAAGATATATTTGATATGGTGGCATCCTAATGTAAAGGTTTGCTGTTTTTTTAGGAAATTAAAGGCTTCTTATGAGTTATACTAAGTGTTAATGCAGTGGTAGTTCTGTTCAAGGTGTAAGAAGAGAAGGAATCTGAACTTAAAATGTGTACACTTTAAGTTTTGGAACCAAGTTAAGAAATACTGAATTGTAAAACACATCAACAATATCTCTCGCCTACTTCCTCATCTCACCTCTCTCCTTCTGGGTTAACTACTTGCTCCCCTTGACTAAAAAGGCTGTTTTTGCTTCTGTGCTTCTCCCATGCTGTCCAAAGGAGTGTCAAGGCCTGATACAGTGTTAAAGTTTTCTCCCCCACCATCCTCTACATCACCTTCGTCCTCTTTACTCTCTGCTGAAGAAAGTTGCTGCCTTGCTTCTGATGTTGCCACACTATTGAATGCTGCAGAATTTTGTGAGCATAGCCCACTGTCTTGTTCACATTCCTTCTCCATCCTTGCCCAGACTCTTTAATTAATGTTTCTGTTGCGAACTCTGGTACAGTTTTACTCTCAGGTTATTTAGCCTCTTGTTTGCAAGTAGGATATAATCCTTTGAAGATGTTTTGTTAAGATCTTCAATCCTACATTGAGAAAAATTTTAAATGCGCAGTAGTTTTCCTGGCTTCATTCTTGCTTTGCTCTGTAGATATCACTGAGTGAACATTAAGTTAAAAAAAAAAAAACAACTGGTATGAGGTCCTTCATTTCAGTAGAAATCTACAGCCCTTTGAAACCATAGGCTGTATGGGGTCTCTGCTCATCAGCAACTATCAGTCTGTGGAAGAAAACACTAAACAAATACCTTACCCAGCAGTCCAGTAGTTGTACCAAATGTGGACCTAACTACTGTGGTGTCCAGACCATAGTCTTTTATCAGGAAGATTCCAAGAAACATGGAGATGTGGTGCTGAGGATGTGGTTTAGCAGGCATGGTGGTGATCGGCTGGTGGTTGGACTAGATGACCCTAGTGGTCACTTCCAAACTTAATGATTCTGTGATTCTGCTTCTAAGAAACGCACTGTTGAATGAGCTGTGAATTTATCAGAACACACTGCCTCACCAGATGATCAACTTTTGTTCCTTGTGCAAGGCCATAAATCATAAAGTTGCCCTGATTGTACAGTGTGTAGCACAGATGGAGACACGACCCATGGCTGAGGACATTAAGCCTCCTATAAAGCCAGCAGTAATAATAATAACAGGCTTAAAAGAAATCCATGCCTTCAAAGAGGTGCAGAGAAGGACATCTGCTGTAAGCAATTATTTTATACGAACTGCAAGGAAATACTACAAAGGCTGTGCTTTAGATTTGTCACTGAGTTCTGTGTCACTGTTACCCTTTCTCTCACCCAAATATTTTCATCTTCAGTTGTTCCCATATTGTTAATCCCTTTATTGTCATCTTTGTTTTTGTGGATAAAATTTCTCTTCACAAGTGACTTTTTATTGTTGCAAGCGTTGTTTCATCACCATATTGTGTTGTACAGCTGCTGTTTTTCCTAGAGCTGCATTTTTGTCTGTAATTTCCTGCTTAGTACTTAGCATAAAACCCTGTTGTCCTTGCATATAATTTTTGCTTTTTTCCCTTCCTAGCCCTGCTTTTCCCTCGACTGTGATTGAGCCTCCAAAGCCATGTTTCCTTTTGTCTCTCTATAATTGTACTTCTTGCAATATTCAGTGTGTTTTCCTCCTGTTTCAAAGAAAAGTTGCAACACTGTGTTAATCAGATTCTCAATTTTCCCAAATGCTCTTGCATTCTGGATTCAGCTGTCTTTTCTTTTTCCTAATGCTCCAGCTATCATAATACCATAGTTTCTTTCTTCTTTATTACAATGTGATCTTCCCCGTGGTTTTACTTTGTTTATTTTCTGCCTGTGCCTTTTGATGCTGTGTGATGTTTCTCTGCTTTCAGGCTTTTGTCCTCTTCCCAGCACCAGTTTCTTGATTTATGTATATTTTACTCACTCCCTAAAACAATTCCTGCACTTCCCTGTAACACTGCTACAACTCAGGGCTCACATCATTTCTAAAGCTCATCTTCTCTCTTTGTGTTCATGTCCTAACAATCTGACTGTACTTAGGTGAGTGTCACTGACTGCTGGTGGACATGTCTCTCACCCTCCTTGTTATTCACCCCCACCAGCATGGTTTTCCCTCTTTCTTTTTCTGCTTCCCCTTTATGTCTGCTTAAGCACTCTAAATAGTGGAATCTAAATAATTACTTTGCTATCACATGTTCTGTTTTCTTTTCCTTTCTCAGTCTATAATTCTTCTGTGAGTAGTGACTGCACAGTTAATCGCAATTCATTACATGGCTGTCAAAAATCCAAGCCCTCGCTCCTCTTGATATATTTAATCAGTGCCCTTGGCTTGTGTGTGGTAATTTGTAGTGGGCTTTAGATTAAACTGTTTTTGTTTCCTTAACAGCTTATACATCTTCAAATGCAGCCACTACAGGAACTCAGGGGAGCTGGATGGACAGACAAAAACAGAACAACAGGAGAAGCAACTGCTCCTGATTGTGACTGGAGATGTAGCACCAGCGGTGGTTGAACAAGGGCTGGTGAGGGGAGGCCACCACCTCCAAGATGTCTCCTGCCTTGTGTGGCCAGGCAGGGCTCAGGGACCTTGGTCCAGGCTGTGGCCACAGCAGACAGCACCTGCAGCATGCGAGAAGGGTGCTCCTTTGCAATGTTGTAGAAATATTTAACGATCTTTGGATCTTGAGTAAAAGGAGAGTTTGTGGAGAGAGGTAATATCATTTTCTGGGTTGATTGTTGTCACTAACCAAACTTGCAGAGCTTTTAGGTAAATACGCCCTTCTTCCAGCCAAAAATAAATGCACTCATCCTCAAAGCTAAATTAAGTTGATGGTACTGTTGAAGTCACCTCACTGCTACCATCCTTGTCCTGAAGGATGTGCACAAAGACCAACCTGTCCTGCATGCCTTCAGGCTTCACTGAGGACCTGCCAGAACAATACCAAGCTTTGGGTTGGCCCAAGTATATTGCCAAATCGAACTTTTTCACAGTCACTGCCAACACAATGCCTTCAGACAGTGTGAACAGCTATAGGCCCTGAAGTACCTCCACTCTGTGACAACTTCATCATTCAACACTTAAGGGAGTTTGAAACCAACTTTAGTCAGCATTTAACCTGAGAAAACACGGATGGCATCTTTAGTTGGCTGAACTGAAAATTTGGATTCACTCATTGGTTTCCATGATAGACTCTCTACGCTGCAGTCCTCCATGAAACTATCTCTTGAACTCTGCTCTAGCAGTACCAAAGTCCAACAATTTGTGTCAACATAAAAATGGAAAACAAAAGCCCACACTATATAAAAGTGTGCAAAGTCAGCACAGCTACCTGTACAAACCCAGCAGCTGTTCAAAACATATCAAAGACACTACAGTGGGCTGTTAGGTTTTCAACACTACCATGTATGCGGTAATGAGAATCTCAACAATCTAAAGAAGCTGCTTGCCCAGTAAAAACATTCAAAAAAGTCAGTAAAATACGAAGCAACTTTGAAATTTTCTCAGAAACTTGTTTCACAAACCTTCAGCTGCACCCAAGATCACTAGACTTATCAGTAACAGCAAAATGCCACACAACATGTACAAAGTGCAGTCATGTTATGCCTGAATAACATGTATGAAAACTGTCAACGTGTTCCCAATCTTAAAACTATCCCCATATAACAGCACTTTAACATCCCTGAATTCTACATCTACATCCCAGAATGTATTTTACTTTGCCCACTTCACAATGCCCTCATAGAAGTTTTATGGATGAAACTAAACAGCTCCCCATGAATCAGAAAGGACTTGAACAGGCAAAGCAAAAGGACAAAACTACTGAATTATTAGTAGAAGAAAATCTTTTATAACACAGCCTCTCCTTTTCTACTGTCTTAGTCTTGATCCTCAAGAGAAAGCTATGAAACACTTTCCAAAGATCACAATCAAAAGACATTGCTCACAATAAGAAAAAAACACAACATCAGCAGAGAGAAGCATTTATGGCATGTTATAATTCTTCCTTTTCATCACCACACAACAACTCACTTCTCATCTAAACCATCCATGTTCCACAAATTATAAATTCTCCCTCTCTGTTCTGCAACTCTGTCACTTTCCAGTGGAAGATATTGCCATGTCACCTTTTGCTTTGTAATATTCTTTCTTCTATCCCAAAGGTACCAAACATTACTATTTTTTCTAAGTGATTAAGAGAATCTAGTTAAAGTCATGCCTTTGTTCTCAGCTCGTACTCACCTTTGAAGTTTGGTGTACTTATTTCTGACCCAGTAAAGAGCTTTTGAGTCTAAAATCTGCCTGTTCTTGCAAAGTAAATCAGTTGCTGTTGCCTACTTTCTCCCTACAAACTTTGAATACATCCCAAATTTATCTTATTGTGTAATTATCATTCAGATTTGATTTTCAGAGCTCCACTTTTAATTTTATAAAGTTTTTCTCCTTTCCTTTCCTTTCCTTTCCTTTCCTTTCCTTTCCTTTTCCTTTTCCTTTTCCTTTTCCTTTTCCTTTTCCTTT
>JANHGO010000053.1:91276096-91288755 GCA_024606505.1 Aquila spilogaster | reverse complement strand
ATCCTTTTATTATTACAGTTGTCATTTTATTAGTGTTATCATTATCATTATTAGTTTCTTCTTTTCTGTTCTATTAATGTGTTCTTATCTGAACCCGCAAGTTTTACTTCTTTTCCTGATTTTTCTCCCCCATCCCACTGGGTGGGGGGGAGTCAGTGAGCGGCTGTGTGGTGCTTCGTTGCTGGTTGGCATTAAACCACAACACCCCATCGCGGTCTCCCTGGAAAACCAGGCCTGGTTTTCCCTTTCTTTCTTTGCCTCCCCTGCCTGCCCCTTGCACATCTCTCATTAAGCCACTACGTGTCTGCCTAAGCACTCTGAATAGTGGGATCTAAATAATTATTTTGCTGTCAAATATTCCACTTTCCTTTCCTTCTCTGGTCTATAATTCTTCTGTGAATGGTGACTGCATAGTTAATCGCAATTCATTACATGGCTGTCAGAAATCCAAGTGCTCGCTCCTCTTGATATATTCAATCAGTGTCCTTGGCTTGCATGCTGTAATGTGTAGTGGGTTTTAGATTAAATTGTTATTGTTTTTTAACAGCTTATACATCTTCCAATGCAGTCATTGCAGGACCTTGGGTGCACTTGGATGGAGAGACAGATAGAGTGAGCAGCAGGAGAAACAACTGCTCCTGAGTGTGATCGGAGGAGACGTAACATCAGCAGTGGCTGAACCAGTACCGGTGGGAGGAGGCCACTGCCTGGTACCTGTCTCCTATGTTATATGGCCAGGCAGGGCTCAGGGATCTTGGTCCAGGTTGCAGCCAAAGCAGATAGCACTGCTTTGAAAAGTCATGGAAATATTTAGTAAGCTTTGAAGCTTGATGGGCCAAGGGTATAAGTGAAGCAAGTTTTGTAGAGAGAGGTAAAATAGTTTTCTGGATTTATTGTCATCGCTGGCCAAAATAGGGAAACTTTTAGGTAAACAAGCCCTTCTTCCAGCCCAAAGTAAAAACTCTCACCTTCAAAGCTAAATTAAGTTGATGGTACAGCTTAAACTACCTTGCTGTTGCCATCTTAGTCATGAAGGATGTACACTGGTATTGCACCCTTGGTGGCAGCGCAGCCTGTCCTGCGTGCCTACAGCCTGCACTCAGGACCTATCAGAATAAGACCAACCTATAGGCTGGCCTAAACATATTGCCAGGTTAATCTTTTTCATAGCCCTTGCCAACACAGTTCCTCCAGACTGAATGAACAGAAGTAGGCACCAAAGTGGCTCCACACTATGACAACTTCATCATTCAACGCTTAAGAGGTTTAAACAAGCATAGCCTGAAGCCAACTTTTATCAGCATTTTACCTGAGAAACACAGACGGCATCTTTATTGTCTGGGCTGAAAGCTTGGATTTTCTCACTGGTTTCTATGATAAATATAGTACACTTCAGTCCTCCATCAAACTATCTCTTGAACACTGCTCTAGCAGTATCAAAGTCCAGCAAACCATAGTTAGCATAAAAATGGTAACCAAAAAAACTATGCTGTATAAAAATGTGCAAGCCAACACACCCACCTTCAAACCCAGCAGTCATCCAAAACATATCAAAAAAGATATAATAGGCTTTCAGGTCTTCAACACCACCACATCTGCTTTAAGGGGAACCATATCTCCCTTGACAGTCTAAAGAGGCTGCTTGCCCAGCAAATATTTTCAGCAAAGACATTAAAATATGATGCAACTTCTACATTTTCTCAGGAACTTGCTTCCCAAACATTAAGTTGCACCACAGATCACTAAACTCAACATTAAAAGGAAAATACCACTGAACAACAGTACCAAGTGGAATCAGATTATTCCTTGAATAATGTGTATGAAAATTGTCAATGTATTCCAAATTTTAAAAATATCACTGAATCCTACACCTGCTCCTCCCAAAATGTAATATACTTCACCCACTACACGATGTCCTCATAGAAATTTTATGAAGGAAACAACCCCCATGAATCAGAAAAAACTTGCACAGGCAAAGCAAAAGGGCAAAACCACCCAATTATCAGTAGACAACAGACTTTTACAACACAGCCACTCAATTTCCCCTGTCTCAGTCTTGATCCTCAAGAGAAAGCTACAAAACACTTTCCAAAGGTGACAATCAAAAGACATTACTCATGATAAGAAAAAGTCACAGCATCAACAGAGACGAACATTTATGGCACGTTATAATTCTTTCCTTTCACCACCACTCCAACTCACTTCCCAGTGAAACCACCCATGTGCCATGAACTATAAATTCTCACTCTCTCCTTTCTCTTGCTCTGTGTATCTCTTTCCAGTAGAAGATACTGCCGTGTCACCTTTCACTTTGTAATATCCTTTCTTCTATACCACAGGTACCAAACTTTTTTTCCATTTTTTTTTTCCCCCTAACAGATTAAGAGAACCTAGTTAAATTCCATCCTTTGTTCTCAGCTCATACTCACCTTTGAAGTTTGGTGTACCTATTCCTGGCCCAGCAAAGAGCTTTTGAGCTTGAAACCTGTCTTTTCTGTCAAAGTAAATCAGTTAAGTGTAACAAAAGATGCTACCTTCTCCCTACAAACTTTGCCTAGCTTAATTAATAAGTTACATCAGTGCTGAAAAAATAACACCCAAAATCTATGTTGTTGCATAAATATTATTCAGACTTGATTTTCATGGCTCAGCTTGTAATTTTTAAGGGTTTTTTTTAGGTATTTTTTTAAACTGTGTGGGAGCTCTAGTGGGCTAATACTGTCTGTCTTATTAGGAATTATATGAAGTGACTTAATCTTTAAACAATGTGTGCAGATTTATATGTATAAAATCATCTCTGCATAGACCTGGATGGTTTGCTGTAACAACACAACACTTCATCCTTGTTCCTTTTGTAGTGCATTAGAGGTCATGTTTAACTGCCTCAGCACCTACACGTGAAATATCAGGCTTTTAAAGCAATATGTCTGTGTTAAGCTATAAGATCTGTGTTTGTGTATCATCTACTGCAATAAGACTCTGATTCATGACTTGGTCCCCTAGGTAATACCACCGAGGAAACTCCATGCAGGCCCCAATCTTGCCATTCATGTGGAGCGGTGTCTTGAACTTCAAATTGATGGGGTGATAGATACGCTGCTCAGCATGGAGTTTGCAGGCAGGGCTGGGCAAAAGATCTTTCTGAAGCATGAGCGCATGAATCAGAGGAGCGCTGGGTTCCTCATAGCAGCTGATCATACATGGAAAGCCCCCAAGTGATTTACATAGTCTGGTACATCATGGTGAGAAGCATCTTTGAAACTGGGAAGGTTTTGCCCTTTCTGCCACTGAGCACGGCACGTGATATGGGTGCAGAAATGTGCCTGCTGCTGTTCAGGAGGATGAAATGGTTTGATAGTAAAGCAGCCAACAGGCATGAACACTTGAATTCATGCGCCTCATTTATACTACCTTTGAAATTTAAACTGGCTAAGTGACTTCTCCTGAATTACTGTTATCATTCCACAAGGATTACATTTCATCTTTTTTTTTGAAAGACTTGTTTTCTTTCAGTCAGTAAAAGCCCATCAGACCATAAATCACTTCTGTACTCCTTGTGTCCTTAATGACGACGTATTATCTCCTAATCTTTGTGTACAGGAATGCACTAAGGAAGCTCTCAGGGACTGAAATTCAGGGAAACATTTCTCCAAGTGAACCAAAGCAGATGGGATGGCAGCTTTTACTGAAACATCTACCAAGAGTGGCATTTCAGTTCAGGATAATATATACCCAGGCCTCTCCCTGGGTTAGGTGCAAGCTACCTGCATGGCAAACCTGATTAATAACACATTCAGTTCTGCTTTCTTCAATATTAAATTAATCTGCCATAGATTTCATATGTGTGGCCCTGTGGCAGAGTCAAAGTCACCCGCACACTCCCAAACTGCAGAAAAGGCCTGGGGGAAATGTAAGTTCTCAAGAACTGATGGTGCTTTGATGTTGGTAAATTTCTAATGTCATTTTGGCATATAATAGCCCCCCAAAAAGAAAAATCCTAAAAAACTTCCAATGTGTCTTTGTCAATTGTTTATGGTAGGACTTGTTCCTGTATGAGATACAAAGGGGATGCTATTGGAGATTATTTATTTATAAAAATATATTAGTTGCAGTAGCTCAGTAAAGACAAGTGCCTGGTTGCAGTTGGGTGGAGGCAATCAACTGCACAAAAAACACTGGCTAGGGAGTGCTGGGGTGTGTAGTGGTGCCGCAGAAAAGAATTTGGAGATGTGGGTAGGTGCTATGGCAAATGCATCAATGGGGTCATGGAATTAGCCAGCATGTTGGGATGCTTAAAAATGGTGGCATGGGTGATCTTCCATTCCCTGCAGGAAAAGTACAGGTTCAGCTCAACCACTGCACTCAGTCCAGAGCACTCCAGTAATAATGTGGACCACCTGTGGAAGATTTGATGAGTTAACTGGAGTTGTTTAGTCAAAGATGAGGGAGAGTAACAGCCTTCAGAGATGCAAAAAATTATTACAAGCAGCAACGGGTAAGCAGCTTACCCTGTTCCTTGTGGGTAGGAGGGAAAGAAACAGCATTAGAGTGCAGCAACGGAGACTCCTGTTAAGCATTAGGAAAAAACTTTGCAGGTTGCTGAAGCACTAGGAGGTCCCAGCATCTCCACCTTTATAGGTTGTTATGAAGAAGCTGTGAAGACACCTTTCAGCAATGATATGTTCACGATCCTGAGCAGAGTTGACCTCTGAACATCTCGCCTGCTATGAACGGGAAGCCAGTGGTTCATGTAGTGCCCATACATAATTTAGGAAGCTTGCAGCTGCTGCCTATAGGCTTCCAAAACCAGCAATGCTCAAAAGTCCTTGGCAGCACTTTTCTGTCTTTCTCAGTGGCACCCAGGGGTGTATGTGGAGGGAAGTAATTTTTTTCTGCCTGAACATTAGAGTCCGCTGTTCACCTATCCTTGGCAAACCCTATGTGTTCATTGGTGAAGTAAAAGGCAATGGGTACATTTTAGGATCTAGATCACATGCTTTGCCTCAAATACTGGCTTGGTAAAACTGAATTTTTCTTCAAACATGGGTCAAACATAAAAAGAAATGCCCAGAACTTGTTAAAAACCCCAACCTTTAAAACAAAGTTTCAGCCCATTAATTGCCTTGACAGTTTTTCAACAAGACATTTTATTTTACCTTGTTGATCCCAGTTTTTCATTTTTTCCCCCAAGTTCTGTATTTTAAAATAAAATATTTAGAGAACGAAAAAGAATTGTATCAAGTCATTTCTCCTATTGATCCACAACATTTTTTGAAGCTGGGTGGACACAGATGAGTCCATGCCTTATTTCCATTTACTTCCACTTTGGCTACTTTAAGGTGCAAATAAACATCTGAAAATCCCATTCAGAGCTTTCTCTGTAAGTTCAAGTTTATGATTGTCTTAGAAAGTTCATTTCTTATTGATTTTCCCATGCAGAAAGTAACTAGTAAAGCAGGGTGCTCAGACCAGGTCCTGAATCACTCTTCCTATGAAGAAATGATAGGATTTAGATTTGATTAGAGAAATGCTTTACTCTGCTTTACTACCGGTTCTAGCAGTCCCATAATATCTTAATCCATCTTTAACTTGACACCACTGGTCTCATGAGCTTGGCCATACTTAGAGAGCTGACAGAGTAATGCTATGGACAAGAAATGCAACAGTTTTCTCTCTGGTGGAGGGCTATGAAAAAAGCTGTTAAAAGATCCCTCTAAAAAACCATTTCTAGAGCCACCAGTGTTACCTGAAGAGCCGGTTGTCCTTGTAAAATTATAGATTCCTTTCTTAGCCCAGTATGTGCAACATTTGCAAGCTTATCGAGTAGTTGTTAAATAATGTATTCAGTTCCTAATTGTTCTCGCAGATGAGAACAGCTGTATCACAGCCATCATGTAGTCCAGCTCTGCTTTTCTTATGAGCATTGATATTTGCTTAGCGGGTTTGCCAACTGGATGGTACATTTTCCTTGTCTTGTTTGCAATGAGCATAAACCTGGAAGATCTTATGATCCTTTTGCAAACCATCCCGACTCATTTCTGCAGAGCGCAGAGAGGACTGAGCACCTCGCAGGGCCAGAGTTGCACACAAGTGGAATAATTTAGCATGAAAAATACTGTTGTAGTCAGCAAAATATTTCCCTCTAGGATTAGTGAATGTAACAGGAAAGCAAAGGAAGTTAATGTTTGCCAGAAGGGAAATGAGAAACCTTCCCAGTATGGGGCTCAGCTGAGCAATCATTCTTGAATATGCAGCCCAGCACGCCCAGAGCCAAACACCCTACTCCTTCTCCCCAGCAGGAATTTATTAGTTTGAGACACTTTCCACAGCTTTCTCTCTGTGCTCTATTTTCATAGCTTAGAAGTGCTCCTGGAAGGCAGGCACGCTAAAAGTGTGATTTGAGTATTTGTTGCATTGCTCCTTGAGAAAAACAAGTGAGGAGCCACACGCATCCCTTTCTCCAGCCAGGATGGCTGACGTACAGTAGCTCGTATTTTCAGCTGAAGAGGAATGTGGCACCTAGATGCTTTTGGTGGGGGTGCCACCCACAGCTCTGAGGTTGGTATCTCCTCCAGGAGTTTGCCCCAGGGGCACTGCTGAGTGTGGTGGTGGGTTTCTGACCTACAGCCAAGAAAAGCCTGAACCAGCATTGCTGGCTGAGTGCAAATTTTGAGACTGATTCTCCTTCATCCTCCTGGGCATCTACTGTAGGCCATTCAGGAAATATCTTAATCTTCCAGGACAACACAGCAGCGATAGCGATTACTTTTAACTATAATCACTGCTTTCTTTAGGATCTATTGCACTTGTGAACAAGAGAACTGATCATCTCTGTCTCTGCCGTGCTGGCATCACAGATGATGAGACTTGCATTCATCTCACTGAGCCTCTTGGGCTGGTCTCTCTGGGATGTCCGTGGAGTGAAAGCTTCTATCTGAACCAGCCACCCTTACGATCAATGGGGATGGGTAGGCACAGGTAGGACGTAACTCACCTAGTCTCAGTTAGAGCTTTCTTTTAGATGACTCACTCTAAAAGCACCTATTTCACCAATGACTATAATGGATGTAATGGTCTCTCCATGACTCCAGACACCCGCATTTGGTCAGAATCAGCCCTGGCTGTGGACTTGTGCTACATGTGGAAGGTCTCTGGGGACAGGACAATGCTTCTGCCCATTATACAATGCCTGACGCTGTAACGAACCATATTCCTTACCGAGACCACCAGTTCTGACACAAACCTAGCCCGAAGGATCAATAATTAACATGCTGCTGCTATAAAATTGTGGTCAATAATAAACATGCTATTTCTATCAGCTTGTTTTCAGTTTGTTTTCTGAAAAGGGATTCCCGAGGCAGTAGCAGACTGACCAGAGGTCAGATCAGAGGCATTGTTGACCTCCGTTTGCTGGTGCCACCACTAAATCTTAAATACCCATTATGAAAGAGACCATTTCAAACAGCCACTACTTAGTTGGAATGATGCTGTTATTTTTAAACCTCTGTTTGTAATGAATGCTCTCAGCCTGACAAATCTTTATTTTGTGGACTTGGTTAAAGATTTTGAAGAACATTTTTCAGGAGAGGATTGCTTTGATGATATACTTTGCACATAATACTTGAACAATCCCTATTTGAAAGCTGTGTTGTTAAGATATCATTTTCCTTCTGGTGGAAGCAGGGAAATGCTGATAGATTGTCTATAAGATGCATGAGCAGAGCAGGCAAATTAAACAGCGGGGTCTGGATGAATAATTATTTTGTCCACTTACCAGAGGAAATTGATTATCAGACATTCCTGATCAATTCATTTTCCCTATATCTGCCTTTTCGCAGGAATGAATATATTTGACTTTATTAAAGTTTCATGGTCTAAGGGAGCTTTTAATACTGTGAACCAATAATGCCAATAAACTGTTAGTATGAACAGTCCAGCCTAGCAGTGATGTGCAAAAACTTTGAAAGGCAGTAAGTAAAGCCGTTGGGAAAGATAGAGCAAACAGGAATAGCTAAATGAAAAGAAAGAAAGATTTAGTGAGTGGTAAACTTATCTTTTGCCTCTTCCTCCTTGTGTTACTCCTTGATTAGAGGTTTTTGGCTATATGTCTGTCTGGAACTGTCTCCTTGCTCTGTAAAGCATTGTGCACACATAAAGTGAAGAAGAAATACTCTATCTAGAATGTCACAATGATTTTTGAGACTGGTTTTGCAAAATTAATGATATTTACCCAACGCTGTTACCAAAACTCTGGGCTTTGAAATTTGTAGCTCAATGCCTGGAGCCCACGGAAAGCAGCAATACAACAATGTGTCATTAGTCCAGATTTGTGTAGAGGGGACAGGACACATGCACCTTGCGATGTTCAGTGCAGTCAAGACCCGTGAGTTTCTCCATCTACCCAGATGCTGTGGTTTGCTCCATCTGGAGTGGTGACATGATTCTGCATGAACCTGTAGGATTGACTTACCCTCTTACTTTCTTCCTGGCCCTTCTGCTATCTTGTCAACTGTGAAAAGGTCCATACAGTCTCTGCATGGACTATCTATCTGCCATCTTTCACCCTTGCATTTGCCAGCATTACCAGAAGCAGATGGAAATCTGGCCCCAGAGTTGATCTCTCACTCCTGCTTGGAAACTCCTGGGTGTGTGAGCGGATTTTCTGTGCAGTTATTTAATGTTTGTGGCTGATTCAAGATGCTATGAATGTTAAGCAGACATAATGCCTACCCCGACTTCAATTCGTTTTATTACAGGTTATATTTTGGTTCAACTGTGTCACTATCCAGCATGGGAATGGGAGCCAGAAAGAGTTTGCAAGCCGGCAGACTACCTTTCCATGATGTACTTGATAACTACTCTGTGTCTGCTTCTGCAGAAGCTGCTGTGCTAAGTGGGAGGAGACCATTCACAGATGATGAAGGAACTGAAACCTGGATTTATCCAATCCAGCTTTAGTATCCACTCAGAGCACCCAAGCTGGAAACAAGCTTGCTACCTAGTCATTGGAAAGAAGTGGCACTACTAAATAGTGGCTTGGATCCCAGTGGACTATTTTGGTTTGTTCATGGGTCAGGAGGCCTGGGCAGCCAGGTTTGAGTGAGAGCTATGGAAGTCAATCAATTTGTCCTGTAGCGATAGCTGTGGTGCAGTGGGGAATCAGGGCTGTGCCTGTGTGCACACCCCATGTATTTATGTTATGAATTCCTTGTGCGGTCAGGGACTGCCCAGCTGCGCAGATGAGGCAGCGGTTGAAGATCAAGCAACGGACCAAGCTGAAACAAGAGGACTGACTTCACTTCTTGCCACCTTTCACACAAAGCATTTCATTATTCAGTGTAGCTCTCTAGGTGGGAATTTTGGACTGTCCTGAAGACTTCTCCAGGTGGTGCCTGCTGTGACTAGACCAATTTTTATGTTTCAGAGCAATTTGCACATTTTGACATGTTAATTAATACCCTGGGTGGGGAATCTGGACTCTCTGAAGTAGTTTTCACTGCAAAATTGATCAAATTGTACATAGATAAGAAAATAGACAGTAGAAACTTCTCTTGCAGATACAGAAAGGGTCACAAGGGACAGGTTTTTGTTAGTCTGTATGGTTGTACTTTTTTACTAAGACAGGAGATGTTTGTCTGTAGGTTAAGATAACAAATAACTATAGATCATGCATTTGCTGTAGTGGTCATGTAGGAGCTGGATGTAAGAACTGCGCTTTGGGGATTCTCACATCATCCAGATGGAGATGCTCTTGCAAGCTGCTTGCAGTTTATGTTCCCATCAGAATCCAGGCAACAACCAGACACTGTTCAAGAGTTTTGATTCCCCATGGCAGAATTACCTTTTGCAAAAATTCCAATAAATCAGGTTTTTTTGATGCAACAGTTAGGTGATGGAAAGTAAGTGAGACTCATTCATATCTGAAACCATAAAACCAATTTCTACTACAGCAAATTACCTAATCAAGAAGCCAGGTATGTCATACAGTATTTAGGAAAATTTACCACAAGTCTGCGAGATGCAGTGCTTTGCTGTTGCAAATTCTCCTCTATCAGCTCAGAGTTCTGCTAGTAATATTGTATCCTCCTCTAGGAAACTCTTTCTGCATCAGTCTCAAAAGTAGGAATGTTTTCTTTACCAGCAGTAGACCACTCGGGCAAGAGGGAATAGCAGCAAGGACGAAAGTGATGTCCTTGAATCCTTCATACAAATAATTTAGATTCAATCGGTTTACAGAGGTTAGGTACCAGTACATTATTCAAATCCCATTAGACTGTAACATCAAGGGTGAGATGGTATTTAGATAGATCCTGCAAACACAAATCTCCATTTTCGTTCCTTAATGCAGTTAACCTAACACATTTCACCTCACAGTGCAGAATAAGCACTCTAAAGAAGCAGAACAGAAACATAATTTAAAGCAAAATCACAGTTTCTTGATTAATCCTGCAAACAACATTGCTGTTTGCATGTTTACAACTGTATTAATAGGTCAGGACTCATCTGAATTTCCAGGTTAAAATCACAACATTAAAATAAAAGGAAATTCTTTTCACCATGCATTATGAAAGACAGAAGGGCAATCAAAAGACTTAATTTGAGGGCTCCTTGTTGACTGGAATATTGACTCACTGTGATCATTACTGTGGAATTAATCTAACAGAATTTAGACATATAGAATGTAGACTTCTGTGTAGGAGTTGGTAGTTACCCTGGGCTCCCTGTGTGGCCGTTGGAAACTCAGCCAGGGAATTTTCAGAGAAGTTAAGATGCATTTCATCTCAACCTAAAGATGCCTACAATCATGACTTTAAAATGTTTGTTTCTCTTTATGAACTGAAGAAAACACCTTGTAGACCTTGTAGACTACAGAAGTGCAATGTTAGCTTAGGTTGAGTCTACACTACTCATTCATAAGAAAGAAGCTGTAGAAGCACTTGAATATCTTGGCTGGATCTGTGAGTACTGAACTGGCTGCTTTTCTTGTTGGCCTGGTTCTGAAGAGAGGGTCACACCACCATGAGCCCATGAAATTCCCAAAGAAACCCCTGGGAATGAGAGCAGGAACAAATCCCTATCTCAGGCACATCTTATAAAACCTTGGTCTTGCTTCACAGTGTAGAACTATAGGAAGAGGAAATGTCATGCTCATTTCCAAGATGCTAGAAACAGCATAGCTATAAAAAAATGTAGAAGAAATTGGAAAACCTCTGAATCTTTGTTAACCGATGGCAGTTAGGGACCAGCTTGAACTTCTGGAAATGGTTGCTTGCAAGAACTGATGAGCTGTACCTATTTCTATTGACAGACCTCGGTCAGCAAGTCCCCTTTGCTCAGTTGTAACTTCTGCTGGAGTAAGTAACTAGATTGCAATGTTATCGCTACATATGGTCCTTACAACCAGTGAATCAAAACCTCCCTGCCTCTCCACAATCACTGCTGCTGCCAAAACAAAGGTATTTTGCACTAAACTTGAAATCTATGACTTTAAATCCGTCTTGCTCCAACAGCTAGGCTAACTGAAAAAACGATGGTTCAGCCAATGACCAGCCTGTTAATTTGCTGAAGAGATTATTGAATCTTGCCAAAATGCAAAAAGAAAAAGAAGAGCTGGGCTTTTCCATCACCACTAATAAAAAAGCGAAGTGATGAGACAAACTGTGTGTACAGGAAATTAAATCTCTGGGACAAAACAAGCTGGTTAGCTAGAAAGGGAGCCAAGCAACCAGGAGACAGTGACACTGTGATCATAAAATATCCCCATTTTTGGCTGCCAGGTTCTTAATAAATGCTCCCTTTGCTTCAGTGTTTTGCTCTCCACCTTCTGTCTATTCATTTTCTTACCCTGGAGTAAAGCTTCCCACTTCATTTCTGCTTTTCAGTTCTGAATTCTAGCTTTCTCAGAGTTATTCTGTGTTGTGCTATGCTATCTGTAGATGCTAAAGTCTCCAGTGAACAGCTGCACAAATTTAGGAATGGCAACAACTTCCTCTTCCAATTGTTTTCCCAGCAATCAGCACAAAGGCGCTTTGGTCCATGATGGAGTTCCTAGGTCTTTCTGCAGACAGGTCCTGTCTCTTCTCATTGTCAGCTTAATTTATTATAAGATCTTGACTTTAACAGAGTAAGAACTTCTAAACGTTGGTAGCTAACGTTAAAAATATAGAAACAAACTATTATTAATCAGAAAAGCCATCTTAATCATGAGGACAGTGTTCATTCTAGAGTTGTTGGTCCAATATTTGCTTTCTCCTTGAAGACCACCCTCAGGAAGAAGAAGGAGAGCCCTTCAAGTTTCATCTCATGAAGTCTGGCTTAACATTGGCAAGCTGATTCTGAGAACTGAGAAACTCTTTGTATTGGGTTTGCATGGCAAAGTTTTGTTAGTGGGGCGGGCTATAGGGGTGGCTTCTGTGAGAAGCTGCTAGAAGCTTCACCTATGTCCAATAAAGCCAAGGCCAGCCGGCTCCAAGACAGACCCACCACTGGCCAAGGCTGAGCCCATCAGTGACAGTGGTAGAGCCTCTGTCATAACATATTTAAGAAGAGGAAAAAAAACCTGGGCAGCAGCAACTGCAACCGGAGAGAGGAGTGAGAAGATGTGAGAGAACCGACCCTGCAGACCCCCAGGTCAGTGCAGAAGGAGGGGGAGGAGGTGC
>JANHGO010000053.1:91241829-91275996 GCA_024606505.1 Aquila spilogaster | reverse complement strand
TTTTCCTTTTCCTTTTCCTTTTCCTTTTCCTTTTCCTTTTCCTTTTCCTTTTCCTTTTCCTTTTCCTTTTCCTTTCCTTTTTTTTTATAAAGTTTTTCTTCTTTTCTTTTTTAACTGGGAGTGATCTCTAGTGAGATAATATTATCTGTCTTGTTAGGAATTATATTAACTGAATTACTTAATTTTTGAAAGGTATGTGCAGATCTGTGTGAATAAATCACCTCTGTGCTGGCCTGGTTAGTTTGCTATAGCAACATGATGATGCTTCATTGCTGTTCCTTTGGTAATGCATTAGAGGTCACATACAGCTGACTTAGAATTTACACCTGAAATATCAGTTTTTCAAAGCAACATGTCTGTGTTAAGCTACAAGATATGTATTTGTAGGTCTGATTTGTGACAAGATCTCCTAGGTATTACTACAAAAGAAAGTATTACTAAGTGGAGCCTACTCCTGCCATCCATTGGCATGAGGATTGCAGGCAGGGCTGGACAAAAGACCTTTCTGAAGTGTGAGCGCGTGAATCAGAGGAGCACTGAGTTCCTAATAGCAGCTGATCATAGATGGAAAGCCCCCAAGTAGTTTACACAGTCTGATACATCATGGTGAAGAGCAGCTTTGAAATGGGGAAGGTTTTGCCCTTCCTTCCATAGAGCCTGGCACGTGATGTGAGTGCAGGAACGTGCCTGCTGCTGTTCAGGGGATTGAAGTGGTTTGATAGGAAAGCAGCCAACAGGCATAAACCCTTGAATTCTGGAACCTCATCTGTGCTACTACTAAAATTTAAGAGGGCTAAGTGACTTCTGAATTACTGTTATAATTCCACAAGGATTACATTTTATCTCTTTTTCAAAAGACTTGTTTTCTTTCAGACAGTAGAAGTCTATCGGACTATAAATTGCTTCTTTACTTCTTCTGTTGTTAGTAATGACACATTATCTCCTAATTTCTGTGTATGCAAATACAACCAGAAGGCTCTCAGGGTCTGAAATATCAGAGCAATGTATCTCCAGGTGAACCAAAGCAGATGGGATGGCAACTTTTACTGTGACATATAACGTGAGTGATGTTTCAGTTCAGGATAGTATGCACTCAGGTCTCTTTATGGGTTAGGTGCAAGCTACCTGTATTGCAGACCTGACTGATAACACATCCAGTCCTCCCTTCCTCAGTGCTGAAGTAATCCACCACAGATTTCATGTGTGACCCTGCTGCAGAGTCAAAGTCACCTGCATACTCTGAAACAGCAAAAATGGTCTGGAGGAAATGTCAGCACCCAAATATTGATGGTGTTTTAACTTCGGTGAATTTCTAATGTCATTTTAGCATGTTACGGCACTAAGGAAAAAAAAATCCCAGAACTCCCAAATGTGTCTTTTTCAAGAGTTTGTGCTAAGGACTTGTGGCTGTATGACGCACAAAGGGATGCTGCTGGAGATTATTTACTCATAAAATACATCCGCTGCAGTAGCTCAGTGAAGGCTGGTTCCACTTGATTGGAGGCAATCAGCACCACAAAATCACTGCTTAGGGAGTACTGGGGTGAGCAGTGGTGCTGTGGAAAATGTTTTGGAGATAGAAGTAGGCCCCATAGCAAATGCGTGAATGTGGTTGCAAAAATAGTCATCGTGTTAGGATGACTAAGAATGGTGTCATCAGTAATCTTCCATACACTGTAGAAATAGTATAGATTCAGGTCTACCACTGCATTCTGTCCAGGGAACTCAAACAATAGCGTGAACCACTTCTAGAATTCTTGAGGAGTTAACTGGAGTTGTTTGGTCAAAGAAGAGGGACAGTAACAGCCTTCAGAGGTGCAAAAAACTTACATGAAGCAGGAAGGGGATAAACTGCTCACCCTGTTTCTTGCACATGGGAAGAAAAGAAACAGCATTATATTGTAACAATAAACTCTTGTTAGGCATTAGCATATGTTGGGTCATATAAAAGCACTACAAGGGCCTAGCATCACCACCTTGCAGGTCATCATGAAGAAGTCATGCAGACATGCTTTGGCAATAATGATTCAGAGCAGAGTGGACCTTTAAAGGTCCCATCTGCTACAAATGGGAAACTTCTTGCACTGCTCATACATAATTTAGGAAGCTTGCAGCTGCTGCCTGTACGTTTCCAAAACCAGCAACGTTCATAAGTCCTTGGCAGTGTTTTGTTGTCTTTCTCAGTGGCACCCATGGGTGTATGTGCAGGGAGATCATTTTTTTTCTGTCTGAACATCAGAGCCCTCTGTTCATTTATCCCTGGCAAACCCCATGTGTTCATTGGTAAACTGAAAGGCAGTGGGCACATTTTGAGAAGCTAAACCAGCTGCTTTGCCTCAAATATTGTCTTGCCAAAATTATGTTTGTGTTTAACCATGAGTCAAACTTAAAATATATTCCAGTAATAAGTAATAATAATAAAAGCCCCTTAAAACAAAGTTACAGACCTATAATTGTCCTGATAGTTTTTCAGCATAGCATTTATTTTGCCCTGCTCGTACTGACTGGCTTTTCTTTCGTTCTTTCCCTCCCTCCCTCTCTTTCTTTCTTTTTCTCTTTCTTTTCTTTCTCTCCTTCTCTTTCTCTCTTTCTTCCTTTCTCACTTTCTTTCTTTCTTCCTTTCTTTTTTACCCCTAAATTCTTCATTTCTAAATAAAATATTTAGAGAAATATCAAATAATATCAAATACCAAATAATTTTTGCAAGTGATTCACAACATTTTTTGAAGTTGTCTGGACACAAACAACTTAATGACTTTCTCCTGCTGTTTTCTTTGGCTATTTTAGAGTGCATAGAGATATCTAAAAATCCCATTCAAAGACTTGTTTGTAATTTCAAGTTTACGATTGCGCTATAAATATCTTTTCTTATTGATTTTCCCTTTCAGAAACTAACTAATAAAGCAGAAAGCTCAAGCCAGGTCCTCACTCTAACAACCTAACAACACTTCCTTATGAAGAGCCAATAGGATTTAAATCTGATTAGAGGAATACTACCCTGCTTTACTGTCAGTTCTAGCAGCCCCTTAAAATGTTAATCCACTTTTAACTTGATCTCACTGGTCTGCAAACTTGACCATACTCAGTTGGAGAGCAGACAGAGAAATGTTACAGGGCAAGAAATGCAATGATTTGCTCTCTGGTTCTGGGCTATTGTAGCAGAAATGCTAAGTCATGGCTTGAAACAGTGATTAAGCACCTGGTGGGAAGGCAGGGCCAACCCAGGGGAGCTCAGGTGCATGCAGTGTACCTGAGTGATCGGAAGGGATTGAGCCAAGATCCACCCCTTCCCAGACCTCATGTAAGGGTTGGTAGTAGAGGAAAGGATATCTTGCTGGAGATGTTTGCACACCTGAGGCTTTCAAAGGGTAAGCAGTTTTTCTTCTTTTGTATCTGTGTCCTTGGCTGTTGCATTTGGGCTTGTTCCCATTTGCTGCAGCCTAGGATTGTGCCACTCTGCTATTATTGCTGTACTTTCCATCACATTATGGCATTACAGTTGTGAAAGAAGATGCTAGAAAATATCTCTATGTAAATATGCTGTGAGAGCTACTAGTACTGACTGAAGAGTGTCCTTGTAAAAATCTTAAATGCCTTACTTAGCCCACTGTGTGTACTGTTTTCAAGCTCATTGAGCAGTTGTCAAATAATGTATTCAGTTCTGCATTGTTATCTCAGATGACAACAGCCACTAGTTCATCCAGCTATGCTTTTCTCATGAGCATTGATATTTGCTTAGCAGGTTCACCAACTGGATGCCTCATTTTCCTTATTTCATTTGTAATGAGCATGAACCTGGAAGATCTTACAATTCTTTTGTAAACTGTCAGCTTCTCTGCATCCCAGCTTCTTTTTGGAGACAGCAGAGGGGACTTTGCATTTTGCAGGGCCAGGTCTGCACACAAGTGGAGTAATTTAGCATGAAAAATACAGTTGTAGTCAGCAAAATATTTCCCTCCAGGTTTAGCAAATGTAACAGGAAAGCAAAGGAAGTTAATGTTTGCCAGAAGGGAAATAAGAAAGCTCCCTGGTATGGGGCTCAGTAGAACAATCAGTCTTGAATACAGAGCCCAGCATGCCCAGAGCCAAACGCCCTATTTCTTCCCCCCAGCAGGAATTTATTAGCTTGAGTCACTTTCCACAGCTTTCTCTCTGTACTCTATTTTCATAGTACAGAAGTGCTCCTAGGAGACCAGGCACTCTGAAAGTGTTATTTGAGTAATTGTTGCATTGCTCTTTGAGAAAAGCAAGCAAGCAGCCGCACACATCCCTTTCACACATCCCAATCAGGATGGCTGACACACAGGGTCATTCATGTATTTTCCATTACAGAGGAAGGTATCAGGCCAGGTGCTTTGTTGGGGTGTCACTCTGGCTGGTACTCTCTGCAGGACTTTGCCCCAGGGATGTGGCCGAGTGTGGTGGGGGGGCTTTTCACTTCCAGCCAAGAAGAGCTGGAACCAGCATTGCTGGCTGAGTACAGATTTTGAGACTGATTCTCTCTCATCCCCCTGGGCATTTATCATGAGCCACTCAGAAAATGTCTTAATCTTCCTGGACAGCATGGCAGAGATAGCAATTACTTTTAATTGTAATCACTGCTTTCTTTAGGAACTGCTGCAATGATGAACAAGGGAACTGATGGCCTCTGTCTGTGATGTGCTGGGGTAATGGCTGATAAGACTTGCAGCCATCTCAGTGACTCCATTGGGCTAGTATCCGCCTCAGGATTGTCTTGCTTAGCTTGGGGTGTCCGCAGGGTAGAAGCTTCCATCTTACAGTTAATGGGTAGACACTACACTCTAAAATTTGCACTTGTTTCACTAATGACTGTAATGGATGTTGCAGCGCATACTCCCACTTTGGACATCTGCATTTGGTTAGAACTAGCTTTATCTCTGATCTTCTGCCACAGGTTCAGGGTCTCTGGGGCAAAGATGACCATAGAATCATAGCACTTATAACACTTGTTTGATTTGAAAGGGATCCTTAAAGGCCATCTTGTCCAGCTTCCCTACAGTGAACATCTACAGCTTGATCAGGTTGCCCAGAGCCCTGTCCAGCCTGACTTGAATGTCTCCAAGGATGGTGGGTGCATCCACCACCTTTCTGGGCAATCTGTTCCAATGCCTCGCCACTCTTATTATAAAAAGCTTCCTTATATCCCATCTAAATCTCCCCTCTTTTAGTTTTAAACCTATGATGATACTTCTATACGTTATATAACGTCTGATAGTACAAGGAACCATAGTCCTTAACAAGACCATCAGATCCGACACAAACTTCTTCTGAAGGTTCAATAATTAACATGCTTCTGCTATCAACCAGTGTTTAATAATTAATATGCTGTTGGTATCGATTTGTTCTTAGTTTTTCTCAGGAGGGATTCCCAAGGCAATAGCGCACTGACCAGGGGTTAGGTCACAGACATCATCCACCTCTGTTTGCTGGTGCCACCACTAAATCTTAAACACCCATTATGAAAGAGACCATGACATTGTTTCAAACAGCCACTACTTAGTTTGAATTATGCTGTTATTTTTAAATCTCTGTTAGTAATGAATGCTTTCAGTCTGAGGAACCTTTATTTTGTGGACTTAGTTAAAGATTTTGAAGAACGTTTTTCAGAAGGGGTGTGCTTTGATGATATATATTTCACACATAATAATTGAACAAAACTTATATGAAAGCAGTGTTGTTAAGATATCATTTTATTTCTGGTGGAAGCTTGGAAATGCTGATGAATTGTCTATAAAATGCATGAGCAGAGGAGACAAATTAAACAACAGTCTGGATGAATAATTATTTTGTATGCTTACCAGAAGAAATTGATTATCAGACAATCCTGATCAATTCATTTTCCTTACATGTGCTTTTTCACTAGAATTAATACATTTCACTTTATTAAAATTTCATGATGTAAGGGAGCTTTTAATACTATGAACCAATAATGCCAATAAACTGTTAGTACAGACAGCCCAGTTTAGGAGAGATGTGCAAAAACTTCAAACGTAGAATGAAATAAGGAAGGTAGAAAAGAGAGACGGAAGAGGAACGGCTAAATGAAAACAAAGAAAGATTAAATAAGTGCTAAACTTGTCCTTTGTCTCTTCCTCATTGTATTACTTCCTAATTAGAGTTTTCTGGTAATATCCCTATCTGAAATTTTATCCTTGGTCTGTAAAGCATTGTGAACACATCAGGTGAAGAAAAATACTCTATCTGGAATATCACAGTGATTTTTTGAGACTGGCTTTGTGAAATCTGTGACGTCTACCCAATTACCAAAACTCCATGCTTTGAAATGAGCAGCCCAGTCCCTGGAGTCCACTGACAGCAGCAATACAGGAATGTGTCATTATCTCTGGTTTATGTAGAGGGGCTTTGCGGAGCCTCGGGCTGCTCAGAATCATGAATTCTGCCATTGATAGAGATACTGAGGTTACTCCGTCTGGAGCAGTTACATGAGTGCGTTACATCCATGAATTGCAGGATTGGCATAACCATAGCAAGACAGCACTTCTTGCTATCTTGTCAGCTGTGAAAAGATCTATATGATCTCTGCATGGACTATCTGCCTTTGTATTTGCCAGCCTACAACCAGAATCCAGCCCTGGCGATACGTTTCATTCATTTGGAAACTTCTGGGGGTGTAGGAGGATTTTCTGTGTAACTATTTAATGTTTGTTGAGCAGCCAGTATTACAGCATGGGGATGGGAGACAGAATTGTGTATCTGCTTCTGTGGGAGCTGCTGTACTAAAAGTAGGGACTGACCATTCACAGATAATGACAGAAGTGGAACTTGAATTTAACTGATGTATCTTTAGTATCCCTACAGAGAACCTGAGGTGGGAGAAAGCTTGCTACCTTCTCATTGGAAAGACAGCACTACAAAATACTGGCTTGTATCGAAGCTGGACTACTTGGCTTGTTGACTAGACAGAAGGCCTGGGTAGACACTTATGTTTGCGCTACAGCAATAGCTGTGGTGCAGTGGGAAATCAGGGCTGCGACTGTGTACACACCCCATCCATTTGTATCCCCAGCTGCAATGATGATTCAGTGGTCAAAGTTCAATCAATGGACTAACTCGAGACAAGGGGACTGACTGCCCTCCTTGCCTACCTTTCACACAAAGCTTTTCACCACTCAGTGTAGGAGCCCACCAGCTGGTAGTTTTGGACTGTCCGCAGTCCTAAATTGCTGTGCCTAAACCAGTGTTTATGTCTCAGAACCAGTTTTACATTTTGACATGTTGATCAGTACTCTGGGTGGAGAATGTGGACTCCATGTGGCAGATTGTACATAGATAAGATACTCATAAACAGACAGTGGAAATATGACTTGCGGATGCGGAAAGGGTCATAAAGGATGGGTTTTTGTTCTGTAATGTTGTACCTTCCTACTAAAACAGGAGATGTTTGTTTGCGGTTTAAGGAAGCCAATAGCTACGTGTCACTCATTTGCTGTAGCGTTCATGTAGTACCAGAGATTAAGTGGGTGTAAGAACTGCTCTTTGGAGGTTCTCACATGATCCAGACAGATGCACTTGTCAGAGTGCTTGTAACCCAGACTCCCGTCAGCCTCCAGGGACTGTTTGAAAGATATGATTCCCATACAAGTGTTACCTTTGGATATGATTTCAGTGGATTTTTTGCTCTCAGACTCTCTGTTGACCAGTTTCTGTGTACAAGATAAATGCTGAAAAGTAAGGTTAATGCATATCTGAACCCATAAAACCAATTTATACTATGGCGAATTGTCTAATTGAGAAGCCAGTTAGGTTATACAGTGCTTATGAAAAATAGGCATGAGGTTTCAAGTTGTAGTTCTGCTATTTCACTTTCTCCTCTATCATATCAGAGTTCTGCTGATAATATAGTGTTGTCCTCTAGGAAATACTTTCTGCGTCAATCTCAGAAGTAGGAATGTTTTCTTAACCTGCTATATAACGGTTGGACAAGAGGGAATAGTAGCAAGGACAAAAGTGATGTCCTTGAATCTTTTGTGTAAGTAATTTAAATTCAATCTGTTTACAGAGGTTAGATACCAGTATATTATTCAAATCCCATTAGACTGTAACATCAAGGGTGAGATGGTATTTAGATCCTGCAAACACAACCTCCATTTTCTTTTCTTAACGCAGTTAACTTAATACATTTCACCTTACAGTGCAGAGTAAACACTCTAAAGAAACATCAAAAAATATAATTTCAAGTAAAATCCCATTTTCTTGATTAATGATATAAGAAGCATTCTATTGGCAAGGTTTCAATCGTATTAATAGGTCAGGGCACATCTGAATTTCCAGGCTAAAATCACAAAATATCTTAAAAAGGAAATATTGTCACCATGCATGATGAAGAAAAAAGGCCAATCAGAAGACCTAAGCTGAGGATTCCTTACTCACTGGGATAGTGGCTCACTGTCATTGTTACTGTGGAATTAATTTAACTGAATCTAGACATACTAAACATAGACTTCTGTGTAGGAATTAGTAATCTCCCTGGGCTCCCTGTGTGGACATTTGGAAACTCAAATGGAATTTTTAGGGAATTTAAGATGCAGTTAATCTCATCATAAATGCATCTACAAACTTGACTTTAAAATGTTTGTTTCTTTCCACAAACTGAAGAAAGCTCTTTGGCAGGTTCACTCCTTTGTAGATCGCAAAGGTGTGATGTTGGCTTAGGTGGACCCTACCATACATTTTATAGCAAAGAAGACATAGAAGCACTTGAACATCTTGGCTGAATAGGATAGTATGTATGTAGCTGGCTGCTTTTTGTGTTGGCCAGCTCTGAAGATAGCGGAGACACCACCACAAGTCCATGAAAATCCTGAAGAAGCTCCTGGGAATGAAATCACGAACACATTCTTTTCTCAGGCACGTCTTATAAAATGCTGGTCTTGTTCCATAGAGTAGGACTGTGGTGACAGGAATTCTCATGCTCATTTTCAGGATGCTAGAAATAACGTAGCTGAAGGAATTACAGGTGAAATTTGAAAACATCTGACTCTATGCTAACTGATGAGAGCCAGGGACCAGCCTGACCCAGAAAAGAATGCTTGAGAGAACTGATGAACTGTACCCAACTCTATGACAGGTCTTGGCCAGCAAGTCTGCTTTGCTCAGTTGTAGCTGCTGCTAGAGTAAGTAACTAGATTACAATTTGATAGCTACATATGGTCCTTACAACCAGTGAATCAAAACCTCCCTGTCTCTGCACAATTTCTTCTGCTGCCAAGACAAGGGTTTTTTGAATTAAACTCCAAATCTCTGACTTAGACTCACTTAGAAAATGATTGCTCAGCGAATGCCCAGCCTGTTAATTTGTTGAAGAGATTATTTCTGCCAAAATGCAGAAAGAAAAAGAGCTGAGCTTTTCTATCACCACTAATAAGAAAGTGAATGTGATGAGACGAACTGTGTGTACAGGAAATTGAATCTGTGGGACAAAACAAGCTAGTTAGCTAGAAAGGGAGCCAAGCAACCAGGAGACAGCGATTATAAAACATCCCCATCTTTAGCTACAAGGTTCTTAATAAATTCCATCTTTGCTTCAGTGTTTTGCCCTCCACCTATTGTTTATTCATTTTCTTACCATTTTAGCAACAGAACAAGTGGCAGTGGGCACAAACTGGAACATAGGCAGTTTCCATGAGGAAAAACTTCTTTACTCTGAGGGTGACAGAGCACTGGCACAGGCTGCCCAGGGAGGCTGTGGAGTCTCCTTCTCTGGAGATACTCAAGACCCACCTGGATGCTTTCCTGCATGACCTACCATAGGGATCTGCTTTAGCAGGGGGTTGGACTGGATGGTCTCCGAGCTCCCTTCCAGCACCTACAATTCTGTGATGTCTGCTTCTCAGAGGTATTCAGCATTGGGCTGTGCTGTTTGTAGCCCAAAGTCTTCTGCTAAACAATAAAGAAATTTAGGAATGGAGATAACTTCTTCCAGGTTTTTTCTCAACCTCATCGGCACTGAGATGTTTTGGTCCATGATAGTGCCCCCAGGTCTTTCTGTAGACAGGTTCTGTCTCTTCTCATTGCCTATGTAAGTCATTATAAGATCTCAACTGTAACAGAGAAGTTACTTCCAAATGTTAGTGGCTTAGATTAAAAATGCAGAAATAAACTATTATTCATAAGGAAAAGTATTTTAAACACAAGGAAACTGTTCATTCAAAGTTGTTAGTCCAATGTTTACCTCCTTGAAGACCACCTTCAGCAAGAGGAAGGAAACCCTTCAAGATTCATTTCATAAAGCATTGTTTAAAATTGACAGGTGAATTCTGAGATACGAGAAACTCTTCCAGAGCAGAATGATGCAGAAATATATCAAATCAACATGACTTCTGGGAGATCTTTTATTGCACAATGTGCAAGTATGTACTCAAGATACAAAACCTTCCAGAATGACTACATGTTGGCCAAACCTCATCTTCTGAGCATCCCACTAGCTTAACAAGAACTGTGATTGTCATAAGGTAGTCTTCAAACTATTTGTGAGTATTTGGTTTTTTGAAATACCAATTGCTGCTCGGATGCTCAAACCCCTCTACTTTTTCTAGAATTATTTCTAATTATAGAGCTTGTCATGGTGAAATGTTTACAAAGTTCCTAGCTTTCGCTAACTGTCAAAGGGAACTGGAGAGCTTACTCGCTTCATACCACTGGAAAAATTGGCGTAGTATAAGCCCATGGAGTTAAATGAGAATTTAAAAAAACAACAATTTGCTAGAGCTTTGGTGACAGCCTTCTTCTCCCTTCTTTTCAGTGCCATGCTAACAGCTCATAAAGGCTCAAGAAAAGACAAAAGAAAAGAATCCTTTCAACAGGAGACAAAAATGAATCATTTCAGAGTAAACATAATTCCTCATCCTTGAAGGGCAATTAAACTTCTTTTACTAGTGAAAGGGGGAGCTTAATAAAGTTATGACTGTTTTAAAACTCATACAAGCAATTTTTACATTCCCCCTTCGTGGATGAGCTCCCGCAAGCCACAAGTTTGTGAGCTCATTATCAGCAGCCATTCAGAGAGTAGCAGGCTGTTGAAGTCCATCGTCATCTCTCTCTGTTTCCAAGCTTTTCCCTGATAATTCGAGAATCCTTTTATTTCTTTTCCATCCCAGGAATTTAGACCCAGTAACAACTATGATCATAAAAAGGCAAATGATGTCCTCAGATGTCCATCTAATTTCTTCATGCCAGCTCTGTAAGGAATCAGCCAAAAAAAATGGTAGATTTTCTGTCTTTTTTTTTTTTTTTTTTTACTTCCCCTTCCTCCAGAATAGCTGTTGAAAATGAGATGTGAAAATACATTATTTAGACCCTGAACATATGACTGGAAAAGCAAAGCTCAAAGCAAGCAATGCAGTGAAGTAAATCCTGAAACACAGCAGAGATGTTCAAGTAAATAGGTTAAAAATAGCTGTTTGAAAGCCTGGAAAGTTTAACCTTGGTTCATCCGTGAGCAGAATTACCAGTCTCTAGTCTTCGAATATTTGCATTGTGTCTAGGGTTTTCTGTATTACTTTCACTTTCCTAAGTCTGACTAATGTGATTTGCCATGAGCTTACTTGTTTTAGTGGCTCTGGCCTTATAGTGATTCGATTTTGCAGATGGAAATTATCTTCCTTTTTAGTGCTTATACATTTGCGTGTACAGCAGGAATGAGCTGGGGTGAGAGGTCTTGATCTATTTCTGACTCCCAGAAACTCACATAAAATTGAAATGAACCTTATTTGCGACCTGCCACTTTGAATAATTCTGTATCTGCCAGTGCTTTGAGTAAACGCAGTTCCTAAGATAAAAATTACTGAGGACTGTCTGCTAAAGACTTGTCTTTTGATAGCACCTATCTTGTATCTAGCAACACAATAAGTATTGGTGTGAAATGCAATTCCTTTGTCATACCTCCCATTTCTGGGGTGAGCCTCATGAAAGGCACCATCACAGATGAAATTTCAGACACCTAAAACAGTAGCACAAAAAGGGCACACTCTAGGTAATATTTCCAAGTCGTGTCCCGTGGGATGCTGTCCCTCCCAAACTGATCTTGAGTGGACTCCCCACAGGCTGCAGTTCTTCAAGCATTGCTCCAATGTGGCTCTGCACCACAGGGCCTATCCTTCAGCAACCTCTCCATGGGCAGCAGATCCCCTGGATCTCCTGTTCCACTACAGGTTTCTCCCCACGGAGAACTTCAATGATAGGGCAATTAGGTTTCTGGAGCTGTAGTGGTGTGGTTGCGTTATTGTTGAACTACGCACCATCAGCTTTCTTCTCTGAATATCTCCATTAGAACTTGCCAGGACATATGTGTCACACAGCACGCATACATGCACGCATATATTTTAGAGAAGGATTTCTCTTTGAACTCTCAGGTGACAGGATTATGAGTATCATGTTTATTCTCCAGGACAATTATACAGTGTGCTTGTGGCTTGCTTGTTAAGCCAGAGGCCATATCTAGAGATATTTCTAGAGAAACTCCTAGTGCTGATCCCATCAGTTTTTAAATCCTAGCACAGGAAACAGGTTTTGAAACAAGGTGAATTATGGGAAAAAAAAAAAAGCACCTTTTAAATATGTATTTTTACAACCTTAGCTCTGCTGCAAGGATAAAATTACATCTAAGCCTACCCACACCACCATCCTCTGCAACTTCCAGTAATATCCACAGCCAAAAGTGGAATCAGATCTCAATATTCAGCCCTCCATGTGGTCATTGCAGAGTGATACATGGATCAACATCGTTTATAGCACAAAAGTCAGAAAGGTTATAGTAACACCAACTGCATGATAGCACAATGAACTTCTGAAAATAATACACATTTTTCCCATTTACAATGGTCGTACATTTAACAAATGTCCTCTTCAGACACAAATTCAATAAGCCCTTGGTATTTTGTGTTGGGCCTAAGTATGATATCATTGTGTGATACACACCGTTTTACTGCTTTCTAATATAACGACTCTCCAGTGTGAAATACGGTTAAAAATCAGCATAAAATACCGATCACTTTAGTACAGTAGTAAATCAAAATTTATTTCATACCTGAGCTGCCATGAGGGTATGATTAAATTTCATAAAATGGGAAGGATTTGGGGAGCCATTTGATTGGTCAATATTAGCTCTGAGGCACAAGTATAAATCTTTATGACTAAACAGGTCGAAATTCGTTAGCATCATACCCCTCCTTCCTATAATGTTTCTATAAATGGCAAGAAAAGAGTTCCAGTGGAAAAAATATCCTGGTATTCATTCCCTATTTTCTCCCCACAGAATACAAATATACTGCGGGATTTAGGACTACATTTGCTGTGAGATGATTGTTAAAGGTCTGACAGCCACAGGCTGGCTGTCTTTGGAAGGCTGAAGTGTGGAGGAGCCTACAAGAGCCAGCATCCTGCAAAAGGTGCTCCCCGTTTCCAGCCAAGGCCCAAAGCATCACTGCTCCTTTCCTGTATGTGAGGCCAAGCCTGAGCAGCCAAGCCACCTGGTGCTGCTTGGAGAGCCAAAGTGAGAAAGAAAACCTGGCACAGGCTGACCAGAAGTCCTCAGTGTTGTTGAGTCTCAGTCATTGCCTCCCCTATAACTTGGGGCAACCCCTAGGGCTGTGTGCTCTGCTCCAGCTTCTCTGTAAATCAAAGGCACCTGATTTTGAACTGCTGATCCATTTGTGCTTTTGTCCTTGCTCCCCAGGGCACAAACGTCATGTCCAAGGAAGACGAGAGATTCCTCCAAGCTCGCACAGCAAGTGAGTTGGCAGTGCTTATGCACAGGCCCTGATGGAGACATTTGTTTTCCTTTATAAACTGTAAATGAAGGAATAAGATGGCAAATGATTTGGCACCTTGTGTTTTTAAATGAGATTATTTTGACAGTTCCCCTCCTTCAGCATTAACCATGGGGTCCTGCATTTTTGGCTACTGTAGGTCCCCACTTATGTGGGATTTTTTTGTGCATCCCACAGCTGAGCAGCTGCCAGTTCTGCCTAACCCAGGGTCAAGGCTCTTCCCTAGCTCCAAAGGAAAAGAGATTCCACCCATGAAATGCCTTGCTAGCATAGTTTTGGCATCTCCAGGGGTTTAATCCCACTGATGACCTGCTTTGCAGCTAGCAAACTGCTCACCAACTATCTAACCAGCAAAGGGACCTTGTCTGGAGCAGCAATTGTGGGCCATGGGAATGTGTCCCCAAGGACTAAGTACATCTACAGTGGTGTATGAGCACCAACTATTCAGCTCATCTCCAAGTGATGGTGCAAGGACACATGGAAGCTTTGTGTCACAGCAGGAGCCTGACCAGGACCTCTGTCACTCCTTTGCGTCACCTGTCTGACAGCAAAACTGTAATAATTGTCTCCAGACAGTTAATGATGTGTTTAAGTACCAGACTTCCTAACGCTATAAATGTTTATTATTCCTCTAAACATTTTTCTTCAGCCACATTAGACTGCTGTTCCCATAACAATTATAAATTGATACTATTTATCAGAAAACAATCATAGAATCATAGAACTATTTGAATTGGAAGGGACCCTTAAAGGTCATCTAGTCCAACTGCAATTAACAGGGACACCTACAGCTCCATCAAGTGCTCAGAAGCATCCCTTCTAGCCTGAACTTGAATATATCCAGGGACGGGGCATCCACCGCCTCTCTGAGCAACATGTGCCAGAGTTTCACTCTCCTTACTGTAAAAAACTTTCTCCTTATATTCAATCTAAATCTCACCTCTCTAGTTTGAAACCATTTTCCCTAGTCCTACCGCAATGGACTCTGCTTAAGAGTCTGTCCCCTTCCTTCTTACTGCCCCACTTTAGATACTGGAAGGCTGCTCTCAGGTCTCCCCACAGCCTTCTCTTCTCCAGGCTGAACAGTCCCAGCTCTCTAAGCCTGTCCTTGTAGGAGAAGCGTTCCATCCCTTGGATCATTTCTGTGGCCTTCTCTATACTTGGGAATTAGGTGGCTTTAATATAGAAACTCTTCTTAAACTTTAATTACAGTGAATGTTACTTTTGACTATGCATCTTAAAATATATTAATATATCTCTTGTAAATTCTCAAATATCAGCTTCAAAAATGAGTCCGAGAAAACAACGGAAAAAGAGGTAGTAAAATTCCAGCAAAATACCAGTTTCCCTTAAAGCAATCAGGGTATGACTAATGCGGAATCAGAATTAGGATAATAGTAAGACCCTATTAAATGGGAAATAGCTTTCTTTACTCAAAGGAACTTAATGAAACTTCCCCAATTTAAACAACAAATTTAGAAGAAAATTCAGCCAATGCTGGAAGGAGAATGTGTGCAAAACTTGTTAAGCAAAAAGGACTCATTTCTCATATGAATGATCAGTGAATTATCCTGTGAAGTAAATATTCTCTGCAGCAGATTTTAGCACCTTTATGAGCCAGTGGCAAAAAAAGCACAGCGGAGCAGGCAAAATCCTGCTGATCACTTCCCAAACACTGACTGCTTCTTGTTTAAATAAGGAGTCATCAGCAGTCTTAATGGGAGTCAGTGCTGGCCTCATTGCACAGACATTTTTACATCAGTGGGTATTTCCCTCCTTCATACCATTCCTTCAAAGGAGGGATTTGCTGCTCTTCATTCAGAGCAGTGTCAAGAACAGCACAGCACTTTAATGCATCTGAAGTTCTTCAGGGTGCTTTCATAGAATCATTAAGATTGGAAAAGACCTCTAAGATCATCTAGTCCAACCATCCACCTACCTACCACCACCATGCCCACTAACCCCTGTCCATAAGTACCACATCACACATTTCTTGAACACCTCTAGGGACGGTGACTTCACCACCTCCCTGGAAGTGGTGCTCTGGTTTGATTTGATTGCTTTTAAAAGAAAACGAGCAAATAACTATGCTGAAATAAAAAATGTTTTCCTTAGGGACTACTATTTGAGGAACAGGAGGGCCTTTTATTTCTGAACAGCACAGGATGGAACACATTTCTCCTTTCAGGTAGAAGGAGAAGCCCCTTAGATAGGGATCATGCAGTGATGCTCCTCCATTAACACAGATGGCTGAGTTTAGGCTGAGCAGACCAATAAATGTTCTTGTTTGACTTGTGCCCTCTGAATCCATGGTTGTTTCACAGTCTTTAGTGCCTTCGTACAGCCATCTGGTCACCTGGCCAGCTGCCCAGGGACAGCCTGCTCCTACCCTTGTCCTTGGACATATGGTTGTAGTGCTGAGCTAAGGGCAGCCTTCACTGCAGGGAAGAGGCAGCAGGGGAAGGGAGTTGGGAAATTCAGGGGAATTCTCCTCTGTGTTCCCCTCTGCTTCAAGCTCTCTGCTCTGGTAAGGAATGGGAAGAAAAAGTAAAGAGAGTGAATCTGATGTCCTCAGGGTCTCTGTCTGCTCATGCTGCTCCCATAGGACTTGCAAGCAGAGGGGACCCAAGGCAGGTTACCCCCTTTAAGCACTTCACCATAAGCTCCCTTGAGGGTCTACAGAGCACTTTGAGTTATCAGCCATCTGACTCACTTCAAGCTGTCTCCAGCAGAACAAATTCAGCTCCCAGGAGAGCTGGTTCCCATTAGACATCCCACCTGCAGACATCTACCAGGGGCAGGCAGGCAGAGCCTCCATTTTCCACTGGCTTCACCCAGTTACAGCTGCCTGTGGGAGCATGGCCCCAGGGCACCCATCCTGTAAAGTTGGATTTATATTTTGCACAGCCAGGTGGGTGTCATTTTCAGGTCTGGATACCAGAGCATGAATAACACAAGCGCAGTACTCGTGGGTGCAGCTCATGGAAAGCAGATGTTCTCCACTCCTGCCCTCCCTCTAACAGCAATTGCCAAATAACATCCCCCAGAGACTTCCATTTGAGTACATTCTGGCAGAAAGCAACAGGTCTAAAATATAGCTGGACAGAGATAATGAGCTCCAGGCTTTTATGCTTAGGAATGATGAAAGCAATAGGTAATTTGAAGGGAGGAGATATCTCCAGGGGATAAAAGGCAGCAAGTCCAAACCCTCAGGGAATTAAGTCAGTATTCACTGCAGAAGATGGTCAGTTTGCTACAATTTGTCACATATGTATAATTCAAAAATTAGTGTGCAGTTCTGTTCCTTCAGTAGTGCCTTCTAATGTTTTTTTTGAAGGGTTTATTTACAAAGGCTTGTTGCAATATTTTATTCATTCTATTTTAACTTTTATTACAGGTAACAAAAGCTGAGAAAATACTTTGAAAAATTGCTCTATCTTATTGTGCTCATAAACTACCCTTGACTAGACAGTGAAGTACTTGCTATTCTACAGAAATATGTAACTTGCTTCACAGTTCACCACAGCTTTGGAAGATTTCTACACCAAAATCAGTCTTTACAGCTGCAAAATTGGGAAAGAAGTATCTCAGAATGAAGTGCCCACAGAGGAGATTTAGGACTGAATTAATAGATTAAAGAGCCCCAGATTTCTAGTGCTAGATGGTACTAATCCAAGTGTTCAGATAGTACTCAAATATGAAATTGAGGAAACATTAAGTATTGTTTAACTGTGCCTTTCTATCTGAGAAATGCAGGGCAATAAATTCAATCTCAGTGGCAAACATGATACTACTCTTTAAAAGTTCTTTATGAGTAGTATAAGGATTCTGAGGCTAGTGATCTCTCTTTTGCACCAGGCAAAATATATGAGCTATAATAAAGAAAAGAATTATAAAACACCGACATGAAAAACTGTTATGTTGCTTAGAATTAATGGCATTTTTATAGAAAAAAGAATGGTGATTCACATATCTCTTTTAGGATTATTTGAAAAGAGCCCACGAGCTTGAAGATAAATAAGGGTTTTTTTTTTGGTGCAGAAGACCTGGAGTTTCAAAAACCTCAAATGTCTCACCAAAGACTTGTAATGAAACTAAGTTTTAAGGGAAAGTCCTATTCCAGATTAATTACTGAAAGCAATTAAACTAGCAATTGCTTGATTAATGAGTCCAGAGGTTAGGAATAAACAGTTTGTTTTCATAGTGGAGAGCAAAAAGAGGTGGGTTTCTGCATTAAGGTTCTCAATTAACTTCTTTGCTGTCTTTCTGTTCCCAAAAGGCTATGGAGAAAGGGAAGATACTTAACTAAATCTACACCTGACTGGTGAGCTGATAAAGAGTCTTGTGGTCTGCAGCTTTAAGATCAAAAGGCACACTCCATTCATTTTGGATCCCCACTCAGCTCTCACCAGCAGGTACGTTACACGGAAACACAAGGAATGGCTTATCATTCTATCACCTGCACATAGGCTGTCTGATGGTTATCTTTAATGAAGAGGTGCTACATGGCATGTGGATGCTTTGTGAAGCCATAAGAGATATTTCTGTGGAAAATCTCATCCTTCAATGCAAAATGTCTGGCCAGAACGTGACGAGTTTGCACACGTGCACTGTGGTTTCCATACATGTCATGTGCCAGAGTAGTGCCAGTGGGCATGAGGAGTTGAGAGCACTCTCCTTTTTGCAGAGTGTTGCAGTCTGCACACCTGGAAAATAATTGGACTCAGCAGAGATCTGACCACATACTCTAAAACAGACACAAAAGGCAAATGTCTCCCCATGCTCTGAGCAGCCAGTGTTCAGAATATGAGCTGAAAATTGGACCACTTGACAGCACACAACATGTAACACACAAAGAGAAGATCTTTCATCCAAAGGAGGGGGGAGACGTCTTCAGTACAGCCCTTCACTACCCCGTGTTCAATATTTCCTCAATGCCGAAGCAATCCTTTTTTCTGTTTCCAGTCTTTCCCTTATGTAAGGTGAATCAGACCCATCCAGTATTTATGGCGGCCATTATTTCATATTGATTATTTTTAGCTCTTAGTATTCAGCAGCAGAGAACTGTCTATTGAAGTTCAGTGTGAAATCTGACTAGAGCAGCACTGTGATAATCATTTTATGAATTAATTACAGTTAAGTGGCTGTGCATAAGGGCAATCGTAATTATCTGTATCATACAGTGAACTCCTGCAAACTGTCATGCACTTGAGCCTCTATACTTTTCCTCTGTCTCTTGAGAGTAAGCTCAGTGAAGCTAGTGCCATAATTTGGCTCACAGGCTGTGTAGATTGAATGCAATACTTCTGTCCTGGGCTTGTGGGTTTTTCCCCTGAAGATCCTATTAGCAGCTTTTTCCTCTCCCATATTCTCATCCAGTTGCTATGTGAAGCAAGTTTCAAGGTCAGGCAACAACTCTGTTAGTCTTTATGGTAACACCCCTTCTTTGGGCAAAAATCTCATCAAAATGAATCAGGAATGAGTGTGGAAGCATCTATCTAATATTGCTTGCTTGTCTTGGGCAATTGTCTGAACCCTGCTTAGTTATGTCATATCTCATCTCTGCTGCTCCGCTCCTACTTCTGAATCTTTCTAAGGAGAGTATTAAGACTGAAGCCAAACAAGCATGAAATAGTACAGACAATAAATTCAGGGCTTATACACATCTCTCCTCACACATACTCAATTTCGCGTCCAAGAAACCCTTACGGCTTTCAGTGGCCAAGAGCACTGTCACTGGTACACTCCAATGGGGAGATGGTATTTTTCGATATCCAGCAATGTCAGAGGCTGACCAGGGTCTCCTCCTCAGACACTTCTCCAGTGGGAGCTCAGCCAGGGCTGCCTCCAACTTGGCCTACTCTGCCTGTGGCCTCACATCAAGCCTGGAAATGGTTTGCAACTATTTCTGATTGCCAAAATTGTTCTACAAAACTGAACAACCTGCCTTGCTCCCCACATTCCTCAACCTTCTTTAGACAGTGTTTTCTGGACAGGACTCCAGATGCACAGAGGTATTTAGGCACTTACTTTCAGCATGGAGTGGGGGAGATTTAAGCACTATTCCAGAACAAAGTTCTCTTCCCTTAGCTGGCCTCTCTGTGGACATCCGTCAGAAAGATATCTAAGGCAGTTCAGTATAGACTGAAGAAGAACCTGCAAAGGTTGGTCAGAGTTTAATGAAGCTTTTGTGGGTATTCAGAAACTCACAATGCCTAGTATAACCAGCATGGAGTGTGCGTAGGAGTACAGCAACATTTCTGCTGATCAGGTAGGTACCACTTGAGACATGGGCAACATTATAGCTCGGCCCTGATCTGAGGGCTTATGGGTCCCTTTGCTCTCCCCATCTCCCATAGGGATGTTTGCACATTCTGTGTAGCCTCCTACAATCAGCTCTGGAAGCAAAACTAGTTTTTGAAATCAGAGAAAGATGGTTTGTGTGGGAAGAAGGAAAGATCAAAGACTAATTAACTTAGATCTTAGGAAATGAACCACAGACCAAGCAAGAAAGAAACCAGGAAAATGGGAGAAAGATCTCTCATGCTGCAAAATTATATCTGCAGAGCTGAAGTACACAGCAAAGTCTGCAGTGAGAGCAGGAGTCCCTGAAGCAATGCAATAACAAAGGTGAGAGAGGATGAATATAGTAACACTTTTCTCTAAAAACAGTTGCAAAACACTCAAAAAAAGCTGGAGAAATGTATGGTCTGTGCTGTGTGTAATCTCAAATACGCACTTTTTTGTAAATGTAACAATCAATATAAATGATGAGAAATAGAAAACATTTTCCCCAAATGTAAACTTTGAGGGCATTTTCATTACAGTGATAGAAGGTACTGCATGTTACTTGCTCTTCAGCCCTTGTTCAGGAAGATCTGAGCATTTTAAACACCGGCGGAAGTTAGAAGAACTATAACTTATTAAAAATCAGTAACTTAATATTTCCAGCTTCTGGTCATTGTAAAATATTTTGATCAGCTTTCTGACCATCCACAAAGTGAGCAGCTATTGCCCTTTTCTCTTTAGAGGAAATGAATTTGTTAGATTTTAACTCTGCCCTGAGTAGTGCTCAATAAATAAACCTAGATGACTGAAATGAATGGGAAAGAGTTAAAGCAGAGCAAAGACCAAAACCTCCCCATTCTGAAATATATCTAAAAATTCAGTTGACATCCATGGTGGCAGAACATCATATCCCTCCTGGAGATAATTAGTTTAATTTTACAATGGGATTAACACAGCTGATCTGGAGACTTATTCAGTCCTTATTGTTTTCAGCCATGTTGGGGAAATGAGTCTTTGTTTCTAAGAGCAAATCTGGGAACTGGATCTGCCAAGATGAGGCTCTGAGAGCAGGGCCTCTGTTTTCCCATCCATTCTGGAGGTGTTTCACTGGAGCAAGTGGAAGTATGAAGATGATATTTTGCATGATCCCTCCCTTTTTCATGATCTTGTCAAGACACATAGCTTGGGAAAGGTAACAATACAATTAGGATAAATGCCCAGCAACACCTGAACACTTCAACCTACAGTTCTGCTGTCAGCCTCTAAACTGCTCTACAAGTACTAACGAATGGTAACCTCCTGAAGATGTTGAGACAAAAACTGACAGCCATCTCACTTACCAGTACCACTGGGAAATACTGCAGTAGTTTGGGAAACAAAATGTAGTTGCACTTGTTCTCCCATTCTTTCTCATGGTTGCTCATGACATCATTCTTTCTACCATGCAAAATAAGTGGCAGTACACAGCCTCCAGGAATGTATTTCAGGCTGCTTGCGTGATAAATCACCTTTCGCTGCAAAAGGTGAAGAACTGACAACCCCATGTCTATGCTTTTTAGCCATGTCCTTTGGAAAGAAAATTGCCTCCTTTTTTGAAATGTTTATTCTGGAAATAAGAAAAGTCTATTTGTATGGAAGTGTATTTTTTCTTTTTTTTTTCTTTCTTATTTTTTTTGTCCTTAGAGACATCCACGATCTTGTATTCTACTGTGGTTAAAGCAAAGTTCAAGGCATGTGTGGCCAGAGACATGATTATGATTATTTCCTTAGAACTACTACTATTTATTAGTGATGTTAGCCTGGCTTAAGTATTGTATTCAGCATTCTCAGTTCTTTTTTGAGAAATATAAAATACCATGGGTATTTGAGAAGCTGATTCTCATTAATTCTCAACCCTTTCAAAATTCATTAGAATTGTTGTCCTTTCTAAGACCAAGTGCTGACTACAGCGGCTCATCTTGAGAAGCTGTCAAAACCACTGAAATAGAATACTTTCTGGTAGTCAAAGTGGGAGAAGACACGGCTTACGGCCAGACTAACTCAGCTTCTTAGAGTGGTTAAGGTGACATCTGTCTCTTCCATACCCTTGAGACTGAATTGCTTCCATATCTCACCTTAGATCATCCTTTTCTTCTGGGCGCAAACATAAGATTTTGGTTGGTGACCTGATATGAACATAGGGAAACCATCTAGGAATTTCTATCTATAAAATAGGCTGCACAATACTGAATTCTGCAGTATGAGCTGAGAGAGATCAGGAGAGGCAGAATATGTCTCAAACATGAGACTGTTACTTTCCCTTTTCAAGATTTTACACCTTTCTGTTAAGTAAACCATTTTATACAACAGACTTTCTTTATGGAGTTGTAAACTGTAAGGTTTTTCCAAGTTGCCCATTCCCATTCAGTCATTTCACCTTCCCCTCCACACAGACGAGCTCAAGGGGCTGAAGAATCAATTCTCATCTTCAGAGATGCTAAAGCAGCTAATAAGATTGATAGGGCTACCTTCACCTCCAGATACAGCTGCCCAACTTTTGCTCACTGCTCTGTATATCAAAAATTTCTACCCTTCCTTTAGAAAAAGAAAAATAAGGGCTGGAATTCATTCTTGACTGATATCCTATAAACATTTGCAGACACAAACTATAGTGGGATACAACAGGTGACAGAACAGGGCTTTAAAAAAAATGTTTAGATGTTGTAAGAAAAAAGCACCAGAAGTTGTAATTATTTAGGGATTTAAGGCTTCTTCTTGTGTTTAAAGCAATGAGAGATTCTTGCTGCCAATCTATATCTCTTAACTTGACCGACAGATTTTGCAGTCTCTGTTATGAACTTCTAATGAAAGTTCTGTTCGGCATGAAGGTTCCTCCATATTTAAAAGGCTAAAGAAAACCTCCCTGCTACACAGGAGAAATTCCAGCTTACAGCATTGTATAGATAAGTCAGGGCAGAGTAACCAGCGGAGCAACAGCATGGTCCAAGGCCCTGGTCACTTGGACTGATGGAGAGCAGTGGTATGTCACTGTTCCTGATGCAGTCTGACACCAAAATATGTAGCTAGTTAGAGGATTTTGTATGCTTTCATTGGTGGCAAGAGTATGATGAAGGTCTGAACTCCTTTTCCATCCACAGCAGTCAGATCTTTTTCTGCACACATCGTATTACTAATGCACTAGATTTCTCCCCCTACCCTTCTTTTCTGCTTGGTTCCAGTCTTAGTCACTTCCCTTGGCTCCCCTTCTACCTCCTAGTACTAATCTCTTTGTCCAGGCATTTTTTTCTATCTTTCTTCCCTTAACCTTTGCCTAATTTAATTACATTTTTTCACCAGACTCTCTAGCCCAGGAATTACCCTCCCCACATTCAAACTGCATGTGTGTTGGGAACAAAGAAGAGAAGCCATGGGAGACACATAACAGACAGAAATGGACTTCTGTTTCCTCACATCCCTTTGACATGGGAGAGCTGGAGCATGTGCTGTGAAAACACCTGGGTCTGTCCTGGAGATGGGAAGAGCAAACTCTTCACCGGCTCCACTCAAGAGCAGTGCAGGGGCTCTAAGATATGAGAGTCTGGAGAACCCTCAGTGAAAAACAGAGACTGGAAGAGGTTTGCTCTCAAGATCTCAGAAGTCTTTACTGATCTGGTAAATAAAGGTCTTCCAAAAACTTAAGCTTGACTGATAATGTAAGGATTTGCACAATTAACTTTGACGTAGAGGTAACTCTTCTGCCATATTTTCAAACAGAGAAAGTGGTACTAAAGCTGCTAAGAAAAGCCTCAGAGATTGCCTGGCACGAGCATGCCTTCCTCTGTCCTCTCTTCAAAACAGTCATGGTGCCTCCACTGAAAGTTTCTGTGTAAGTTCAACCTGAGGTAGACACATGATCATGAGTTTTATTCAGATAATTGACGTTCAGTGAAGTTACAAGCATCTGAAAGCAGGTTGTTAGATGGTACTTTAGTAATCATGCCCCACTAAAACCTCTGTGCCTGTGTGCATTAGGTCACCAGGCAAGAATCACAGAATTGCAGGCAACCCCTGCAATTGAGGGACGCCAAGAGATCACTGAGTCTAATCCCTCTGCTAAAGCAGGTACCCTACAATAGGTCACACAGACATCCAGATGAGTCTTGAATATCTCCATAAAAGGAGACTCCACAGCCTCTCTGGGCAACCTGATCCAGTGCTCTGTCAACCTTACAGTAAAGAAGTTCTTCCGCATGTTAGTACAGAACTTCCTATGTACAAGTTTTTGGCAATTACTGATAAAAAAAGTTCATTTCCAAGCAAGGAGTTGTAACACCTTGGCAGAGCCCTCAAATCAAAAGATCACAGGAGAGTCAAAGCATGCACTCACCTTGCTCAACAGATCTCAAAGTCAGCTGAATAGGAATTGCTACAAGGATTAGTTCAGGACAGCACCCTGCTCTAATCTAGATATGTATGCCCTCATTGATTCACAAAACAGAGAAGGAAAAGCGATGGGAAGAGTCTCATCTTGAAAATGGTTGTTCAGAAAAGCAGTTCCAGTGAGCAGCCATGCTAATAAAAGAAATAAATAGAGAAGGCAATCACAGCCATTGCCAGGACTTTCACGCTCTGTTTAGGCTGCATCTTTGATCCTACACGAAATCCCCAAAGCTTTGTGCCACCTGAAAATGATGCCCTGTCTCCTCCAAATGGAACTGGCTTAAAGGATGGATCAGTTTCTGAAGGACACAAAGCGCGTGATGCAGCTATACATAGGAAAACCCATGTGATTTCATAAAAGAGTTATGCTCCACTGGCTTGTTAGGACATGGTGAGTTTTACTGTCAGTGTAAAGGCTTCTGCAATGAAGCTGAGCACTACACTGGGTAGGATATTCATAAAGCTTTTAACCCAATTCCTTGGTTTCCAATTAAAATAACATCTAAAAGGCGAAGTTATAGAGCCATGAGATATTAGTGCACTGCTTAAAATTAAGCTAATTCTAGAAACCATCTCTTAAAAAGAATTAATGACCATGAGAGACTGCAGAAGTCAGATGTGGGATGTGAGCTTTGTTATTGTTTATATTAACAATGAGCAGAGAAATCAAGGTTTTCTGATTTGTAAATTACTCTAAAGGGCAACAAATGATAATGGACTTTGAAATTGGACTCTGAAGCAATATCAAATAGTGAACGTGATTAAATATAGATAAACAGAGAACAATCAGTCATGGAACAAGGAAACAAATAAAGCAAATGCAAAAAAATGGAAATTTGGTGCTGCAAACTGCCAAGAAAAGAGATTTGTCAAAGAAGGAGAAAATAGATCAGAAGATGTCCTGACTTCAGGCAGCAGCTTCATTAATGAATGCAATCAGGACATTGTCTTCACTGCTGGGGAATAAAATCATTTGTAAATCAAAGGAAGAGGTAGAACAGTGTTTCTGTACAACATATTCGTTAAAGGCCTTCTGTAGTAACCACCATTATGCTTTTGAAAGAACCTAATTTCTCTTAATAGGGCAAAATAGAGATGAATCGTAATATTACGCATCTCAAAGATTCGAATGAAGGAGAAATTGTATAAAAATGAGACTTGCTCCTCAGTGCCCGATGAAAAAGGCCATACATGTAAACATTTTTATAATTAATCAATAACACTGTTTCTGAGAAAGAATATACACAGGTAAGAATAACAGAAGAAATATAGTGCCCTCTGACAACCCTTAGCAAGTGCCCTCCATGCCATGACCTCCTCCTGCCATGTGAGAACGGCATTGCCCACAGGGGTAGATAGAGATGAGATATTGAGGAGGCACGTTCTGGGGAATCATCTTCCACCTGAGGTGTCCTCAGTGCAGTCATACCCATGACAGAAATGTCCTGAAGAACCAACAGCTCTTGTTATGCGCTGTTTACAAAGAGGTGTGCTCTGCTCTAGAGGGCTTGCAATGCAGGTAGACAAAAACAGCAAGATAGTGTGATGATTTAGAAGCATAGTAGTCAAACCAAGATCTCCACACACCACAGTTTTGTAGGGTTAGAAATACACAACTGTTTCTAAGGTATAAAACGCTTGTATAGCAAAGTTTTATTTTGTTCATTGCTTTCCCATGGGCTTTTTCAGCAACTGCAGCTCTCTTCATTTCTGACCCTCAATTTCCAGGTCTGCTGTGTATCCTTTTCCTTTATTGCTGCTGCAGTAGTTCTAAGCTCTCTAACACATTTAATACATCCTTTCTTTACAGCACTAGCTGTTCAGCATGAATGTACTGCTCTTTGCTCGTCGATCTTGTGTTCCCCTGACACTATTTTTGACAGGTTTTGAACATACCACAGATAGAGAGGAGAGGAAGAAGAAATGAATCAAACTAAAATCCCAGGCAATGAGCTCTCTTGCTTCTGAAAGCTCTTTTTAGTTTATGTTTAATCAGAAAGTTCATTTATTACACTATTTTTAAGAGTTGCCTATTCTACCTTCAGGATAGTAATTGCTTTGCAGATTGCTTATATCATTAATACGCTATATCTTCATTTTCTAGCCTAGGTAGTAATTGAGCGTTCAGTCATTGTTATACTTACCATTCTGCCAACATTTATTAAAATGAGGCAATTAACTATTGTCTTAAATGGAGTTTAGAGGTAAGGCTCATTAGTTTTAGACTCATTACAATTAAGTGGGATGATAAATGTAAAATTATTTTATCGCAGCTTGGTACAGAAAACTTGTTTTATTATCTTATGTCAGTGTTCACTTTGCAGTGTGATTTTGCAGTTCCTCTGGGCCCATTTTGTGGAAATCCAAGCTATTACATAGGTGCTGTTATAACTGACAGATCTCAGTCCATTTACATTCTGATATTTGACACTGGAGTTATCCTGCCTATCATCTTCTATAAGGTAAAACTGCCCCAGGAGAACTGTATCTGTTGTCTTCTGAAAGCAGACAAACCTTTCAATCTTAGGAGCCATTTCATTCTTTATATTGGCCCCTTGACATCTGATTTTCACCCTCATTATTTACAAACATGGTAATTTTAAAATTCTCAGCTAAAAAACACAATTTGTCAGCGTAGTCATCACCATCAGCTATGCACTTTCACCAGTGATGAACACGAGCCTACATACCACATTTGTAAAAATCTGCAAGGCCATCTGGGGTGTGGTTTGTCCTTCACATTGCTGTCACCACTGATGAAATGCACTGCCCAACAGCTCACTGTGCTGGCATCCACTGTTCGGTCTCCATAAACATTCAGCAAGCATCAGTAGTTGCAATTTTTCCCGCCTGGAGGTATTCAAATCCACACCTTTGCTTCATAGGCACTTTCATGCCAGATGCCATTTTGTCGGGCTGCTCCTCTGCTGCCATCTGTCACATGGGAATAAAATGTAACAGAATATTGGTGGGAAGGTTCAGCCTCTACTGCCATAACACCAACACCCACCTCTGACATCATGGGCTAACATAATAAAATAGGAGACATTACTTTCAGAGCAGGACTTGTAAAGCCCTCAAAGCATGTTGAGAGAAAACATCAGATTGAGCGTTCAGGAGGAATCTAATGCAGTCCCAGGGCTGGTAGACAGAAAGTGTCACCCTTGTATCCAAGACACCTAAATATGGACATCCGAACCTAAAGTCTGCCACACAAAGTGACGTAGTTTCAGAGGCTGATTTCCACCACACACTCAGCTCAGCTATGAATCTCTTGAATGAAGTGTTTTTCTAATTAAGATCCTTAGTGCAGTTCAATCTAATGATCATAGAATCATAGAATCATTCAGGTTGGAAAAGACCCTTAAGATCATCTAGTCTAACGATTGATCATGTAAGCTATGTATTCCACAAGCTCTAGGAGACAGCTCTTGATGAAATTCGGAAGTAGAACTCAGGAGCATAATGTTAAGACACCTTATTAACTGCTTTGCTGAATCAAGGCCTCAGGATCTAAATATACCCAAACAAGCTTGCATATCATGTCAGCTAAGACCTCTTATCCATATGTCCAAGAATACTCACCCTTGCAGGGCACCTTCTATTGCAGCTTTTGTATCACTGGAGATGTAAATTACCTCGCTATTTTGCTTATATTCATTTTAGAAAATAGAGAACATCTATTAAAGTAGGGAAGACCTACATCTGCCAAGCTCCACATCTCACTAGCTTTCTATCCTATCTTCACAATGAGATAAAAGCGACAGAGCTGGTAAATGCCTGTTTGAAACCTGCCAGGCTTTCCTGACAGTTTGTGACAGCTTTGGGAAACCCTGGGCTGTCTGCAAAAATGCTGCTGTTGTGGTCCTTTCTCCAACCAGTTTATGGCTGTGAAACCACACGGTTAAAGTCAAGGGGAGTCTGACCTCTATCTGCAGGGTGGTCGTTGTCTCAGGTGGCCCAAGAAATGCCTAAGGAGATTGCACTGAGTCACAAATGGCCTTGCTCATCACCAAAATACCACTGCAGATAAAGAGAACTCTGATCTGTCACAAATCCATACGTGAGTCCCCAAGATGTACAGGAGAGCTACGTCAGGTCCTCAGAAGATGCCAAGGTTAGATGTATTGAAGTATCAGGTTAATCAAGTCAGCTTCTTGAGACAAAGAACCATGTGAACTTGCAGAATTTAGTCTCTTTTTGACGTCTCTCCTTAATGCACTTTACTCACTAAAATATCTGTGCAAAATATCTGTTTCTTCAGTTCATTAGTCAAAATGAAAAATGGGACAGGGAGCAGTGGGAAAGAGGAGAAGATTTCACTCAGTTGAAAGCCAAAGCCTTTGTGAATGAGAAAGTAACAAATAATTCATGTCACATTAAATAAAATCTTGTACTTGATCCAAAACAAAATGTTCATGTGAAGAGTCTTCTTAATGTTTGAATGTTTAATAAAAGCAGTCAAATTAAATTAAATCAAACCTAACTTTGAATGAAGGCCTCTTCTTCTATAAAATGTCAAAGTAAGAGGTGAGGAGGTGAGCAAGAAGCCTGCAAAATGCAAACAGAATCACAGAATAATTTATCCCAGAAGGAACCTCTGTATCTGCTTGCTTGGGTCTCTGCGTTACTGCATTTCAAGTATCTTCAGGGATGGAGATTTTATATTGATGCTTAATAATCATTAAACGAGATGGTCACAGAGCACTGCTAGATGGGCTTCTGCAGAAGAGGAAATCGTGAATGCAAACACAACGGATACATCAGCTGCCTGTTACTGCTCAGCAGCAAGGTGGCTGTCCAGTATCCAGCATATTTAACATTGTCAGGACTGTTCTGTTGATGAGGAATATAAACATATAAAAATATATATTTTTTATCTGAGATTCTGAGAAGATCAAGTTTATAACCCAGACACCGCTCACACTTTGAGTAAGGCTGAATCTGAAGTATGCACAGATGACACCGCTGTAACATCCAGGCATCAGTGCTGTCAGTTCAGTTGTCCTCTCACCAGTCTGTGGGGAGAGATGTGTCACATGGAACAAGGAATAAGGCAAGGAGAGTCTATGGCCTGAATCTTCAAAGCGTTTTATGCACCTGGTATGCATGGATGCCATGGAAAGGAAGCAATGCTTAATTTCTTTTGAAATTGAGTCCCTAAGAGATTTGTTAAATGCTTTATAAACCAGCTGAGTAGAGCACAAATTGAACCCTTTCTCCTGTGCCCTGAGTATTTTGAGTGCTGGAGCAGGCTCTTGCTCGTTGTGCCCCTTCCCAACACATGAGGAGGAATGTTGCCTTTGAAAATCTACAGAAGAATTCATGATTCTTTCACTATATCATAGAATCATCTCATAGAATCACAGAATGGCTTGGGTTGGAAGGGACACCAAAGATCATGTAGCTGCAACCCCCATGGGCAGAGCTGCCAACCACTACATCAGGCAACAGGTCAGGCTGCCCAGGGTCCCATACAACCTGCCCTTGAGCACCTCTAGGGATGGGACATCCACAACCTCTATGAGTAGCCTGTGCCAGCGCCTCACCACCCTCTCTGTGAAAATTTCCCCTGATATCTCATCTATATCTCCCCTCTGTTAGACCTTATGGAATGCCAAATGCGACTCAAAGTGGGGCCAAAAATGCCAGTTTGGAACTGGCCAGTAACTTACTTGGGAATCGAGTATTTGGGTATGACATAACATTTATATTATCACGATGGTTTGTTGAAAAAAAGAAAACACCCTTTGCTAGAGAATCTATCATCTCTATCTCTATAGATTCTCTATAGAGAATCTATCATGTGTAAAACAGCATACAATTGAAAGTACCAAAATGAAAACAAGTAATTTTTGATTAATCAAAATGACTGTACCTTCTAAAAAAACACATTTCATTATGGAATAGCACATTATTTGAAACTATTCTATGTTAAGGGGAAAACAAAGCAAAACATACAAAACGGAACTAAACCAAACAAGCAAACAAACCACGGAGTTTATGTTTTCTATGTGGTTCCAAATCAAATTTCAAATCTGAGAATGCTTCTTGGGTCAGAAATTTGTTTTTTTTTCAGCTGTTCTCATTACTTGTTTCCTGGGAGAGATGGGGAGGTAGCAAAGTATAATCCAGAGAGGCTACAGATAATCTAAAATCCCGTAACTAACATTCCAGGAAAGGTGCTTTGTGCTTCCAGTCAGGCAATACAGCACCAATGTAATAAAAAAAGAGAATTTGTGCCTTCTGGGGAACTTCCACAGAATCAGTTGCTGCCATTCTTCAGCATCAAACCCTCAGAAGCCCGCAGATTCATATTTTCAGCAAATGAATAAGATCAACACTGAACGATTGCTTTCAGCAGTAAAATTCCAGGCAGGAAACCTCATTCCTCTCGTTTGGAAAGGGAATTTAAATGTATGAAATTCAAAGCCTCCAACTTACAGTGCCACCCAGTCAATGGCCTATCGCTCCTGTCATTCGCTCTCAGATTATCAGAGCTCCCATGCACAAGACACTCTCTGATTTAAACAAATCTACCAGTGGCAAGTGTGGGGAGTACAGGTTACCTGCCTTCACCCGCATGTCCTGTGTTTACCCAGAGAGGACTGTGCTGCGCAGGATGCACTGATTTCCCAGATTAGATGTGACCCTGCTTCCTATCTCACTCAGAACAGAGCGCCTGTGATTAGTACCTATCCGTGAAATGTTCAAAGTGAATAGAGACTTAGCGATCTCATGGTGCATAATCCCTGTGCGCGGGGGCTGAGATGAGTCGGTGTGACGTAGTTTGTAATTAGGCAGCTTGAATAGCTGAGCGCCTTCAGCTAGCTGGGTAAATCCTGCTTTCTCCAGGGAGCGCACTTTACTCAGTGCAAGACAAAAAAGCAGCAAAGCAAACACACAGCTTCCAACAAAGCCAAGAAACAGCTACTCACACTGCCCATGGCCCCTTGCTTAGTTTTCTCCTTGCCTGTGCAAAGAACTTCCTTCCTGGGACATTTCCTGTGCCAGATAATGTGGCTTGATTCCAGAAACTATGGTTTCTCCCCATATCAGTGATGTGAATATCCCAGATCCTCATTTCACATCTATTTAGTCCAGTGATGTTAAGTAACCCTGAAATATTTCCAGTCCTGCTTGTAGCAGATGTAATCATTGGATTTCACTCTATTTTATATACTAACATCACATTGCATGACTCTAAAAAGAAGACCCAGGTGTTTTCTCTGGATTAATAAGGACTATTTCTTGCTTTTTTTCTTTTACTCCCTGCAACAATTCATGAAGAATTGGTTCTTATGGCTTCTGACTTAAATCCCTGTTAGAGTACAGGGGGCTGCATTGCTCTGGAGGGGACTGTTTCAGATTGCAAGTTCATTTTAAGTAACTCCATTGTATTTTCATTGTTCATCCTCCAATCCAAGATTATCTTTGCCCATCTGTTATTCATCCTACTGGTTACATGACCTGTGGATCACCCAGATCTTCTTTTAAAATCTCATCCTGTTTTGCAGGTTGTGTGTGTGTGTGTGTGTGTGTCCATTCACTACTTGATGTTTATTTGTTCAAGTATGCATTTTTACCTGAAAGCTGCACAGAGTACAGCAGAACGATTTGTGCACTCATCCGTAGGTCTGTGTGCTGCTGCAACCTCAGCCCCATGCCCCGCATGTGTGATTCCCCCCAAGTCACACACTCCAGAAGAAGTCTGGAGAAGCACGAGTACACGTTTTACAGCGCCTGAAGAAGTCCATACGTCCAATTTTGCATCTGTGATGCTTCTTGAACAAATTCAGACCTATAGGTATGCACTGAAAACTGATATTAGTATTTTTCACTGTCTTCTTTTTCATTCACTGCTGTAGTTTGTGCTCACACTCACCTAACGTTGTCCTTGCAAAAGTGCTCTTTGGCAACTGGTTGACTTACAATTGCTGTACTTTTGGATTGCAGAAGGGCTTTGCTTATACTTGTTCTTACTCATACATACGGTAGGTGCATTAGGCACAGAGAGGCAACCTTTGATCAAAAGAAAATACCACCCAAAAATAATTCTGGTCCAACCAAAGCTGTTGAACCTGAAACAAATTAATACAAAGCCATCCCCTGGACTTAAGTTATTCAGAGATCTAACAAGTTGCTCACACAGAATCCCTTCTGGCTTTGAAGTTATTCTTCCTGTCCTTTTTCTTACTGAATAATTACTCAAGAGGGAGACAGAAAATGTGATATTGCTGCTACTGATATGCACTTTGCATTATGTGGTGTCTTTAAAGCTTTATTCAGGCCTGTGTCCCATTATGCTGGGAGCTGTAAAGACCAGCTTTAAAGGAGGGGAAGTCACTGTTGACCTCAGGGAAATTAGCATTTAATTTAATAGCATAAAACAGGTGCCTGTGAAAACTTGGAGGCTGACAAGGCCTGGCAGCATAGAGGAAGAGGCTCATAGGAGCAGTTCAGACAGAAGGAGAATATATGGAATTTAAAACCTGATATTTTTTTCACTCTACCTCCTCTCCTCTGCAGTTACTTGTTTAGGCTGATGTAAAAGCAGAATTAGTCCCAATTATTTTATCCTTTGTAACATACATATATTTTTACTCATTTTCAAGTGTTTAAAATTCTTTGTTCTTGTAAATTTGGTATTACGTGGTGCTACACCTACCGGGTGGGTCATAAACTGGAGATACAAGAATAGTGTTTTACTGTTTGCAGGGGGCTGCTGCAACCAGAAACTGGAGCTCAAACAGCACTGCACCCTTCAGTATCTCCCTGGTGCTCCTGTTTTAATGTGCGTATACAGGCTATCGATACCTCAGTGCCAACTAAATGATACCCCAGGAGAAAACACAGAGATACTGAACAACTACTTCATCCTTCAGTGATGAAGGACTGATGCATAGAAGAAGAAAAGCTGGAAAATATTGTTAGGCAGTTGTAGCAGAAGTGCTAAGTCACAACCTGAACCAGTGATAGAGCACCTGGTGGGAAGGCAGGGCCAACCCAGGGGATCTCAGCTGCATGCAATGCATCTGAGTGACTAGAAGGGGTGGATCACATATATTGCTCTCAGGAACCCGAGCTTGCCAGTGACAGGGAAAAGAGGAGCGATGACTTGAGTCACACAGCTGCAAGAAGATCTAGAGCAGGCAAGTGTTCTCCTCTTGCCTCGGTCCCTAGAGATCTACCTCAAAATGCTTTCTGTTCCTTGTGGAAAGGAAAGAGAGCTCTCATATATTCCCTTTCTCTGCAATTGCCTTTGCCATACAAAGGCATATGAGTTCTGGCATCCATATGCTAAGACAGATCTGCGTGGAAGAAAAAATATCTTTTCCACAACATTAAATTAAAGGTAACTTTTTTTTTTTCCAAGTAGAATTTACAAGCCATTACCTATCACATCCAGAATATTACTGGAGCTGTCAAGAGAAAGGAGTCAGCATAGGAACATCATTCCAATGGGAAATATAAAATGGCGACAAGTTTGTCCCTCAACAATAAGTCTAATACTCAATATAAAATGATGTACACCTAACCTGCATTGAGTTCTGTGCCATATCTCTCTTCTGGGATGCTTGTTTGTGATTTTCTTACTTGTTTGGAAAAATAGCTTTTTAAAAAAAAATTCCTTCTATTTTTCCCCTTCCCC
>JANHGO010000053.1:91196223-91241729 GCA_024606505.1 Aquila spilogaster | reverse complement strand
CCTGGGAGGGTAGAGCCCCTGCTTCCTACAGGCTTCACCCAGTAAGAGCTCCCACTGGATGCTCTGGGGAAAGACATTTTGGGGGGGAACACAGCCCCAGGACATCCACCCTTTAAGACTGGATTTGCATTTTGCACAGCCGGGTGCATGTCATTTTAAGGTCTGGATACCACAGCATCAAAACCATGACTGCAGTTCTCCTGGGTGCAACTCGTGGAAAGCCGATGTTCCCCAAACCCACCTTCCCTTTAACAGCAATTGCCAAAAACCATCTCCCTGAGAGTTTCATTTGCGTACAGGCTGGCAGAAAGCAGCAGGTCGCTCTCACCACGCGATACACTGACAGGGATAATGAGCTCCAGGCTTTCATGCTTAGGGATGATTAGAGCAATAGAGTTCTTTGAAGGGAGGAGATATCCCTAGGGGGATAGGAGGCAGCAGGTCCAAGCCGACAGGGAATCAAGCCAGTACTTCTTCCAGAAGATAGTTGATTTGCCATGATTTGTCACATATGTATAATTCAAAAATTAGTGTGCAGTTCTGTTCCTTCGATAATGCCTTCTAATGGTTTTTGGAAGGATTTATTTACAAAGGCTTGTTGTGATATTTTATTAATTTTATTTCAACATTTTATTACAGACAACAAAAGCTGAGAAAATACTTTGAAATACTGCCACCTCTTATTATGTTCATAAACTACCCTTGACTAGAGAGTGAAGTACTAGCTATTTTACAAAAAAGTGAAATCAAATTCTTGCTTCACGGTTCACTACAGATTTGGAAGATGCCTACACCCAAACCACGCTTTATAGCTGCAGAGTTGGAAAAAGTGGCTCGAAATCAAGTGCCTATAGAGTAGATTTAGGAGTGAATTAACAGATTAAACAGGCACAAATTGTTAGAGCCAGATGATATTAACTCAAGTGTTCAAATAGTACTTAAATATGAAATTGAGGAATCACTAAGTATTGTTCAACTGAGCCTTCCCATCTGAGCAATGCAGGGCAATAAATACAATCTCAGTGGCAAATATATTGCTACTCTTTAAAAGAACTTTAGGAGTGGTGTAAGGATCCAGAGATTAGTGATTCTGTCTTTTGCACCAGACAAAAATTTATAAGATACAATAAAGAAAATAATTAGAAAATACTGATATGAAAAACTGATCTATTGTGAAGAATTAACAGGATTTTTGTAAAGAAGAAGTGATGTTTTACAAATCTCATAGGATTATTTGCAATGAGCCAATGAGAATGAAGATGAATAAGGTTTTGTCTGTGCAAAGAAGCTGGAGTTTCAAAAAACTTATATGTCTCACCAAATACTGATAAGGAAAATAAGTTCTCATGGGATAAGAAGGAAAGTCCTACTCTAGATTAATTATTGAAAGCAATTAACTAGGAATTGCTTAATTAATTAAGCAATAGGATGGGAATGAACAGTTTGTTTTCACACTAGACAGCAAGAAAAAGTGGGGTCCTGTGTTAAGGGTCTCTACTAAGGTCTGTGTTTTTTGCGTATTCACAAATGACCCAGGGAAAGGGGAAGATACTTAACCAAATCAACGCCTGACTGACGAGCCGTGGAAGAGTCTTGCGATATTCTGCAACTTCAGGATAAAAAGACATATTTCAGATCCCTTTCCCAGCTCTCACCAGCAGGTACATTATGTGAAAACCCAGACATGCCTTATCCTTTCTATCACCGGCACAAGGGAGGTCTGATGGCTGTGGTGTCTTTACGGAAGAAGTGCTACATGGCACGTGGATGCTGCCTGAAGCCATAGGAGACATTTCTTTGGAAAATCCTGTCCTTCGACACCAGACCTCTGGCCAGTGTGTGATGTGTATGCACATGGTGCAATGTGGTTTCCTTGCATGTCCTGTGCCAGAGCGGTGACAGAGGCAGTGGGAAGGAGGCGTAGAGGAAAACATTTGGGCTCAGGAGTGAGATGCCCACATACGCCAAAGCAGCCATAGGACCATGGGCTTTGTGCACGTGCAGGAACCCAGTACAGACAATGCAAACACCCTTCAAAGGCAATTTTCTGAACTTTAATTTTATCTTGCACTGCGCACTTAGTTCCACATATAAATACAAACTGATAAACAGAGGCAGACAACACATCACTAGTAAAATAAGTCAAGCTGGAAAAGGTAAAGCAATGTCACTGCGGAGAAAGTGAAGTCCAATAAGCCAAGATACCAGTGATATGAATATATTGGAAAGAATATTTATGAAAGTCGATACTGTAAGTCCTTTTAAATCTATCCCAGTTCTTGGCAAAATGGAACGCTGCCCTTTCTGTGGCTCACTGTCCTGGCGCCGCACATAAATCCTCCTAGGCAAAAAATTGATGCTGAATTTTTCTTGGCTTTTTTTTTTTTTTTACCTTTACTCTTAAACAAAACACAAGTGTCTCCCCATGCTTAATCTGTAAGCAGTCAGTGTTCAGATTATGAGCTGAAAATTAGACCACTTGACAGCACATACCACATAAAGCGCAAACAGAGGAACTTTCATCCCACATGAAGGGAAGGAGGAGGCATCTTCAGTACAGTCCTGCACCACCTCATGTTCAATCAATTTTCCCTCAGTGCTGAACCAGTTCCTTTTACTCTATTTCCTGTCTTTCCCTTATGTATGGTGAATCAGTCCCATCCAGTATTTATGGGAGCCCTTATTTCATATTGATTATTTTTAGCTCTCAGTATTCAGCAGCAGCAGAATTCTCTACTGAAGTTCAATGTGAAATCTAACTAGAGCAGCACTCCTGTGATAATTATTTTATGAATTAATTACAGGTAAGTGGCTGTGCATAAGGGCAATTGTAATTATCTGTATCATACAGTGAACTCCTGCAAACTGTCACGCACTTGGGCTTGTATACTTTTCCCCTGCCTCTTGAGAATAAGCCCATCGAAGCTAACAGAACTCCTTGCACCAGAATTTGGCTCACAGGCTCTGTTGATCGAATGCAGTATTTCTGTCTTAGGCTTGTGGGTTTTTCCCCTGAAGATCCTATTAGCAGCCTTTTCTTCTCTTTTATATTCTTATTCAGTTGCTATGTGATGCAAGTTTCAAGGTCAGGCAATATTACCATGGGCTTTCATTCTGACACCCCTTCTTTGGTAAAAGTCTCATCAAAATGAATCAGGAAGGAGTGTGGAAGCATCTTTCTAATATTGCTTGCTTGTTTCAGGGATCTGGCTGAGCCTGATTAGTAATGATGTGGTATCTCATGTCTGCTGGTCCGCTCCATCTTCTGAATCTTTCCAAGGAGAGTATTAAGACTGAAGCCAAACAATCATGAAATAATACAGACAATAAATTCAGGGCTTGACACAGCTCCCCTCATACATGCTCAGTTGCGGTTTCATGTCTCAGAAACCTTTACAGTTTGTAAAGGTCAAGAGCAGAAGAACTGGGCGTCGCTGGTGCATCCCAGCGGGGAGAGGTTATTTGCCCGTATCTCTGTAGGGCTAGTGTTACAGCCTAACCAGAATCTTCCCTACAGGAGCTTCTCCAGCAGGAGCTGAGCCAAAGGTTCCTCCAGCCCTGCCTGCTCTGCCTGCGGTCTTACACCAAGCCTGGAAACGGTTTGCAACTATTTCTCATTGCCACAGGTGTTCACCATCCCTGATCATCCCTCTTTGCTCCCCAAATCCCCTGTCCTTCTCTAGCCAGTGTTCTTCTGGGCAGGACTCCAGATGCACAGGGGCATTTAGGAGCTTAAGTCCAGTGTGGAACAGGGAGAACTAGGCACCACTGCAGATCTGGGTTGAAGGAAACTATCAAACTATCCTTCCCACAGCTGGTTTGGCTCCGAACATCAGTAGGAAAGACATCTAAGCTTGTTCAACATAGACTGGGGCAGAACCTGCAAAGGCAGGTCAGGGTTTAATGAGGCACTTGCAGGTATTCAGAAACTATCAGTATCTTGCACAACTAGTATGGAATGTGTGTAGGGGTACTGAAAAATTTCTGCCCATCAGGTAGGTACCATCACAACACTTGGGAGATGGGCAAGATCATAACTCAGCCCTGAACTGGGGGCCTAGGGGTCCCTTTGCTCTCCCCTCTCTCACGGGGCTGGTTGCACACATTCAGTGTAGCCCCCCAAGATCGGCTCCAGAAGGAAAACTAGTTTTTGAAATCAGAGAAGATGGTTTGTGTGGGAAGAAGAAAAGATCAAAGACTAATTAACTTAGTTCTTAGGAAATGAACTACAGCTCAAGCAAGAAAGAAACTAGGAAAATAAGAGGGATCTCAGGATGCAGAATTCAGATCCGGAAAGCTGAAGTATTCTGCACAGTCTGCAGTGAGACCAAGAAGTCTTGTAGCATTTCAATAATAAAAGGTGAGACAGGGTGAAAATAGAAACACTTTTCTACAAAACTGGTTACAAAACAGTCAAGTAAAGCTGGAGAAATGTATAACGTCTGCTAAGTGCTGTCTCAAATGTGCAAATTTTTTCCGATGTCAAAATCGATATAAATTATGAGGAATAGAAGTCATTGCCCCCAAAAGTAACTTTGAGAATATTTTGGTTACAGTGCTGGAAGACACTGCATGTTAATCGCTCTTCAGCCCTTATTCAAGAATATCTGAGTATTTAAAACACCAGTGGAAGTTAGGAGAACTGTAGCTTCTAAACAACTCCAAAAATCAGTCTTTTAATGTTTCCATCTTCTGGCCATTGTAAAATATTTTCATAAAATTTCTGAACATCCACAGGGCAGGTAGCTAGTATCCTTCTCTTTACAGAGGAAAACCTGTTTGCTAGACTTTGATTCTCCCCAAATCCCCTGAGCAAAGCTAAATAAGAGAACCTGGATTAGTAAAAGGCATAGGAAAGGGTTAAAACAGAGCAAAGGCTGAAACCTGGCCCTGTTGAAGAATATCTAAAACTTCTATTGACTTTCATGGGAGCAGAACACCACATCTGTTTTGGGATTAATATTTGGGATTAATAGGATTAACACAGCTGCTCTGAAGGAGGCTCGTTCAGCCCTAACTGCACTCAACTTTCTGACAGTCTTTTGCAGACCTCATCTTTGATTGTGAAATGGCTAAAGGGAGGGTCAAAAACCCAGCTGAGTTTGGACCCTGGCCTTGCTGGGGAGATGAACCTTCATTTCCAAGAGCAAAATTGGGAGATGGATTTGCCAAGATGAGGGCAGAGCCTTTCCTGTCTATTTTGCAGGAGGTGTTTTGATGGATGCCCCTGCCTGGAATGTGTCTGTCAAGGGGAAGGTGTCCTGGAAGTACCAAGCTGACATTTTGCATGAGCCCTCACACTCTCATGATCTTGTCAAGTCACAGCGTTTGGGGAAGTTAACGCCACAAGTAGGCTAAACACCCGGCAACACCCAAACACCTCAACCTTGCTTCACAGGCCTCTGACATTTAAACAAGTTGGGTGTTTAGCTCTTCTGAAAATCAGGCAACGAGGCTGAAATTCACCTGTAGTGTAGACATTCATATCTGAACATGTTGATGGAGGCCACAGAGGGTAGGGAACAGCTGAGCAGCCTGAGGTGGAGATTGTGAATAGAGGTGATAAATCATGCCCCAAAAGTGCCTGTGGTCTCTCCAGTGACCATGAAGAATGATTAGCTTGGTTTATAAGCTAGGTCAGATAAATCACAGCCCTGGTTAGCTAGAAAAGTGTACAATGCATGAAAAAAAAAAAAAAAGCTCAGACTTCGCTGTTTTGATCCTCAATAAAAATACAAATTCCCAGATTGTCTCCTGTAATTGCTGCAGACTCAGACCAACTACTGAGCCCGGTAAGGGGGCAATTCTGCCCTCACCCTCTAACAATCTGAACTGCTCTACAAGTACTGATGAATGGTGGTCTCCTGAAGAAGCTGAGACAGAAACCAAGGCCATGTCACTTGCCAGTGCCATCAGGAAATCTTGCAATAGTCAGGGAACAAACTGTAGCTGCCCTCGCTCTTCCTTATTTTTGTCTCATGGCTGCCCATGAAACCATTCTTTCTACTGTCCAAAATAAGTGGCAGGACATAGCCTCCAGAAATGTATTTCAGACTGCTTGCATGATAAATCACCTTTTGTTGTAAAGGGTGGAGAACTGACAACCCAGTGTCTATGCTTCTTAGCCATGTCCTTTAGAAAGAAAATTGCCTCCATCTGTTTTGAACTGTTTGTTTAAATAAATGGAAATAAGAAAGATGTATTTACATGGAAGTAAATTTCTTTTTTGTCCCTAGAGACATCCATAATCTTGTCTTCTACTGTGGTTGAAGCAAAGTTCAAAAGTGATGTGTGGCCAAAGACAGGTTTATGATTATTTCTTTAGAATTGCCTATTTATTTATGAGCTAGGTTAGCCTGGCTTAAGTAATGTATTTGGCAGTCGCAGTTCTTTTGTCAGGAATATAAAATACCATGAGTGTTTGAGAAGTTGATTTGTATTAATTCTCAACCCTTTCAAAAGTCAGTTTTACTGCTGTCCTTTCAAGTGTTCCTGTCTAAGACCAGGTGCTGACTACAGCAGCTCTCCTTGGGAAGTTATCGAAACCGCTGAAAGAGAATTCTTTCTGGGAGTCAGCCTGTGAGAAGGCACAACTTATGGTCAGATTGGCTCAGCTGCTTAGAGATAGACAAAGTGACATCTGTCTCTTCCATCTCCTTATACTCTTGGGTTTGAGTGGCTCCCATATCTCAGCTTAGATCAACCATTTCCTCAGGGCAGAAATGTGGGGTTCTGGTTGGTGTCCCAACATGACCTTGGGGAAGCCATCCAGCCATTTATGACTATAAAATAGACTCTGTAAAACTGAATTCTACAGGGACTAATCAGTATGAACTGGGGTATCAGGGGAGGCAGAATATGCCTCAAATGTGGGTCTTTTACTTTCCCTTTCCAAGACTTTACACCCTTCTGTTAAGTAAAACACTTTATACACCAGAGCTTCTTTACAGACCTGTAAACCGTAATGTTTTTCCAAGTTGCCAGTCTCCATTCTGTTATTTCACCGTTCCCTCCACACAGGTGAGCTCTGGGGGCTGAAGAATCAATTCTCATCTTCAAAGATGTTAAAGCACCTAATAAGATTGATAGAGTTACCTTCATCTCCAGATAAAGCTGGCCAACTTTTACTCACCACTCTGTATGTCAAAAATTTCTACTCCTTTAGAAAAATAAAGTCTAAAATGCATTCTTGACCCATATCCAATAAACATTTGCAGACACAAAGGAAAGGAATGTGGGATATGACTGGTGACAGAACTGTTTTTTTCATTGTTTTTAGATATTTTATGACAAGGGCACCAGAAGTTAGAACTATTGAGGGATTTAAGGCTTCTACATGTCTCTCAGTTACACTAAGTGTCTACAGCAGTGAGAGATCTCTGCTGTCAATCTACATTTCCTAAGTTTTGACTGCTTGACTTTGCAGTCTCTGTAATGATCTTCTAATGAAAATTTTGTTTAACATGAAGGTTCCTCCATCTTTTAAGCACCTGAACGGATCCCGCCTCCGCACAGGATAAATCTCAGCATATGTGTTGTATAGATTAGTCCGTCTGCCCAAACCAGCAGCGTGAAAGCATGATCTTTGGTCATGGTCATTTGGACCAATAAAGAAGAGCAGTAGCAGGTCACTGTTTCCAGTGCAGACTGGCAGTGAAAAACAGGGCACGTAGGTGGCCAGAGAGTTTCACACTTTTCCATTGGTGGCAGAAGAGTTTGATGAAGGTCTGAACCTCTTTTTCTTCCATGGTGGTCAGAGCTTTTTCTGTCCACCTTGTAGCACCAATGCACCAAGTGTCTTTCCCTTCCCTTCTCTCCTGCTTGGTCTCAGTTTTACTCCCCTTTCCTTGGCTCCTCTTCTACCTCCTAGTGCTAATCTCTGTCCAAGCATTTTTTCTAACTTTCTTCCCTTATCTCTATCTAATTTTATTACCTCTTCCACCAGACTCTGTCTAGCCCAGCAATTCCACACCCCACATTCATACTGCAGGTATAGTGGGAGCAAAGAAGAGAAAGTGTGGGAAGCACAGGAGAGACAGAAACACTTTTGTTTCCATGCCTGGCATCCCCCTGACATTGGGGAGCTAGAATGTGTTGCAAGAACATCTGGGTCTGCCCTGGAGCTGAGAAGAGCAAATTCAGTCACTGTCTCCATGCAAGTGCAGTTCAGGAGTAAGAGCTGAAAGGCTGGAGAACCGGAGCCTGGAAGATATTTGCTGTCAAGCTTTCAGAAGTCCCTTCTGATCTGGAAAACAAGGTGACATCCCAAAACTCCAGCTCAACAGATTTTGTATGGATTGGCACAATTATCCTTGGCATAAAGGTAAGTCTCCCGCCATAGTTTCAAATGGGGGAAGGGGTACTAAAGCTGCTAAGAAAAGCCTCAAGTGTTGCCTGGCATGAGCAGTGCTGCATGTTTTTTCTCTGTCCTGCCCTCAAAACAGCTGTGGTGCCTCTGCTGAGAGTTTCTGTGTAAGTTCTGCCTGAGGAAGACACATGATGATGAATTTTAATCAGATGACGGATGTTTGGCAAAATTATAAACAACTGAAAGCAGGTCATTAAACAGGGACCTTAGTAATCATGCCGCACTCACGATGTGTGCAGGTATGTGCCTTTTGCATGTGTGTGTCTGTTCACAAGGCAAGAAGTATAAAGGAGGTTGTTTTCCATCAAGTGAGTAGTTGTAATACCTTGACAGAGCCCCTGAATCAAAAGGTCGTGGAAAAGTCAAAGCACACAAAAGCCACCTTGCTCTACAGGTCTCAAAGTTGGCTGAATAAGAATTGCTTCAAGGATAAATTCAGGTGAGCATCCTGCTCCAGCCAGGATACGCAAGCCCTCACTGGTGGGATTCAGAGAATGGAGAATGAAAAGCAGTGGAAACAGTCTCATCTTGCAAACATTTGTTCAGAAAAGCAGTTCCACTGAGCAGCCATGCTACTAAAAAAAGAGACGACGGCAGCCATCTCCAGGACTTCCATGCTCTGCTTAGGCTGCACCTTTGATCCTGCACAAAATCCCCGAAGCTTCATGCCACCTGATGATGATGCCCTGTCTCCTGTGAATGGAACTGGTTTAAAGGAGGGATCTGTTTCTAAAGGACCAAAATGTGTGGTACAGGCTCTACTTTGGAAAACCCCTGTGATTTCATAGAAAGAGGGTCATGCTTCACTAGCTTGTTAGAACATGTTGAGTTTTACTGTCAGTGTAAAGGTTTCTGTAATGAAACTGATCACTACACTGGGTAGGATATTCATAAAGCTTTTAACCCAATTCCTTGGTTTCCAATTAAAATAACATCTAAGAGGCAGAGTTACAGAGCCATGAGATATTAGTGCAGTGCTTAAAATTACGCTAATTCTAGAAACCATCTCTTTAAAAAAAATTTTTAATGACCATGAGAGACTGCAGAAGCCAGCTGTGGGATGTGAGCTTTGTTATTGTTTATATTAACACTGGGTATAATGACACTGAAATCAAGGTTTTCTGGTTTGTAAATTATGCTAAAGACCAACAAATGATAATGGGCTTTGAAATTGGGCTCTGAAGTAATATCAAATAGTGAATGTGATTAAATATAGATAAACAGAGAACAATCAGTCATGGAACAAGAAACCAAAAAAGCAATTGCAAAAATGGAAATTTACTGCTGCAAACTGCCAAGAAAAGAGATTTGTCAAAGAAAGAGAAAATGGATCAGAAGATGTCCTGAGTTCAGGCAGCAGCTTCACTAATGAATGCAAACAGGACTTTGTACTGCTGGGGAACATAATCATTCGTAAATCAAAAGGAGAGGTAGTACAGTGTTTCTGTACCATGTTTTAGTTAAAGGCAATCTATAGTAACTGTCATTATGCTTTTGAAAGAATTTAATTTCTCTTAATGGGGAAAAATAGAGATGAAGCCTAATATTATACATCTCAAAAATTCAAATTATGAAGAAATTTAATAAAAATTAGACTTGCTCTTCAGTGCCTGATGAAAAAGGCCATATACATAAACATTCTCACATTGAATAGGTAATATTGCTCCCAAGAAAAAAATATACATGGCTAGGTGTAAGAGAGAAGAAATATAGTCACCTCCAACAACTTTTATTCAAATACCCTCCATCCCATGCCCTGCCCCTGCCCTACAAGGGCAGCACTGTTCACTGGGGCAGATGACAGTGAAATCTCCAGAAGGCACGTGCTGGGGAAGGTCCCCTTCTATGAGGTCTCCTTGGTGCAGTTGTGGAGATGCCAGGAATGTCCTGAGGACCCAACGACTACTGTTATACACCTTTTACAAAGAGGTGTGCTCTGCTCTAGAGAGCTTTCAATGCCAATAGGGGAAACACAACCAGGGAAAGCAAGATGTTTATAGCGACTTAGATGGGTGGTAGGAGTAGAAACAGCATCCCCGCACACCACAGTTTTGTGGATTTAGAAATACACCACTGTATTTCTGAGGAGTAGAACACGTGCAGCAAAGATTAGTTCTGTTCAAAGCTTTCCCATGGGTTTTTTTGGCAACCGTGCTTCTTTTCATTTCTGACCCTCAATTTCCAGATCTGCAGTGTGCCCCTTTCCTTTATTGGTGCTGCTGTAAAGCTGAGCTCTCTAATGCATTTAATACATCCACCTTGTACAGCACAAGCTGTTCAGCATGAATGTATTGCTCTTTGCTTGTCTCTCTTGTGTTCCCATGACACTGTTGTCGACAGGTTTTGAACATGTCACAGATAGAGAGGAGGGGAACGAGAAATGAATCAAACTGAAATCCCAGGCAATGAGCTTTCTTGCTTCTGAAACCTCTTTCTGCTTTATGTTTGATGAGAAATTTCATTTATTACCCTGTTTTTAAGTGAGTTGCCTATTCTACCTTCAGGATCCTAATTGCTTTTCAGATTGTGTATATCATTAATACTGTATATCTTCATTTTCTAGCCTAGGTAGTAATCGAGCGTTCAGTCATTGTTATACTCACCACTCTGCCAACATTTATTAAAATGAAGCAATTAACTATTGTCTTAAATGGAGTTTAGAGGTAAGGCTCATTAGTTTTAGACCCATTACAATTAAGTGGGATGATAAATGTAAAATTATTTTATCGCAGCTTTGTACAGAAACCTTGTTTGATTATGCAGTGTCAATGTTCACTTTGTACTGTGCTTTTGCAGTTTGTCTGGCCCCATTTTAGGAAAACACAAGTCATTACATGGACACTCTTATAACTGGGAAATCTCAGTCCATTCACAGAGCCTGTGTTTGACGTTGGAGTTGTCCTGACTCCCATCCAGTACAAGGCAACACTGCCTGGTCAGAGATCTCCTGCCTTCTTGAAAGCAGCCAGACTTTCCAGTCCCAGGAGCCATTTCCCTCTCTATCTTGGCCCCTTGGCGTCTGATTTTCCCCCTCACTACTTATGAGTACAGCAGTTAAAAAAGGCCCATGCATTAACATGAGGAGGTTCTTACTCCTCCATTCCCCCTGCAAGTCTCTCCGTGTTACTGTAAGTGCTGCTTTCTCCAGGTTAGCTGGTTGTGATATACGATGTCCTAGTAGGAGGCCCATGAACTCTTCAAGCTATGGCCCTCAAAGCACCTTGGATATCTGGTCTGTCACACAGAGTGACCTGATTTCAGAGGCTGATTTCCCCCCTACACTCAGCTCAGCTATGAACCTTTCAGATGAAGTCCTTTTCTAATTAAGTTCCTTAATGCAGATGGACCTAATGATGTAGCTACATGTTCAAGAACAAGGTGAGAGAGATGAGGACTCCTGATGAGGTCCAGAAGGAGTACTCAGGGGCATAATGGTTAGGCACATGATTAAGTACCTTGTTGAATGAAGGCCTCAAGATCTAAATATAGCCAGCCAGGCTCCTCAGAGGCCCCATACCACATCAACTCAGCCCTGAAGATGATACAGCTGCTTCACACCTTGAAAGTTTTTCCTTTAACACATGACTTCCAGGGTAGTATTTAACCATATTCCCCAGTTTGGCTTGTTCTTTCTCTACTGACACGAGGGGAAGGAATATTATTAACAGGCAAGATAGGAGAGTCTGAGGAAAAAATACACAATAATCATAGTCACAAAATACCACCTTAGGGCATACCTCTAAACAGTACAGCTTTTCTGTACTTCTGGCTAGCAGCTGAACAGAGCACTTCAAAGGTGTCTGCAGTTCTCAGAGATGGGATATTCTTGTCCAGATATCCAAGTATATCCACCCTCGCAGGACATGTCTTCTGTTGCAGCTGTTGTGTCACTGGAGAGGTGAACTGCATCACCACTTTGCTTATATTCATTTTAGAAGATGGAGGAAAGCCATCAAAATAGAGAAGGATCTGGATCTGCCTGGCTCCACACGTCACTAGCTTCCTCCCCTATCTCCACAATGAGATAAAAGGGGCACAGTTGGTAAATGGCTTTTTAAAACCTGCCAGGCTTTCCTCTCTGTTCATGACAGCTTTGAGAATCCCTGGGCTGGCTGCAAAAATGCTGCTATTGTAGTCCTCGCTCCAATCTGCTCGTGGTTGTGAAGCCACACTGCTAAAACCAAGGGGAGCCTGGCTTCTACCTTCAGGGAGGTCGTGATCAAATACCTAAGAAATGCCTAGGAAAATTGCACTGAGTCACAAATGATCTTGCTCATCACAGAAGTACCACTGGCAGACAAAGAGGACTCTGTTCACTCACAAATCCATCAGTGAGTCCCCAAGATGGACATGGGAGCTGTATCAGGTCTTCAGTGGATGCCCAAGCTGTGGGTATGTGCTGTGGGGTGTTGAGTTAGTCAAGTCAGCTTCTGGAGAGAAGGAACTGTGTGAGTTTCCAGAAATAAATGTCTTTTTGAAGTCTTTTCTGGATTCACAGTTGCTTGTTAGCATAGCTGTGCAAAGACCTGTTTTTTCAGTTCATTAGCCAAAATGAGAAACTGGGGAGGGAGCAGTGGGAAAGAGGAAAGCATTTATCTCAGCTGAAAGTCAAAACCTTTGCAAACAGGAAAGTAACAAATAATTCATGTCGTACTGGATAAAATCTTGTACTTGGTCCAAAACAAAATGCTTATGTGAGGAGTCTTTTTAATGTTTGAATGTTTAATAAAAGCAGTCAAATTAAATTAAATTTGACTTTGAATGAAGGCCTCTTCTTTTTAAAAATGTCAAAGCAAGAGGTGAAAAGGCAAGCCAGAAGCTTGCAAAGTGCCAAGAGAATCACAGAATAAATTAGCCTGGAAGGGACCTCTGGAAATCTCTGGTCCAGTTCTCATCTCAGGGCAGGGCCAGCTCAGATCTACTTGCTTGAGGCCACATTCAGTTGAGTTTTGAATGTCCCCGAGGATGGAGATTTCACTGTGTGTCTGGGCAACCATTAAGCAAGACAGTCATGGAGTACCACTAGATGAGCTTCTACAGGAGGGGAAATCAGAAATACAGACACAACATGCACCAGCCACCTGCCAGTGCTCAGCAGCAGGGCGACACTCATACTGTCCGGCATCCAGCGTATTTAACATTGTCTGGGCTGCTCTATAAATGAGGAATATAAACAGCTTTTTCAGAGATTCCAAAAAAATCAGATTTCTAACTCAGCCACTACTCACACACTGAGTCAGTGAGGAAGGCTGAACCTGGATTGCGCACAGGTCACATCGCTGTAGCACCCAGGCACCACACTGGCTAATGGTACTAATTCTCAGCACACGAGTTCCATGAGGACAGATGGTGCCATTGGAAACCTGCAGAAGGATTCACTATTGTTTCACTAGATCTGCAGACAGAGCTTATAAAATGTCAAATATGACCCAAAGTGAGGCCAAAAAAGCCAGTTTGGAGCTGGCCAGAAATTCACTTGACAGTAAAGTATTTGGAGATGATAAAACTTGTATTATCACTTTGGTTTGCAAAAACCTTTCCTTGAGATCCTACCACCTTAACCAGTTTTCAGTGATAATTTTTTCTATACATTCAAAGGCTTCACTTTGGTCGGTGGTTTGACCAGTTAATTGTAATGTGTAATTCAACATAAAATTTAAAATAACAAAATAAAAACAAACAATTGCTTATTAAACAAAACAACTTGATCTTTTCAAGAAAAAATGTTTCCGTAAGGACAAGTACATTATTTCAAACTATTCTGTTGTAAGGGAAAAAAACCTCACAAACCACAAACAAATAATACTGAGCTTGTGTTTTCATCATGGTACCAGATTAAATTTCAAATCTGACAATGCCTCTTGGGTCAGAAATTTTGTTTTTCAGCTTGTTCTCATTTCCTGGGAGAGTTGGTGAGGTAGCAAAGCAGACTCCAGAAAAGCTACAGATACTCTGAAAACCTGTAAGTAATATTCCAGAAAAGGTGCTTTGCGGTTTTGTTTGGGCGGTACTGCTTCGGTGTAATCAAGAAGAGAATTTGTGCCTTTCTGGGGAACTTTCACAGAATCAGTTGCTGTCATTCTTCAGTGTCAAATCCTCAGGAGCCAGCAGATTCATACTTACAGCAAATAAATAAGATCAACACTGAATTATTGGCTTCAGCAGTAAAGTTCCAGGCAGCAAGCCTCATTTCTCTTGTTTGGAAAGGGAATTTAAATGAATGAAATTCAAAGCATCTGACTTACAGTGCCACCCTGTAAATGGCCTATAACTCCTGTAAATCACTCTCAATTGCCAGCATACTGGAGAGTTTCTGCTCACGATACACTCACTCTGATTTAAAAAAATCTGCTAGCTGCATGTGTAGGAAACCCAGGTCACCTGCCTTCACCCACACGTCCTGTGTTTACCCAGAGAATAATGGCAGCGGGTGCACTGATTTACCAGATTAGACATGACCCTGCTTCATATCTCTCTCAGAACAGACTGCCTGTGATTAGTAGCTATCTGTGAAATGTTCAAAGTGAATTGAGACTTAACGGTCTCATCTGACTCCCTAATGGTCTATAATCCCTCCGCATGGGGGTTGAGATGAGTCGATGTGACGTAATTTGTAATTAGGCAGCTTGAATAGCAGAGAGCCTTCAGCTAGCTGGGTAAATCCTGCTTTCTCAAGGGAGTGTGTTTTACACAGCGTAAGGAAAAAAAGCAGCAAAGCAACCACATGGCTTCCAACAAAGCCGAGAAACAGCCACTCATGCTGCCCATGGCTCCTCACCTTGCTCTCTCCTTGTCTGCCACAAATAGCCTCCTTCCTAGGAGGTTCCCTGTGCTCGATAATGTTGCTTGTTTCCAGAAACAGTGATTGCTTCCCGTATTGGTGATGTGCATATCCCAGTTGTGGCTCTAAAGGAAAGGAAAGCAACACTACATTTACTCAGATCCTCATTTCATGCCTATTTAGATCACCACTGACTTCAGTAACCCTGAAATAATTCTATTCCTGTTTGTAGCAGATTTAATGGTTGGTTGTCACCTTATTTTAAACATTAATATCTCAATTTGTTTCTATAAATGGAAGACCCAGCTGTTTTCTCAGGATTAAAAGGTCTATTTCTTGTCTTCTTTCTTTTTAATTTGTTGCTATAATTCAGAAAGAGCTGGATCCTGTGGATCCTAACTCTAAATCCTTGCTAGAGTACAGGGGGGGCTGTGTCAGGGCTGCTGGGAATCTGAGCCTTGCTCTGGACAGGACTAGTTTATATTGCAAGTTCATTTTAAGTCACTCCATTGCATTTTCACTGTTCAGCCTCCAATCCAAGATTATCTTCACCCATCTGTTATTTATCCTACTGGTTACATGACCTGTGGATCACCCAGCTTTTCTTTTAAATTCTCATTCTCTTTATGTCCATTCATTACTTGCTGCTTATTTGTCGAAAAAACTGCCAGCATGCAGTTTTACCTGAAATGGTAGTAAGATGCATGATGTACAACAGAAGTCCTTGTGCACACATCTGTAGCTATGTGTGGTACTGTAACACCAGCTCCCTGCCCTGAGTGTGTGGTCTCTGTGTTACACAGGGACAGCAGAAGTCGGGAGAAGCACACAAGTATCTGCTGCAGCCCCTGAGGAAGTCCAGATGGCCATGATGTGAGATTTTGCACATGATGCTTCCTGAACAAACACATATCCATCAGTGTGAGATGAAAATCGATGTTAGAAATTTTCACTGATTGTTTTTTCACTGACCTCTGTAATTTGCACTCACAATCAGCTAACGCTGCCTGCGCATGAGCACACGGCCTTGCAAAAGTACTCTTTGGCAACCAGTTGACTTAAGGAGCAGTTTTGCCGTCATTCCTGAATTGCTGTACTTCTGCCTTGCTGGGTTGCAGAAGGGTTTTGACTATGCCTATTCTTGCTGAGAAATGTAGTGGATGTTCTAGCACTAAGATGCAACCTTTGATGAAAAAGAAACACGCCCCCTCCAGCTCAACTAGTTCTAATCCAACTACAGCTATTGCACCTGAAACATGAATTAATACAAAGCTGTACCCTGGGCTTATGTTACACAGAGGTCTAACAAGTTTTTCGCACAAAGTCCCTTCTGGCTTTAAAGACATTCTTCCTGTCTTTTTTCATACTAAATAATTTCTCAAGAGGGAGACTGAAAATGTGATATTGCTGCTACTGATACGCACTTTGCGTCATATTGCATCTTTAAAGCTTTACTCAGGGCTGTGTTGCATTATGTTGGGTGCTGTAAAAGCAGAGGGAAAGTCACCGCTGACCTCAGGGAAATCAGCTTTTAATTTAATAGCATAAAACAAGTAGCTGTGAAAACTTGGGGTTGGCAAGGCCTGGAAGCATGGTGTGCAAATAGAGGGAAGAGGCTAATGGGAGTTGTTCAGACAGGAGGGGAATATATGGAAAGTTAAACCCTGTTTTTTTCCATTCTAACTCCTCTCTGCTGCAATCCCTTGTTTAGGCTGCTGTAAAAGCAGAATTAGTCCCAACTGTTTTGTTTCCATTCCCACGTAAAATATAATAAATGTATTAGGTTTTAAATGCTTTGAATTCTTTGTTCTTGTAGAATTGTTGCTATTACCTGGTGCTACAGCCATCCTTTTGGTCAGGATCTGGACATACAAGACTAGTGACTTACTGTTTGCAGAGGGCTACTGCACCCAGGACTCGGAGCAAAGTCTCCTACACACAAACTCAGCACGGTACCCACCAGTCGTACTCCCTGTTGCTCCCTCTTTCATGTGTGCGTACAAGTTTTTGCTACCTAAACAACAACTAATGATAGCCCTGGGGAAAACACAGAGGTGCCTGGCATCAGCTTTGCCCTTCAGTGACAAAGGATTGATGGATAGTGGAACAAAATCTACAAAATGGTGCTAGGAGATATTACTCGTGTTACAGGTGGGCTCTAACTGCTGAGCTCTTGGGTATATCTTTCTCTATTTATTGCACATGAAGCCAGACATCCTCTTCCAGGCTTGGAAACGAAGCAGGAGACCAAGACAGGCTGCTGGCTTCCTCCAGGCTTGATTCCCTCCATCTCTCCAATCCTGCAATAAAAAATATTGTCCTAAATGGCCAAAAACTGATGGTCTAATCAGGTTTTAATGGGCCACCCATGGAAAAGAAAGTGCTACTGGCTCTGCCTGTTACATGACACAAAGAGAACAAAGACACATTTCTCTTCTGAAAAACCTTAGCTTACTACTGACAGAAAAAGAGGAGCCATGATTTCGATCTCACAGCCACAGGAGGATCCAGAGCAAGTGACTGTCCTCATGTTCCCTAAACCCTTATTCTCAAAGATGTGCCTCAAAATGCTGACTGTTGCTTGTGGAAAGGAAAAGGAACTCCCATGTCCCCTTATTGCCTGTGTCTGTGCAGAGGCAGGTGGGTTCTGGTAGCCATGTGCAAAGACACGTCTGAGTGGAAGAAAAATAACTTTTCCACAACGCCAAACTAAAGGCAACTTTTTTTTTTCCTAAGCAGAATTTACAAGCCATTACCCATCACATCCAGAGTATTACCGGAGCTGTCAAGAGAAAGGAATCAGTGTAGAAACATCATTCCACTGGGAAATGTAAAATGGCAACAAGTTGGTCCCTCTACAATATGTCCAACGCTTAATATAAAATGATGTACAACTAACCTGCAATGAGTTCTGTGCAGGAACTCTCTTCTGGGATGCTTGTTTGTGATTTTTCTTGCTTGTTCAGAAAAATAGCTTCTTATAAAAAAAATCCTTTTTTTCCCTTCTTTTTTTCAGCACAGACTAATGAAGAAACTGAGTGATTCAGTTGCTAATGTGATCATGGGGGGGGGATATGTTTCATCATTTATGATGATTCTAAGGTGATTATATCTCCTTCTCATTTACTTTCCATGCCACACACTCTACAACATGAGTAACAAGTGGCTTCAGGCACTTTTCTTCTGTGGAGGATGAAGTGTCGGCTCAGTGACCAAGTCTTCTCCTCTCTGATCTGCTCTCTGTCCTTGATGTTTTGTGCCCTTCCCTCTTCCATTTGCTTTCCCCTCACATGTTCAATCTCTTCCCAAAACTTCATTTTACATTCCAGCTTTGATTAACCTATGCCAGTACATGGTTAATGCACCCAGTGAGGGCTCAGGGACATTGGAGGAATTTCCTGCGAGCATTTGCCCTGTGCTCCTTCAGCTGTGATTTCAGGTCCCAGACTGAATCCTACACTAGCAAACCATGACAAAGTCACTAACAACTGCAGCCTCCTCCATCTTTCCTTCTTCATGATCTTCTTGTCTTTTCTTCCTTCATTCTCCCTTGTTTTTCTCGCTCTGACTTTGAGGTTTCTCTCTTGCTCTTTATTCCCAGTTCGTTTCTCCATTGATAAATCTGGCATTCCCAGCTATTGGCTGCATGTATTTCTTTCATGGCTTCCTTTCCTGAAGTGGTCCTCTCCTTCAATACTCAAATACTTCTGAGGGAAAAAGCAGTGTTTGTATCACTTCACTACCTGAGCTAACATTACAAGACATTACTCATCACACCCAGCATCTTACCAGGGCTATACTCACCTGCTTCCCCAATAACCTTATCACCTCCCTGGTTTCATTCTCCTCTTGACTCACTGGGAATGCTGCTGCTGCTGCTGGATTCAAGTTTATGTTCCCCCAGCCATTTTTCTGTCTTGCTCTTCACCCAACTTAACTTCTCCCTGAACACTCGCTGACAACTTTTTTTTGGCCATGTCTCTAGGTCTCTGTTCCCTCCCCATCATCCCTGATGCTCAGGCTTCTTCTGATGTTATTTCTCAGTATTTTTCAACACTTTATGGCCTATAGCCTCCTACAGTAACAACTCTCTTCTAACTATCCATCTATCCATTTTTTTTCATCTGCCTTTTTTATAGGTCTTCCTTTGATCACTTCTGTTCTGTAAGTGGTGCCAACTCCCTTCTTCCCTTCATGGTCCCAGCAATGACCCACATGTTCAGTCTTGCAATCAGCTTTCTCTGCCACCTCTCCATCGTGTTTCTTGGCATCCTAGGAACATCACAGTCACCTTGATTCTCCATACACAAAAAACAAACAGGATGGTGGCTAAGGAACAGCTTTCCATGGGAGAGCTTTGGCGTTGAGCAGCTTTTTGTGCGTTTTGCACTTCCATGTAAATTCAGATAAGTTATTTGTAAATAAATATTGCTGAAAAGGCATTTTATGGGTGATCAAAACATTTGTAAAAGTTAGGTCATAGGCAAGCACATCTTTACACTACGGCAAAAGTTTTACAGCAGGAATTTTCCAGGGCTTGCTAGATACTATGTCCTATTAAGATGATCTGTTGTAACCACTGTTCCTCCCTTAGGATACAGTAAAGAGTCATTCCTTATATATTATTTACACTGAGCTCTAGCCTGGGTAAATATATATGGTAATGCTGAGTGTGTCATTTTGCACCTCGCTGTATGCCCGTTATTTTACTTGCTGTGGTAATACACTTGTTTGCGGTGGCTGTTTCAGCAGAATATCCTTCAGCAGGGCTAGTATCGTCTCTCAGGCTGTGGTGCATATATTTTGTGAGAGACACAGAGAAAATTGAAATAGAAGAGATTATTTTTTAAACCCCAAGATGTTTGTCACTTAGGAAGTAAATCAGCTGTGCATTATACAGATACATTACTGCTTTTTAAAGTGTTTGTATTTGAAAATCAACTATGGAGGAAGCTGCAAATTCCCTCTGGACTTCTTGCCATTAGATTATTTTAATCATGCAGCAACTTTATCCTCATTTTGAATACAAAGGGCCTGATTTTCATTAATGTTAAAGACCCCCAGGCACTTTCTGGCCAGAGCAAAGGAGTGTTACCAAGAGCAGCTCAGACCTCTTCACCTTTGCTCCCACCAAGCTGCCAGCTTTCATAAGGCTGGGGAGAAGGGGACGGGTCTGGTGACCAGACAGCCCCAATGGGCAATGCCAGACCAGATGCTGAACTTCAGCAATGTTGCAGATGGAAGATGTGGCTGGAAGCTCCCGGGAGCACAACCCTTGGGAAGGGCTCCGGCTCCCCATGGGTGGGAGCAGCCCACGGTGACAGCACCGCTGTGTGCACCTCCTGGGGCTCAGCGAGGGCGATAGGCTGGGCTGTGGGGATTCGTCCACACGGGAGAAGGGGGCAGGGGGCTGAGCCCCTGCTCTGGTTTTGCCGAGGTATGCAAGTCGACTTTTCTACTGAGCTTTCTTAGCAAAACTCTCTCTCTGAGCTAAACAGTAACCGTACAACCTTCCCTCATTTTGGGGTGGTATGAAGAAGGACTTGTGCCTCAGCCAATGACTTTTTTCCTTTCCAAGACATAAAGAAAAGTGTATTTGCTGCCATTCGTGAGTGCTGCACTCACACAACTAGGGAGGAGATTGTGAACAGGCAATGGAGCTGCCCCAGTGCGCTCACCCAGCCTCCCACCGTCCAGGGAACCCCTAGGACTGGGGTGGCACCTCTGCACAACAGCACTTCATAGATTTTTCTCCCCGGAACTTGTACAGTCATTTCTTTAAGTCTATGCAAAATTTTAACATTTACAACACCTGTACCTCCGACAAAACTACCACAGCTTAAATATTCATTGTGCAAAAAGTACCCACTCTTCGTTTCTTTTAAACCTGCCACCTCGCAGCATCTCGATGACCTCTAATTCCTGAATTATGAGGACTATGTGCAGTCATCACCCTGCCACCTCCACTGTGACATTCACAACTTGTATCTCTGCTCAGTGATTCTACTCAGTCTAGTCACTTGTATGGAAATAATTTCACACCTCTGTTCACATTTGCAACCTCCTCTGAGCATTCTCCAATTGTCTGTATCCTTTTCAAGAGGACGGATTAAAATCGCAAACATTACTTCAGATGTGGGATCATTTAATGGATTCATGTAGTGGCATAATGATGTTTTCTGTTCTGTTCTCTATTCTTTTGCTTTTTTTTTTTTTTTTTGATTGCCAGTGAGCATCTAGCTAACAGTTGTATGAAAGTGACTTTTCTAACCTCAAGATGTTTCTCTTGAGTGGTAATAACTGCCTCAGAGCCCATCATCATGTATGCAAAGTTAAGATTTTGCTCCCCCCCCTGCTTTTTTAAAACGAAGTGCATCGCTTCACACTTAGGTGTTAAATTTCATCTGCCATTTTATCATATAGTCACACAATACTGTAATTCTTCTGCAATTCTTTGCAGTTAGCTTGTCTTTTACTACTCTGAATAATAAAATATCAGCAAGCTTCCCCACCTCACTGATAAGACTCTTCCCTACATCCTCTACGTATAATTTGAAAAGTGCATGTGCTGGAACCATCTGTAGGATGGCACTGCTGACACCCCCACACGTTCCTGCCCTTTTTTTCCTACCTTTCAGCTAGCTGCTCATCCATGCAAAGACCTTCTCATTCAGGTGCAAAAACAACTAACTTTTTAAAGAATTTCTGGAAAAACAGTTTCTCAAAAGCCTTTAGGAAATGTAAGAAAATCTATCATCTGACTAGAGTCCTTCATCCACAGACAAGATTCCTTCAAAGTACCCTAATAGACTTGTGCAGCATAATCTTTTTTCTACAAAAGTCTTGACTTTTCCTAATATATCCCTGTTTCTGTTAATGTACCTGCTAGTTTTGTTCTACACTACAGCTTCTAACAATTTACCCAGTATGAATGTCATCCTTCCCCAAAGCTAAAATTTCTTGATTCTTCTGCCACCATCCTTTAAATCGGCATCATATTTGGCCATCTACTCCTCTGGTATTAAGACAGTTTTAAACAAAAGACCAGGTATTACCTAGCAGCTCACCTATTTTATACTTCAGTACTTTTTAGATTTTGGTGAATACCATCTAGTCTATGTCTTTTGTTATACTTCACTAGGTCAGTAGTCTTATTTGGCCTTGTTTTTTCTAAGAGCTCCTGTTATGCTTTGATCACCTTTGGCACTCCAAGCTTCTTGCAAATGATGCATCTGGAAAGGTTATTTAAAGATTTAAACAAAAAGAATATTAAGTTATTATTCAGTGTGGGTTTGCATTCTGCTTGTGCATTTAGTCTGATAGAACATACAATTTTTTTTTTCTTTTGGGCACAATCTCAGCTACCTAAAAAGTGTCTTTTTTTCTAATAGCTTTCTTTACCTTGTTCTCTAACCATGCTGGCATTCCTTCTGTTTAAAAAAAAAAAAAAAAAAATTATAAATAATACACATTTTATCTGTATTTGAGTATGTTATATTTAAACATTGTCTAAGCTGCATGCCAGCTTTTTACTTTTTCATCAGATGAAACTAAAAGCTAAAAGAGTAAAATGCTGTAGGCAGATTGGGGATTGAGTGCTCAGTCACTCAGACAGGGGATTGATTAGCTAATTCTCTAAGCACAGTGACTTTACAAGGACTGTATAATCTAGACAGGTTATATGTACAGTTTAACAGAATGTACTAATCTATCAACTGAATTCAAAGATCGGTGAGAGAAACTCTTCATTGATATGAAATTGTTGAGTGGTTCACCCCTCTGCCTTTACAGCCTGTGCTCAAATCTCTGCTCCATCCTAGCCCTCCTGGGTAGAAGATGATCCATTGCAGCGTGCAGAGGTTCTGCTCAAGCGACGTACCGACACGGGTCCCTTCCCTCTCCTGGGCCACTATGTGTGGACTGAAAAACAGGCGTTAGTCTATGAAAAGCAACATTGGTGAAAAATCCACACGTGTAGGGTCTGCGACTCAATTAAGGAGAGCAAGAAGGTAATAGATGAACAGGTAAAGCCAAATGATTGTTCAGGTAACAGGTAATTTGTCCTTCAGACAGATCTAGCTGGCACTTCTGAAACAGCTGGAAGAAAATCCTGCAGCTTGAATGCCAGAGACCTTTAAAATGGGGGAGCAGATAGCAGAAATAGAGGTGAGCAGGCTGATGGTATACCTGTCTTCTGTGGAGCAGATGCTCTGTTTTCAGGACTTGACCAAGGCAGCAATGGATTCCTGGGGTCTAATGCACTGTGATTTCTGATAATGTCACTCAGCTGATTAACCAAACCATACCGATCAGAAAGCTGCAGCGAGTTCAGACTTCCTAACTTGAACAGGGACCAGGGAGATGAAGGTGTGTATGAAAAATTGAGCTGGTTTTACATCTGTAGCTTTCCTTATCTGCAGATCTTGTTTCGAATCCTAACTCTAAACCTATGGGTTATACATTTCTTGTCTTTAAAAGATAACAAAATGGGTTACATGGTTTAACAGAGCCTGCTCTAGCAGCTGAATTCCAGCTGCCTCAATAGTGTTTCACAATTGAGTTAATTTATTCTCTCTCTTTTTTTTTTTTTTTTCCTTCAGAAAAAGTCTAAGCTTGAGATCTCTGGGAGTGATGTTTATGGGAGAACTGGGCAAGAAATAGTATTCTGTGATCTCAGGACTTTCACCAGTTCACTGGTCCATTTAGTAATTTTCCTTTGCACTGCAAAATCCATGTATTAGAAATGAAGAATGTGTACAGCTAAACACTGCTGATCCACAAAATTACTGACTGCCTCCTAAAATAGTTATGCCCCACTAAGATAAACAGTTAAGTTCTTCATAACAAGTAAATTATCATCCGAAAAATATAACTTTTGCTTAGTAAATCTTTGGAAAATGTGGAAGATCTGTAGGTAATAGCTCAGATATAGATAAACTAATGAATGACAAGAAAACTTTACTGTATGATCTCATTGTATATACATGGGTGGCTTAGCAAGCCTTACGGAATGAACTTTTACTATCTAGTATACAGCCTTTACAATAACGCTACATCTAAAGGTCTCCACTGGTGCTGGATCACACTGTGCTGAGGACTCTGAATATAAAACCTGTGTAACAATGGAGCAGCAGGAATTACTAAGATTATAAAATCAGTTATGAAGTATTTATCTTAAACCTTCTTTGAAGTCAGAAGGATTTTTAATGCAACAGTCCCTTAAGTTGCAATTCAGTCCTTTCAAGACTTACTACTTGCTTCTTAAAGTTGCTACACACTATTGGGACAGGTAGTCTTAATTCTTACATATCGAAGACAAAAGGCTTTCATTTAGCTGTTCACATGGAGTCTATACAGGGAGCCGAAATTGTAGATAATGTTTAAGCACTTGTGCAGGAGCAGCGCGTTTCTCCTCTGATGCTGTTGCTGAAGATCTGAATTAAGCACTTGTAGGCCATGAACTTGCAGCATCAAGTTTTGTTCTTTTCCTTTTCAGTCAACTCAGTAAAACTCTTCCTCTGGTGAAGAAACTGAGGGACTAAACTTTGAATTTCCAGAAAGCTAGGATTAAAAACAGTGAGTTCAACTTCTTTTCGGTAGCAAGAATGACTTCATTAATCTAAACTGGAAAGGGATGAGCCATATCTACTCGCAAGCTACCATAGCATGAACATGCAGACACCTATGTGTCTGCTGAATTGCAAAGGGCTGAGGTGGCCCCAATCTAAATGGAGAAGCAGGGGCTTCAGCTGCCACATAGTCAAGGGTCCATTTTCCATCCAAGCAATGTTGAACAAATGTACAGCTTGTCCCTTGTGCAGTAGATGCAATATGTTCAACACACATCAGAGTCTACATGCCTGTGCTGTAGTACAGTTGATGTGTTACACGTCAGACAATATCTGAATGTTTTGGACAAGTTTATTTTTCTCCACTAAAGCAATATTTCCTGAAGAGGAAAAGAAAGAAAGAAGATGATGATGACCGGCACCAAATCGGAAAGCTAATGCCCCATCTACTGAGTTTGTTCCTGATAGCTCTTAATCCATATTTCACACTGCATTAATTTGAAAAGGTTTGCAAATGAAAGCTACAAAAATCACTTTAGTGTTAGAGAAAGATGTCCTAAACCAGGACACTCAGGTTCACCCATCCAGCTAATGGAAGAGATTAGAATCAACTCGGATTGTTGTTGTGGGAGTACTGATGTGCAGGAAAAATCCTGCTTCTGAAAGGGCTCTTTAACCCAGAAAGCGATAACAAGAACCAGTGCCTGGAAGTGAAAACAAAGCTAAATTTGAAAGAAGGACGTGTTTTGTATTAGTGTGACGATGTAACTGCTGGAAAAAATTCCCAAAGGAAATGACGGATTTTCTGTTTGTTTGTCCTTAAAGCCAGCACAGCTTTCTGGAATAAAAGCTATAATCAAACACAAATTTCTGGGCTAAACAACAGTATCTATTTGTGAACTGGAATGGTAAGGGACACCAAAGAGGTCAAAATAAGGGATCTAATGATCCATTTAGTATTTAAAGTCCTCCGAGTTCATGAAGCTGATCTTGTACCTGGTTTCAGTAGGGGTGTAGGGATGCATGAGTTACCCCAACTGTATGACCAGGCCTTATTATTTATTTGCAATTAGACAGATGGTCATTATCCCTTCATGTAACACTCAGCAGCCTATTGCATTTTTAGGAAACAGGGCATTACCTTGGAGAGACAATATGTTCTCAGTGTAGTCATGTTTGACCAGGTAATGACATGATCCTGAACAGGGGTTTCAGCTTAAGCTCTCAAAAGAAAAGGGTATCAGAGAAGAATTTAATCCCAGTTTGAACTGAGATTACTTAAACCCACTTCCAATAAGATTTACTTCTTTTCCTAAGTAACATAAATCCTCTAATATTAGGGCCATCTTGTGCATTAAGTCAGTGATACTGTCAACACAACTTTGCCAAGACTTTGTCTTCACTTTGTCTCCAATTACATTAACAAGATGCCACCCTGGAATAAGATGCATCTTGGCATTGTAGGATTTTACTACCTAACCTTCTGAATATTGTCCATTCTTCAAAAAGCATCTTCTGATTTTTCTAAAAAAGGCATATCTCCCAGAAATCAAGAAACTTTAGAGGAGATAAAAAGAATCATTGCCATTTTTTGCATTTTCAGTCCTACTAGAAAACCAAAGAGCAATTGTTATGAGCTGTTCTCAGATCCTCTGATATGTTTATTAACAAAAATGTTGTCTTTCTTTTTTCCACTGGGTTGTGATAGAAAAAAAAGTCACAGTCTAGCATCTAGAGGGAAACTTGGCTCTAATTCAACTGTCCTAAACAACTGCTTATGATATATTTATTTGCTGAAAAATTATATATATTCATGAATTTGTAGTTGAATCAGGAATTTTCCATGTCCCAAGATAGATTGCATTCAGCCTTTTTTCTCAAGCACAACCAGAGTTTGAAGGAAGAAGATGTATAGGATCATATTTAACCCTTCCCTCCATTCAAAATAATTAACCAAGATGCCTAAGAGTAGTTGTCTCAGCCACCGGTAGAAATACCTCACTCCTCTTGACATGGGCAGCATAGGGCGACAATTCTCCATAGACTGACCCCCACCCCACTGTCTTCAGGCCCCTGGGAGTGTAACCACCTGGTTTCCAGCACTGGGAGACAAAGACATGAACCATACTGGGATCAGCTTCCCGAGGACCAGTGAGGCCACCCGTCCACGAAAACCAACAAATATGTACAGTGCTGCTGACCCAAGGGGAGGGTGGAGAGAGCTGCTGCTCTTCCTAGCACCGTCTTTGCCAAGCCGTCACTGCAAACCCTGCCTCCTCCCGAAGGCGGTGTCCTTGGAAACCACTTATCCCAGCATTATCCATTATCATCCTGTATTATTAAGGAGTTGCTATTTTGCCTGTCTTTTGTTAGGAAGATATGTGATGATAAAGCTTAGGTTTCCATGTTCTTACCTCTCTGTCTATCACGACTAGAATAACAAAGATACAAAAGCTTAATGCTGGGAGATTAAAATTATTGAAATGAATAGCAACTGAACCTTCTCCACCCGATTTTATCTCACTCTCTCTCCCTCCTCTTTTCCCTCCTTACTCTTGAGAGTGGAGCTCTGTCAATTATCGGGCATCAACCGAATCAGAAAGAAATCATCGAGGTATGTCTATCTGCAGCTTTCCTTGTATTGCTTGTTCTCTACCCTCTCTGTGCAAACCACTGGCAATTTTTTTTTGCAGCTCTTGTCTGACTGTCTATTTTTTTTTCACCAGCTTCACAATTAATGCATCTGAAAGCCATGCAGGATGTTTCAGATACCACGCAGAGAGCAGCAAGCTCTCAAAAGTGTGGGTAGCAAACACACAATGCAGGAAAAAAATAACAAAATATGATTCCTTCAGTGGCAAGCTTCTCTCACACTGTGAAACAAATGGACTCCTTCAGCTTTAGATAAAATATTTCATGCTTAGAATGTCCCCACAGCTCTTTTCTGCCTGGCTCAAAATGTAGATCATGGATATTTTACCTCTGTGGGCTGCAGTTTCCATTTATATCACATCACTCGACTTCCCTTCTTTAATTGTATTTTGAGTTGGCTACACTGTGACTGCTACTCTAGTGCTCACTCCATGATCAGTCCCAGTGAAGGGATGAGCCATGTACAAGTGACATCTTGCCCAGGTTTCCCTAATTCCAGAGACCAGGAACTAATTTCCCACGGGAAGGAAAAAGGGGAATCCATTCCTCTCGCCCTTTCATCATCATCAACTTCACAGGAGGAGGGAGGAGAAGGGATTGCATCCTTTCCCCTTTCTTCCCCTATCCTCCCCATGAAGGACATTCTCCCTGTCACCTGCTGGGAAAAGCGCTTCCCTGGCAGAGCACAGGGGCAGGGAGCAGGCAGGGATGCTGCCTGCTTAGCCAGGGTCCGTGTGCCTGCAGGAAGGAGGCAGAACACAAATCAACGTACCAGCTGCTGCAGGGGGGAGTGAGAAGTGTTGTGCCCCGACTGCACCTTGTCCTGAATTAATCTTACCTAATTTGGGCGTTTAGAAGTGCTGGGAGTCCAATCTTTTCTACAGTTGGTGCAGGAGTCATTAGATCTTACTGCTCTACTAAGCACAGCAGGACTGTTGGCCTATTAGTTTTATAGCTTAGGGTGCTTTAGGTAAGTGCCTTTAATTTGGAGAGAGGGAAAAGGGAGGACTTTGGACCTTCACTCCTGAAGAGAAGGATTTTATTTTTTTACTGTAAGGACAGTGGGCAATATTACTTTAAGATCTAAGTGAGGGAAACTGCCTAAGAAATATTCCTTAAACTTCCTCCTCTAACCTATATATGATAAGGGGAATGAAGTGTGAATACAGACCATACTCCAGGTAAGAGTATAGAGTAAATAAATTTCTTCTAAGTAAGAAAGTCTGAGAGTAGATATGTACTGAAGAAGCTTGGCTAATATCGCCGCTGTAACATGTACAAGTGGATGGGTCATAAATCAAGTTCTTTGGAGCTGTAGGAAAACTGCCTGGAAAAACAGATTCTAATGCAGCTTCATGATGGCAAAATTGCATGAGAAACCTCAGGCTGCTCAGCTGTAACTTCATAAGAAAATTAGATGTCTGTTTTCCCTAGACCTTGCCTTTTGTCCAAAACAGGAGTCACTCTACTTGAATTATTCCCTTCAATGTGTCTTGCATACATAAAGTGGATACATACATTTTGACATAGACTGAATAAGGCCAATTTTCTTCAGTGCTGTTGGTAGGCGGGTGAAGATTTGTTACTGAAGACATTTTTAGTAGAAAATTAGTTAATACATTGTATTTGCAATGAACTTCACTCTGTGATGCACCTCAGTGTACTAAAGTGGCTTTAGCAAAATGTATTTAGAAAATTGCAGTAGGCAAAAAAATCCATTGCAAAGTTACTTTTAGAAACTTTAAAATCTATTCATTTTCCTAAACAGCTTCATCTAGAAGGTGGAAAGAGTAAAATGTGTGGTATATTTATCAGAAAAAGCAAATTTCAAATCCTTCGTGAGATTTATACATAGCCTACTATAGTAATATCTATTACATGAATTGCTAAGTGTGAGTTTGAAGAAGCATCTAGTTATTACTCAGCCTATATTTATAATTAACAGTGGAGATTTGTGTGGTTATAACTATTATACCTCATTAACTGGAGTGTGACTATAGCACCATAGTCACCACTCCATCATCCGGGGTGTTGGTACATTGGAATACTCTGAATAACAGCAAATCCCAGGTGGCACCAGTACCCTGGGATGGATGGGGTCATTCAAGCTTATTAGTTTTGTTCCCTGCTGACCCCAGGCTGCTGTGTAGTCGCTGGCTTTTCACTGCACTGTGCTCTTCATGCTTTGTGTGCCTGGAGGAATCACTTACAAGCCAAGGCACGGTGCAAATGCATGGGACCAATTCAAATCCGGCCTCGTAACTAAGCTAACAAGACAGAGCCTGTTTGGATTCAGGAGGACATTTCTGATCCCAAACCTGCAGTTTGGGATCCAGGCTCACTGCTGTAAAGGTGCTCAGGTTATGCCTTTACCAAGGGATTCAGGAGTACTTTCCCAGTCTCAGTCCCACATCCTTACTGCATGGCACCACTTGACCAAAAGCATCCTTCTCTCCTGTCTCTCACTCCCCATGGTGATAGGAGTCAGTGCACTCCAACCAGTCTCCAGTTGAAAGCCTGGCTGTCCCGAGACCAGTTATAGCCTCAGTGACTTGCACAGTTATCTTGAAGGTGATTCTGGCAGAGGGTTTGTTATCTTGGTTGTGATTCCGAGCAGGAGCTAGGAACACGCATTTGTCTTCACCCATCATAGTCGGAACTAATGATCCGAGCTCAATTTGAGCCGATTGAATATGGAACTATAGGGTGGGGGTCCAGACCTTGGTCCAACCAATACGCTGGAGGGGTACCTGTGTCAGCTCTGGACAGAGTGACTTTTAATCCGAGCAGGTTTTTAATTCAAGTTGGCAAAGCCCCAAAATGAATGGCCTTATATGTGGCCCAGGAAAAAATACAGCTGTATCTCCATGTGCTTCTTCAAACAGCACAGTTAGAGCTGAGCCAGCTCTGAAGCTCTGGCATGAATAACCCACAGCCCAGGTAGCCAAGAGTCAACTGCACTCAGCAGTGCATTATCTTACACATGCATTTTTCAAGAGGGCAGGAATTCAGTTAAGTGTTGGCATTGTAGACTTCAGTAGAACACCTTTGATGTCAGCTAAGTAGCTAACCAAATTATATCCTCTGGGAGAGCAGACGACGTAGTTAAAAGGAACAAAGACATTATGTGAAACCCAGAACAGTAATCCTCACATTAGCAATACAGATATTTAACAGGTACAGCTTTTCAGCTCTCCACACGTACAACTCCCACTAATGTCACTGTGTGGATGTTTGCACAAGGGTGGTGGGATCAAGTCTGTGGTGATCTGAGAATCTGTAAGTGGGAGCTGACTGCTTTTTTTTAAGGAAAGAGGATAGTCCACAAGTCAGCTACTGTAATTTGAAATGTTCAGCCTCACAGAATACCAGGAAAAAAAAGATTTTTCATTAGAAAATGGCTAGTCAAAACCATGTCTCCAGTACAGAAAGGTTGACTCTTAGACAAAAGGGATAAAACATATATCTTTGTTTGGAGCAGTCAATATCCTAATGGCCAAAGCTCCTTCGTGGCCAAAGGGAGAATGGTACTTTGGCTCAAGTGGGAAGGTGGGCCACCAATGTCCCAGGTTTTGAGCTATTCTGAGGTTTCTCTGTTGAATTTTCCTACGTAAAATCTCATTTTTTATTCTGATCCTGAACAAAACCTTCAAAACCTCTTTTTGTGTGTGTAAGTACACTGTTTTGTTTTTCTGGCCAGGCCAGGCTGTCAGTTCCTTTGAGGAGCGGAAAGAGGGAACCCACACAGCATATGGTAGTAGCTGGCTGCATTGCTGTTCCCAAAGAAAGCAGTCTGGCTCTCTTAAAATACAGCTAGCCAAAGCATGTGAGGAGAAGTACTGTGGATTAGCACTGATATGCTGTGTTATCTTAGACGCCACATTTTTTTTCTCAGAATAAGGCATTAAGACTCAATAGGACAAGGTACTTAAACATATACTTAAAATAGTGAGTATTCCTGTGTGAATCACTGACATTGCTCAATCTAGTAACCTCCCAGATTAGGTTTATATTGGTATGCTGAAATGAAAGTCTAACTATGGTCTCTCAGAGTTCACAGATACAGCTAAATATAAGGTCTGAAGAATGGGTGCAAGAAATGGAACTCTGATTTTCCACTCCACTTGGTCATTAGCTGGCTCCTTGGCTCTCCCATGGACCTCCCTAACTCTCTCTCCAACACAAAATTTCGCATGGTTCTAGGGCTGTACTCTCCAGAGACAGTGCCCTGGAAACTGCGTGGACAAGGCTCCCTTGTTCGCTCCCTTCCCTGAAAACAGCTTCCAGTAAGCCCAGAGCCATGTCCTATATAGTGTGGATGTTGTTGGTCTTCTCTAACAGGAGCTAGCCCCAAGCACGGTGCACACAACCCAGTCTGTGCCACAGGGACTAGGGACCAGAGATTACTGCCTGACCTGCTTTATTATATATGCTAAATAATACATTTATAGTAGATATGCTGGTACATTCATAGCCCCAAGGTGCACACACTAAGTCTGTATCATAGCCCTCAGTCTGAGTCCTAATCTGGTTACTGTTCATGAACCACCTTGAGTAGTGTCTCACCTAGCCCCTAAAACTCACGCTCTCTTTGGGATCATTGCAAGGAGGAGAGATCTTGCATCAGATTTATATGTAGTGTAAATGTACTTGAACAGCATCGCCTCAGGCAATCTCATCCAGAAATGATCCTTTAAAGGGTGTGCTGAGCTGTGTTGATTACGAATGCTCCCTGTCAAGTGTATTTACCAGCAGCACTTGTTCCCAGCCTTGATGGTGGTCAAATGCCTGCGGAAACACGAAGAAACCAAGAGCTTTGCAGTTTTAATTCAAATGCTAGTATGTCATTGAAAATTATCAGCAGCCTCTCTAACCCTGCTTATCAAAAGGCCTTGGGAATAAATAGTTTAGTGACAGCCAACAAAAGCTACCTGAAAAGCCCTCCTCCCTGCCCTTTTCCTTCGTCATGACTCACCTGGTGACCACTGACCCTCTGATTTAAGTGTGCAAGTTGTTAATGTATCAATTAGTGGAAGATCTTAGAGCAGGGCAGGGACTTTGCCTAACAGCATGGATAAAGTACTTGAGGATTTTGCTAATCATTTAAGTGGATTTACTACGTGCTTGGTTTTCTTGGTTCTCAGGCAACCTTAGCTGCAAGTGCAGTTTTAGATAAACTGAGGGGAAATACACATTTTCAGAGATGATTCATCTGATATATTTTAGATGTCTATTCTACAGTGAGATTATCATGTCTTAGAGCCCATTGAGTGATAGATGAGATCTGCATTGACTAGAAAGTGAGCCCTTAGTGTAACTCAGAGGTAGAAAACTCCACTGTAGCTACCCACTGCTAGGCAGGTGAGTCCCATAGTAAATACTAGTCCCAGCAAGTTCTGTCAGTATGTGCCCCAGGATTTTTGACTGAAGTCACATGTGAAAGGTGATTGTGCCTTAAACCGGCAATTTGGGATCCCTCTGCTTACATTTCGGTAATATCGCTGTCAATAGAAGGATGGTTGTTTCATTTCATTAAGCAATTGAGTACCTGCTCTGCAGATGTTATTTTGGGGAGGAAAGCAGTTGGGTACCCAAGCACTATAAATCAGTTTAATGATTCTACTTATCTTGGTATATGGAGTGGCTACAACAAATAATTTAGCTGACCATCTTTCTTCAGCTGTCAGCTGCTCTGGAGCAGTGGAGAGATTTCTATCCTTTAGAAAGAGCTCTGCAGCTGCCGACTGTCTAAAGCAATTCAGGGACCTGTCATAGGCTTTCCTTGTGATAGCCGTGAGTGAAGTCTTGCTACAGAGGGGAAGGAAGTGAACTTACTTTGCTTTTTTAGTATGGATGTAATCAGCATCATTACCCAAGGGAATTGAGCTGTAAATCTAATGTCAGCTTCAAGGTTAGTATCATCCAGAGGACTTCCTAGGGAGAGACGGGTTCACTGTGATGAAGTATTTTGACTTACTGCTGTTGTGTTACTTTTGATTATGTAGCCCTGCAACTACATGAGCTGTTACCTCAGTGGCTATTTCCTACCTGTGTTCCCTTATGAAGGTGATTTTGAAGACTAAGACAGCGTGCACTGAAAATCCACACATCAGAGGAGGGGTTGAAGTGTAGTGTTGGGAACCAGAGTGTTAAACTGCAGTGCTCCTTGGCCATCATGATCCCAAACTGAAAGGAGAGGGTGGGTTTCATGAGACAGCAATTTCAGGATGAATTTCAGTTCTGGACCCTTCTTCCCCTGCAATACCACCTTTCACTCTCCTGCACAGCTTGTGTGCAGAGCCTTTCTGCATGAGCAATGGGCCTTCCTTTCACACGTGCTTACCATGAGATTTCACCAGCAGCATCCAGAGCTGTGACCAGTGCCAGAGTAATATTAACCAGTGAATTCCTTCATTCTGTCTCCTTTGCTCTACCAACTCCTCTGGAGAGCATCCTTCTCCTCCTGGGGCTCCTTCAGGTTTCTTGGGGAAGTCTGAAGTCACAGACATGCCTCTCTCCCTTCTCCACATGTCTGTCTGTGAGTGGGGGTGTGTCTTTCCCTCTGCTTTTCCTTTTCTGTTCCTACAGTTCTTCAGGGAGAGTTGTGGTCCCTTAGCAACCTCAGAGCTCCAACGGTCTGTTGACAACACCACAGCCAAGCAGGCCTCTCCAGAAGACCTTGTGCTTACTGATATCATGGGAACTAATGTAGGAAGAGTATGGGGTTTATCTACAAATCAAATTAAACACAAAGCAATCACAGACCCTTAAAAGTATCAGATTTTAATCCTGGCCTCACACTTTCTCATAGCTCCATGCAGTGTTATGGCCATACTGAGTTATGTGACCACAATGCCTAGATGCGTATGACTCAATCCTCTAGGGTACAGTGTTTCACATTTTAGGAAGTCTTCAGCAATCCTTTCCCTTCTCTGTACTATCTCCTGCCTCCCAGCATGGTGGGCTGATGACAGATGTCTTGAGCTGACTCTTCCTCAAACAGTCTTTGGGCCAGGCTCATGCATGGCTCAAAAAAAGGGATCTGACTGGTGTCAAAGCCTTTAAGCACAAGCTTAATGATGGCAGACAGATAGGGGTATAAACACGTGTTAAAACCCACAGTTCATTGTTGTATGATGACTGGTCATGAATTACATTGGAACGGCGGTATTTCTGAAAGAAGCCAGAGAAGTTTCTCCAGCATTGCTATTTCCAAAAGCTGCATTCATTTTCTTCCTCCCTTTCTTATGAAGCCAAAGCTACATCTTTCTAAATGTCATTCTGGTGAAGGTAAGAATTTCAACACACAGAGATGTTACGGTCAGTGGCCTGATATTTATCGTAACAAACACTGAGGCACTCCATTGAGCAGAGGTTGTGAGTGGCTATAACCATAGATAATACAGGACACCGGTAGGACCCTCCCGTGGAACATAGTTTTAAATCACACATCAAAACATGAGACTGAACAAAATAATCACAATACAATCAATCAATGGTGCTGTTAACCAGCAAAGTCCCATAAAAGAGGCACGAGGGGGTTTTGGTTTTTTTCTCTCAAGACTGCTGAGTGTGCTTCATCTTTAAGAATGAAACCTGGTTTATTTGACTAACACATCTCAATCCCAAATTGGCAAAAAGGCTCCAAATGTTCTTCCCCCTTCCTATCCCCTTCCCCATCCATGTTCTCTTACCCTTCTCTTTTTTCTCCCTATCTGAATAACTTGAAAGTGAATACTCATGTTTAAACATCCGTGATTAAATATTTTTCTGTTCTAACTCAATGAATCTGTCCCCAGTGCATCATTTTATAAACTGCCTTCAAATCTGAATAGCTGCTGATTTTGGCTGGACATTACAAAATCTTCTGTTGGAATTTCACTGCACTTTCTAAATTCTCAGAATAAATTATCACAACAATTCCTTGTCATATGACTGACATGGTAGCAATGCCCCTAGTAAGAACATTCCAAGAGGACAAATTTTCCTCTTGTTTCATTCCCACGTAAACCCACAGGCAAAATTTCAGTCAAAATACTTCAAAGCAACACCTGGGTAATGAAAGTTTTCAGTTTTGCAGAGCTCAGTAAGACCTCGCAGGATCAGATTTCTCTAATCTGAAGCCCGGCCCTAATGCATATTTATGCATATGGAAGCTCACCACTGTGCAGCCAAATCATGTAATCCATTTGTATACGACAAGATTTACACATGGAAGGGCAATAGTTGTTCTTGTAAATAAACAGCTTATGAAGGCACTTGCAATTATGTACAGGGATAACAGGTCTCTTTTCAGGCCTGCTGGCTTTTGCTACCAAATTTGGGTGAGAAATAGACTTCAGCATGGCTTTTGTATAACCTTTTTTATCATAACTGCATGACTTCTTCCACTGTCTTCAACTGAGATGCTGACTGTGCACCTCAAGATCTTGGACTATTAGCTCTGCTCTCTCTAAAGGAAGTTTAACATCCTACAGTTACGCTGAAAAATGGGTGGCATGCATGTTTCATTGTACCCTTCTAAGTTCAATTTCTGCTATATAAGTTCAATTTCTACTATATTATGCAAGCTAATAAGACTAGAAACTGCTTTTGTAGGAAACCAGATAATAGCTTCTCCCTAGATTGCTTCTTGGCATAATAACTTTATTTGGTGGCATCTCATCACAAGACTGATGGGGCCATGCCTCTTTGTGGAGATTGGATAATGAAGCACTGCAAAAAGGCCCAGCCACAGTTTAATTAGGAATAAAATACATTACATGCTAACTCGTAACACATGGGGCAGGAAAGAGACATTTCCCGCTTTCTTTCCTGTTATTTTTTTAGCATACAAACTAATAACCTGTAACATATAATTATAATAATTAGAATTCTAGTATATCATGGGCATGAATGTAATTTAAAACAAGCAGAGCTGCACGGTGACAAAAAGAAGTCTTAACCTTCATGACAGAATATAGTTGTAACAGTCATCATGCACATGTTTGTGCGAGTCCTGAGGAAGGATTAAGGTTATGTATTACTGGAGTCAGCTCTATCCTGATAAGGTTCTGTATATTTGTACTAATTACTGATGATATAGCGCTAAACAAATGTGGCCTTACATTGATGTATCTTTCACCGAAATCATTGTCTTGAGAAAGTGCCTATTGTCTCCTACACTGATTCCTTTTCACAGGTCTAGTGGGGAAGAGTGCTGACCCAGGTCCAATTACTTGCTTTACTAGGGATGTCTTGAGAGGTGGGAATGGCCTTTTAGTCTCCCTGGTCCACTAGGCCCATGAAGGATTTGAATACTTGGCCCTTGGACTTCTAATTGGCCTGGCATCATCTCACTGTCCCATGCAATGCCTGGGGAAAGCAAACGCCTCAGAAGGGAGTTCACAACCCAAGTAGGAAGGTGTCTGCACCAGCCGATAAGAGATGCCGCAGACAGATGTGTTTCTTAAATCCCGCTCTCTCCACAGTCCCAGCACTTAATGCATCATTTTCCTCCATTCAGGATTAATTCCTGAGCTCTATTCTTTCCTTGAGAAATACAGCAGAGATCAATACTGCCTTACAAAGGATAGACTGCAGTAGTGGCAAGGCTTATGTATCACACATAGCCCGTGTTGGATAATTCAGTAGCCATAAGGCACCAACATCACCTTCAAGCGTATTAAATCCTTTAGTACACACTGTCTGTAGAGGGTAGCGAGCAAGCTAGCGGCCTCCTACTTCTCCTCAACCACTGCAAGCAAGTGCCTAAACCACCAGCCACTTGAGCCATGCTTTTGGGTCTGGAGGACCTTTATTCAAAATGCAATGGAGAAGCTGCAACAAGAGCAAACAAGAGTGACTTTCTTGCTTCCCAGCCCTCCCTCCCCAAAAAGGAACCCCATACACATCCCAGGTTCACCTTTAGTCTCAAGGTAGGAGATGCACCCATAATCACCTATGAAAAAGAAAGCTGAACCCAGGTCCCCCAGATCCTGGTGGAGTGCTTTAAGAAGCTGCTTATTTCTGAAAAATGGAGAGCACACACTCAACTCAAGCCAGGTTTTGAAGGAATGCAACAACTGATGCTTGTTTTTGCAGGTCAGCCTCAGCAAGATGCCCATTAGCCCAGGGCGTGAGAGGCAGATGGACAAACGCAACCTTCTCCATCTTCTCCAGGCAGTTCTCCTAACTCACCCCGGAAAGAGAACTTGAGACATTTTGGGAGTTTTAACATTTAAATTAAAGGTGTCTCATGTTTCACTACCTCTGGGGTGAGGTGAGAGGGCAGCAGTGAGTGTTGAGGCTTTCTTTGAATCTAGTCCTTGGGTGTCTCCACCTCTTACAGGGGAAAAAAAGCATTTTTGAGGGTAAAACCACTGAAAATTGCAAGAAGCATAGTTAGATGCAGTGGTAATTGGAGTGTTGTCTCAGTTGGGCAGAATCAGATTCCAGGCAAATCTATCTGCCAGAGAAAATCAATCCGAAGGGAAAACCAAATCAAAACCATGACGAAAACAGAATTAGAATGGAGAAAATTCTAGTCTGCCACTTCCCAGACCTTATAAAAAGCACAAGCTGATTCAACACTCTGCTGAAATGGTATTACCTTCTTATCAAACAAACTGAAAGGGAATGTAAAGCCAGTGCTTTTATATATACAAACTGCATTTTTACCTGTGTTTTTTTTTAAAAGGGTATAAGTCCAGCAAGAAAAATCTGTTGAATTTCAATTTTTTGCTGACACAAATAAAAGGAGTGACTGAATCCTTGTAATCTCTACTATTTTTCTGATTTATTTTTCTATTCAGAGACTTTTAAAGTAATAATTTCAGACTACATGAGTTGACCTAAAATCAGATTGCTACAGAAGTTTAACTTACTTTTTCTGTACCCTAATAACCATGTACAGTACAAAGAACTTCCTGTTCAGTTGACAGATTCTTCCCTATTCAGTAAAGTTTACTGAGTTCACAGAAATGCTGGACATTGCACTTGAGTTGTCACAGAGAGCTAAAAACTGCTTAGCTCTAAACTCTGAATTAAAATTATGTTTTTATATGAAACTTGAAAACTAGCCAAAGATGAACTGCAGTTTAAATTTCCTACCCACTCCACAACTCCAAAGGTAAGATTCAGTAAGAATAAAGTCTTTGGTTAGCCTCCAGTGGTCAAAATGGGTTGGACTTTGTCATGCAGAGAACAAGTAGCTGAGTAACAACTTAATAGGCTGAAACTAAGATCACCCACTGCAAGACTCAAAATAAATCTATATCATCATCATCAGGAATTAGCAACTTGAGAAGAAATGAGCTAGATACTGGCAGACACGCAGTTGATCCTTCAACTCAGTTTGCTAAAGATATAGATGTAGATATAGATATGATCATACTGTGCATGTCTGGGTACACATCTCTGTTTATACATATACATTGGCCTGTTCATCCCTAAAACCTTTTGCAGGAACTGGCCATTTTTGAGCAGATTGGATGGAGAATTAAGAGTCTTGGAGTTATTATGAGATTCACGTAAATAGTTAGCCTGGGAGAGGAGAGATGGAAACTTGCAGCAATTCTTCACCCAGGAAAGGGCTGCAGCCTGAAGCCAACTTGTACTAGAGACCCAAATCAAGGACAGCTGTTACAAACATCCCAGCTGGAACAAATGCTTCATCTGAGTCTTGCCCTATTTTAGAGACCAGAAAGCTCCCTTCCTGAGCATCTGACCTTCATTTCCTTAATGTTTGTGGGGCTTTTTCTCTCCTGATTTTGCCAGTGTTCTCCTTCCAACAGTAATCTCTTTGTCTTGGTTGTGCTGCATGGTACAAGAGAAATATGAATATTTTTTATTACTTTGGAAGAGGAGAAATGTAACACTATTGAAGGACCAAAATGAACTGTAGACAGAAAAAGAAAGGGTGGGAGGGGAAGCAGTCTGGAGGTAGATTCACGTGGTGGGGTTTTTTTAGTGAGCTTCACTTCTCTTTTTTATTTCAGCAAATGTTTGTTTTTCAAGGTGGAATTTTTTGGTGATTTCTAATGTTTAGTTTAAGATCTCTGTTTTCAAGATCTTGGTATGGCCCTCAGTGTCAAATGGGTAAGTGTTTTCATTTATTGTAGTCAACATTTTAGAACAAAGAGTAAGAGCAGTTGCATTGCTTATTGTAATACTAAAGAAACATGTGCTGAGTCACTCTTGATAGTCTTTGACCATAAGACTTAGGTTAGCTGTGCACACTATTGATTCAGCTGAGCACTCTCAGCATGTGGATACGCTTTGGATCACATCTGCACTGGACACAGCATCTGTAGAAATCCTGATCCCTCCTTTACTGTCTTTTACCATCCAATAGAGCCATCCTGAGATGGCCTAACCAGAAGCTTTTCCTGAAAAGAATGTAAGACCAGGCCCAGTGACTTTAAAACAACTGGAATCTAGTTCCTTTGCAACAAATAAGCATGCGATTGCAATGATTGCTAATGCTGAATGATGTTTCCATCTAACTTTTCATGAAGAAAATAAGAGTTTTATATTTGCAGCAACTATCTTAATAACATACCCCCCAATCAGTCCAGCACTGATTAACTCTAAATGTAACCTGTCAGCAAGACCACACCAGTGGCTTAACTTATTTGTCAAATTAAAAGTATGTGTGCGTTGCTATAGAACTATCCATGTGTAGTGCAAGGTTAATGTGTAACGCTTGACTCTTATGCTGCAGTTGATTGTTTTTATTTTTTTTCATTTTAAATAATTCATCACTAAAAGGATCAACTTATTTTTCCCCTCCCCTTCCCAGACAGACTGTAATTAACAGAGACCACATTCCTTATGAGGTTTTACAACTTTAAGTACATAAGCTACACTGTGGTTTTGGTTTAAAAGACTGGACAGTGTCCTTTTAATATTAATTAGAATTAGGTAGTGTCTGCTTGTATTGCAAGCTTTTTCATCTTATTGATGAATTCTTTTGAGTTCTTATAAAGCATCATAGTGCAAATTTTTCCTCATTGATCTCTATGGAGGTGGGGGGAGAGCTGAAAGAGTCTATGTTTCAAAGTAACTGGCTGTTAAATATTGATCCATTTAAGTTAACAAGAGCCTTCTTGTCAAGTTTTCTCTAAGCTCCTATATGATTTACACTTTTATTTAGGAGTTCATATAAAAGAACTTATTTCTGTAAATGGTTTGATAAAGACACCAGAAACAGCATGCAGGAGGGAAGAAAAAAAATAAAGAGAAGGCACTTACACCTGCACAGCAACACATGATTAATTCTTCTGGTAACTGTTATTGCAATGATTGCTTCATTTGCTGCCCTTGATGCAGGGAGAATCTGTCATCTCAAAGGTTTTTTTCTTGCTGTCTATGAATTCTCCTGAATGTACCTGCTGTGGGATACCCCACTTGTCTTCCCAGGTAACTAAAAGCTGTTCCCATGCAGCAATGCCACAGGTAACTACTCCTGGAGAGATAACATAGCCTGCTTTAAAACAAAACAAAAAACCTCAAACCCCAGCTAAACCATAGCAGACATAGAGGCTGAAATGCCTTGTAAAATAGACTATGTTATAATGTCTATTTTCAGTTTTTGCACTATAAGGGTACTTTCAGGTATAACAGTTTTTGTAGATGTCTGATAGCCCTTGGCAGCAGGCTTTGTAGACACTATTAACTTGGAGTTAGTTGGGGGTGCCTGAAGATGTCATCTTCTTGTGTTGATGGAAGGGTTGATCTAAGGCACGTACAGTCTAAGGGTTGATTGCAGCCTCAAGTTTTTTGGGGGCCATAGACATGACCCAACCACCAGGCCCTTCTCTGAAGTTGATTGGGTTGGATATCCTGTTGTAACTTCTGCTCACAGGTGGGAAGCACTGGGTTGAGATGGGGATTGCAGCTGAAGAGCAGAGGAAGGGAGCGACCCAGGTGGATAGCCAGGTTAGGTGAGTCTGAAGGACAGGCTCTGAGGATGAGATGAAGGAGAACATGCTCAGAGCCACATTTAATCTAAGTTCAGACCGTAACTAATATGCAGCTAAAACCAGGCTTCAGTAGGAAAATATGGACCATAAGATACACAAGGGTGTTCTGTTCGGTAGATGAACAGCCTAATCTTCCTACCACAAGCTGTGCTTGAACTCTTCTGAGGCCAGCCCTGAAACTCTGGGGCTGCAGAAAGTCTTGTGAGAAATGAACCATATAGCGCAAAAAGATTTTGGCTGCTGTGGAACTTGGCTCATCTCCAGCTGCCTTTCAGAGTCTGCCTTCGAAGTCAAATTTGGCATTGCAATGGAGAGCAGGAGCTGCAGTCCTGTGTTAGAGGCTCCCTGATCCCATCTTCTTGTGCAGCAGAGCCACCCATCCTGCTCTTCTGATGCATCCTCCCTGTGCAGGGGATAAGCAAAACTTGCCCCAAACCGTGTATTCAAGGCTAAATCCTGCCCTCTGGTGCACTGCTGCTGAAGGGGGAAGGAAGACTTGAGAAAGGTCTATCTTTCTCTATAAAATTAATGCACCTCATTTACTCCTGATTTTTCTGTCCGTCGGGTCGTGGCAGTCATTGCTATTTTTCAGCAGATGGACTTGTTTTGCAAAGCAGAACATTGATATTATGGAGGGCTGTAGTATTTCAGTTATGGTTGCCAACATGTATCTCTGTCTTTGAGTTCTTGCTGTGTTTGGGTTTTTATTGTGGGGTTTTTTTTAATGTCTCAGTGGTAAGCAATAACTTTTCTTGTTGCTGCTTTACAGACAGTCTGTGTGTGTGTGGATTCAACAACATCTCTTGTGATAATTATAAGGTAAATTATGTCCAAGCCAATGATACTTATACTGAAAGTGCAAGGTAAAATGCTTACAAAATGGTAGATGGAAGATAGAGTAGATTCCTGGGCAACGACTCCAAACGTTATGTGACAGTTCGATAATTTCGTGCCGTATAGCTTCATGTGCCTGCTACAGTATTCTTGAGAAATATGTTTTTAGGCTTTTTGACTTCTTCAGAGCTTGTGGTGGCCATGATGGGAACAGGACTCTAACCTGGGGTCCCAGCCCAAGGCTTGGGCCACTGAGTCAGGTTGTTTCAGAGTGTTGAAATAACGTGTAATGGATATTCCACCCCAGCTCGCCTCACATCAGCCACAGCTGTACCAAACTGAGCTGGTAAACCCTCCATCACTAAAGAGAGATACCACAAAAAGGGAATACAGATTAAATGCTTCTGTGCAATTCTTACTGGCTAATGTCACCTTCACCATCTTATTTGTGTTTCTGTACACCTGACTCTGGTTTTCAAATACTGGAGTTTTAAATATTTCAACTTCAAATTGCCCTTTTTTTTTTTTTTGCTTGTAAAAGTTGGAGGTTTGAGCAGAGGGTCTTGGAAGACAACAGGCAGTCTTTACATGGAGTTAATAGGGGTTTTGTCATTGACTAACAAATGAGCAAAAATACCTGTGGCAATATCGTATTGATGTAATCAAAAGAGAGTATTTTACAGCAAATTGTATGGGCTTAGAGTTTGACTTTGAAAAAGTTTTTTAATTGCTTCATTTTTTAACTTTTTCTTCCAGGTCAAGAGCAGGAGGGTAAAGGGAGGGTAAAGTCCCTTCAAACCAGAAGGGACTGCCCAGACAGAGGTGTGGGGGACTGACTGTCTGCTGGGGGGCTGTGGTACAGACCACTGCAAACTGGAGGGACCTGCTGGTGGGTCATGTGTTGCTCATCCTCTACTTTGATTTTCACTGCAAGTTGACCAAATAAACAGTTAAAAATGCAACTCAGAAGCTGCTGTTCGATTTCTACAGGAGCCTAATGCAAGTCTTCTTAAAAGCACCTGTTTTTAGGGAATGAAAGCTCACGCCTCAGCACTTTGTGAAAATGAGGAAGGTCTTTCAGGCTGGTTGTCCAATAAGTGAAGCATTCAGAATAACTCATCTGGTTTCAAGAATCTTGGCTTAAAACATCTTTTTGCTATTCCTTTTCCATCTAAGCAAATGCTTTAGTTGCCTCAGGGATACCGTGGGTCTGTTTTGCACATCCTTCATGCTAAAAAGTAGTTCACACAGAACAAAAATGAAAACTAAGGCTGCTTGGGAATTTTCCATCAAAATTGACCATTGAAAAATACCATGTTTTCAACTCAAAAAGGGCAGTGTGGATTTCCTCACCTCCTCAAAGAAAAAAAATCTTTTTTCTTAAGGGGGCAGGGGGAAGACGTTAATATTTTTTCTGGAAAGTTTTAATGTTCTGATTTCAAAATATTATTATCCCTTATAAAAATCTAATTTGGCAGATCCAAGTCTCCTTACCCTTCTGTGATGTTCAGGATCCACAGAGGGACTGCAGACCCCATGCTGGGTTTCCTGCTGCTTCTCCATAACACAATTGTTTCACAACATGACAGATGAAGAGCAACTGAGAAGTCCAGGGAAATGGACTTGAATTACTGCTCCTATGAGCAACTCTGCGACAGTCTTTCCAACTACTTTTCATTTTTTTTCTGACATATTATGGATCTTGAACCTTTAATGAAAATTGTTTTTTCTGAAAAATTTGATTGGTTTTTCTATTTTTATTTTTCTTTCAAAAATCTTCCTAAGCAAAAAATCTCCCTTCACTTTGCTCTAAAGAGAAACTTTCTCTAAAGAAGTACCTAGTAAAGCTTTTTTTTTTTTTCATTAATATGGATTTTTTACACTGTTTGACAGCTGTCAAAAGTGACCTGAAGTTTCAAAACATCTAAGCGGGGACCAGTGCAAGGGTCAGAGATGCTCTTTGAACGGGTCACCCAACTCGCGCATGGCCAAAATGTTGCACCATCTTGTGGTCAGCAGGATTATGGCATCACTGCAGAAATCCCGCTCACCCATACGAAGAAGGCAGCGCTAGAGCTTTAGCTAGATAGATACCCTTCATTTTCAGTACAGATATACCAGTCTTTTATCTGCTTCAAACAGCTTGCTGCTTCTGCAAAGGTGAGATTTGAATAAAATTATTTCTCATTGATTTATTAAATGAAAAGGCCTCATGTAGCCTTAATCTAGCCTCAAGAACATTTGATGGCAGAGTTTATTGGATGATTTTTCTTGTGTTTATAATCTATATAAATTATGCAATATTTTTGTAACATCATATATCATGATGTGATTTAATATCCCATATATATTCTTGTGCCTGAAAGTAATGTGGAGAGATGTCTTTGAAAGGCCATTAAGTATAAATAAATTAGAGTGAGAGCTAGAGTGGTACTGATGAATAACATTCCTCGATAAGGAGACCTCGTAGACTAAATGGGATGAGTAAATTATTACTTAATAATGCCATGCTTAAAACATTCCTAATAGTTAGGGCATTCACCTGGGAGTGTTCATGCATCTGGCCAAAGGACTGCTTACCCAGCAGCTCCTTAACATAAAATAAAATGCAGTTCCAGAAGCAGGCACAAACCCCAGAAAGACTAAGAAAAAGCCCTTATCACCAGGCGGTAGATGATGTTCACCTTGCACATGTGCTCTCTAGCCTTATAAACCCTGATTTCTCTGCTGGGCTAGTTCATAGCTTTCAAGGGATGCAGGTTGAATGCCTCAGCTGGGGCTTTCTGGGCATCCCTGGTGCCCAGTGAATTTAGGAGCCTGTGGGACCTACAAAATACAAAAGCGAGGTTGGCTGTTTTCTAACTAACTTGGGTGGTTTGCTTCCATTAAAGTTCTTCCCCAAATCTAGCGTGTTGTCTGTGCTTCAAGGGTCTTAGAGCAGCTGCTCAGCTGACCTGCAGCTGGAAGAAAATGTGGATGATCCAAGGGGCTGAAAGGACTCAGTGGATCAGCAGCTGAGCCAAAAGCAAAGCTTGGATCCTAGATCCAATGCTTGTGCTCAAGTGCTTGAGCTACCACTTTCTCCTGAATTACGACAGTGGGATAAGTAGGTAGGGGGAGAGTTGTGGGCAAGCAGAGGGGTCCAGCATCTGTGGAATTAATCTTTGCTTACTTTTTAAGCTCCCTTTTGCCATCACGTCTTGGGGGAACAACAGGCCAGGTAAAAGAAGAGTTGGAAAATGTAACTGAGGAGACGGGATGGGCTTGGTCAAGGTGAGAGCTGCTCTGAGTACACAAGGAGGAGAACGATACCAGAAAAGTGTGGAGTTTTTTGGCTT
>JANHGO010000053.1:91158787-91196123 GCA_024606505.1 Aquila spilogaster | reverse complement strand
CCCTGCAGGTGGAGATGCTGGGGAAGTAGAAAGGGTTGGGGGAGAAAGGTTCTGTTGGGCATGTACAATTGAAAATATTGTCCTAAGGGCTTAAAACTGTTAAGGTTTTCATGGGTCTGCCACAGAGAAGAAAATGCCACTGACTTTATTTGGTAGGTGGTACAAGAATGAAGGCATTTCTGTTCTCAGGAACATTAGTTTGCTAATGACAGCAAAAAGAGAGCTTCAGTTGCACAGCCACAAGAGAATCTAGAGCAGGCAGCTGTTCTCCTCTTGCCTAAATCCCCAAAGATCTACCTCAGAATGCTTCTGTTGATTGTGGAAAGGAAAGGGAGCTCTCATATCCCCTTCCTCCACCATTGCCTGTGCCATGCAGAGACATGTGAGTTCTGGCACCCATGTGCAAAGACACATCTGTATGGAAGAAAAATCTTTTCCAGAACATTAAACTAAAGCAAGTTTTTTTTTTTTCTGAGTAGAATTTACAAGCCATTACCCATCACATCTAGAATATTACTGGAGCTGTCGAGATAAAGGAATCAGTGTAGAAACATCATTCTACTGGGAAATGTGAAATGGCAACAAGTTGGTCCCTCAACAGTAAGTCCAATACTTAATATAAAACGATGTACAACTAACCTGCATTGAGTTCTGTGTGGGAACTCTCTTCTGGGATGCTTGTTTGTGGTTTTCTTACTTATTCGGAAGAATAGCTCCTTTAAAATAAATAAATAATTTTTCTTCTTTTTTTTTTTTTTCCTCCCAGTATGGGCTAATAAAGAAACTGAGTGATTCAACTGCTAATATGATCATGGGAGGAATGTGTTTCATCATTTATGATTCTATGGTGCTTATAACTCCCTCTCAGTTACTTTCCATACTATGTACTCTGCATTACTAATGGATGGCTTCAGGCACTTTTCTTCTGTGGAGGACAAAGTTTTGGCTCAATGACTGTATCCTCTCCTCTCTCATCTGCTTGCTGTCCTTGGTGCTTTGTTCCTCTCTCTTCCTTTTGACTCCTCCCAAAACATCATTTCACGTTCCCACAGTGAGGAGATTCCTTGGAGGAATTTCCTGCAAACATCTGCCCCGTGCTCTTTCAGGTCTGATTTCAGCTCCTGGACTGAAACCCATGACTGGCAAGTTGGCTAACAACCCCAGACTCCTCCATGTTTCCCTCTTCAAGATCTTCTTGTCTTTTGCTCTTCACTCTTCCTTGTTTTTCTCACTCTGACTTTCATGTATCTTGCTTGCTCTTTATTCCCACTCCTTTTCTCCATTGGTAAATTCTGAATTCCTGGTTGTTGGCTGCCTCTCCTTCTCTCACCTTCTTTCATAGCTCTCTTTTCAAAATGTGATCCACTCCTTCAATATCCAAATACCTCCAACTTGTATATATATATATATTTTAAAAAGCAGTACCTGTATCACTTTCCTAAAAACAATAAGTTTTTCCTAAGCAAATGGTACAAGCCATTATGCATCACCCCCAGGACAGTACCTCATACTTCCCTAATAACCTTGTGAATAGCCCTGGTTTCCTTCTTCCTTCAAGTTTCTAAAAATGCTGATGGCAGCAATGAATCCCAAGTTTACATTTCTCCTGCCATTTTTCTAGCTGGCTCTTCACCCAATTTTATGGGCTCTCTGAGCACTCTCTGACAACTGTTTGTTTGTTTGTTTTTAACCAGGTCATTAGGTTTCTATTCCCTCCATGTCCTCCTTAACACTTAGGCTATTTCTGATACTACCTCTCAGCCTTTTTTCAGCACTTTATGACTGACTCTTCTGTCTTTGTCTCCCCTTTTTTTTTTTTTTTAATTATTTTTATGCTTTTTTTTTCCTGGCCCTTTGCGTAAGCAATGGTAACCTCAGTTCTCCCTTCATGGTCCCGATAGTCATTCATATGTCCTCCATCATTCTCCTCGGCATCCCAGCCACATTATAGAATCACAGACTATCCTGAGTTGGAAGAGACACATCAGAATCATTGAGTACAACTCCTGGCTCCACACAGCACCACCCATAAATCAGACCATATGTCTGAAAGCGCTGTCCAAATGCTCCTTGAACTGTGATGAGCTCAGTGCCCCATGGCAGGGGGGTTGAAACGACATGATCTTTGAGGTCCCTTTCAACCCGGGCCATTCTATGATTCCATCCTATGACCACTGCCCTGGGGAGCCTGTTCCTGCACCCAGCACCCTCTGGTGAAAAACCTTTTTCTGACATCCAACCTGAAACTCCAGTCACAGCTCCATGCCATTCCCTTGGGTTCTATCACTGGTCACCAGAGAGAGTAGATCACAGTCTCCTAAATTCTTCATACACAGAAACTAAACAGGATGGTGGCTGAAGGTGAACTTTCCAAGGAAGAGGGCTTTGGTGCTGAACAGGTTTCTGTGCATTTGTCATGTACATGAAAATTCAGATGAGATAGTTGTAGATAAATACCGCACAAAAGGCATATTATGAGTGACCCAAACAGTTGTAAAAGTTAGGTCATAGGCAAGTGCAACTTCAGAGTATGACAGTTTTAGAGCAGTAATTTTCCAGGACCTGCTAAACATTATGTCCTATTAAGATGATCTGTTGTAGCCACTGTTTCTCCCCTAGGATACTATAAAGAGTCATTCCTTATATATTATTTACACATTGCTCTAGACGGGGTAAACATATATGGTAATGCTGAGTGGGTTGTTTCACATCTCGCTATGTTCACTCTATTTTACATGCTGTGTAATACACTTGTTTGCAGTGGCCATTTCATCAGAATATCCTTCAGAGGTGCTAGTAGTACCTCTCAAGCTGTGGTGCATAAAGCTTCTGAGGGATGCGGAGCAGATTGAAATGGAAGAGATTATTTTTTAAGTCCCAAGATGTTTCTCACTCAGACTGTAAATTATCTGCGCGTTACACAGCTACATTACTGCTTTTTAAAGTGTTTGTATTTGGAAATCAACTATGGAGGAAGCTGCAAATTCCCTCTGGATTTCATGCCAGTAGGTTACTTTAATCATGCAGCAATTTCATGCTCGTATTGAATAGAAAGGGCATGATTTCCATTTTTGTTAAAGGCACTTTCTTGCCAGAGCAGAGGAGTCTAACAGTAACAGCTTTCACCTCTTAAAGCTGCCAGGGCTTGTGCTTGCCAGTTTTCATGTAGTTGGAGAAGAAGGGATGGCTCTTGTGATTGGACTTCTCTTCTGGAGAAGAGGCAGCTCAGGGGAGATCTTATCCCTCTCTGCAGCTCCCTGAAAGGAGGTAGTGAAGGAGTGGGGGTTGGTCTCTTCTCCCAGGTAACAGTGATGGGACAAGAGGTAATGGTGTTGTTGTACCAGAGGAAATTCAGGTTGGATATTAGGAAAAATTTCTTCTCCGAGTGGTGAAGTGTTGGCACAGGCTGCTCAGGGAGGTGGTGGAGTCGCCGTCCCTGACAATGTTCAAGAAACATGGAGGTGTGGCATTGAGGGATGTGATCTAGAGTGGTCACAGGCATGGGTTGATGGTTGGACTAGGTGATCTTAGTGGTCTTTCCAACTTTCGTGATTCTGTGACATCACCATAAGGCAATGCCAGACCAGATGCCAAGCTTCTGCAACGCAGAATGGAAGCGGAGGCTGCAAGCCCCTGGGAGCACAATGCTTTGGAGGGGCTTAGGGTCCCCCATGAGTGGGAGAGTCCTAGCACAGTGCTGAGCTCTCTGCTCTTTTCTACAGAACTTTCTTAGTGAAACTGTTTCTCTGAGCTAGGCAATATCTGTACAACCTTCCCTCATTTCATATTCATTTTTATCTGCATTTGAGTGCAATACATTTAAACAATTTAACCAATCTCCAAGCTATGTGCCAGCATTTTAGCCTTTCAGAAGAAATGAAAAGCTTAAAGGGTAAAATGCTGTAGGCAGGTTAGGAATGGGTTGCTCAGTCACTGAGGTTGAAAATTAATTAAATAATTCTCTAAGCAGAGTGAATTTACAAGGACCATATAAACTAAGCAGGTTATGTATGCGGTTTAGTAGAAAGTCTTTCAACTGCATTCAAAGATCTGAGAGGAATTGTTCAGCTGTTAATTGATATGAAGTTCTTGAGTGATTCATCCCTCTGACAGTGTAACCTATGCTCAATTCTCTGTTCCATCTAAGCCCTCCTCTATGGAAGGTGGTCCACTGCATTGTGTAGAGGTTCTGCATACATGAAACGGCAATAAGGTCCTTTTTCCTTCTCATGAGTCACTGCATGTAGACAAATGCACTGAAAAACAGACATTACTCTATGAAAAGTAAAACTGATGGAAAAATACACACATATGGTGGGTCTGTGACTTGATTAGGAAGATCAATAAGGTAACAGATGAATGAGTATAAACACATGGTGGTTTGGATGGCTTGTGATTTGTCCTTCAGATAGTTCCGTCTGGAGCTTCTGAAACACCTCCAAGAAATTCCTGTGGTTTGAATGCCAGGGAAGTTTGAAAGTAGGGGAGAAAAGAGTATGAATAGATGTGATGAAGTTGATGGTCTACCTGTCCTCTGTGGAGTGGATGCTGTTTTCAGTACTTGGCCAATGCTGTGATAGATTCTCAGGATCTATATTCTAACATAGTGTGAATCCAGATCATGCCACTCAGCCAATTAACTAAGCCATACTGATCAGAAAGCTGTAGCGATCTTGGACTTCTTGATTTCAATAGGGAACCGAGAGGAGAAAGCTGTGTACAAAATTATGCTTGGTTTACATCTGTAACTTTCCTTGTCTCCAAATCTTGTTTCCGATCTGAACTCTAACCCTGTGAATTATATGTTTCTTGTTTTTAAAAGGTAACAGAACATGATTTAAGAGTCCTTTTTATAGAAAGTGAATGCCAGATGCCTCAATAGCATTTCTAAAACGGATTAATTTCTTTTTTTTTTTTAATTTTCTCCAGAAAATGTCTAAGCTTGAGATCTCCAGAGGTGATCTTTATGGAAGAAGTAGACAAGAAATATTATTCTGTGATCTCAGAACATTCACCTGCTCTCTGGCCCATTTAGTAATTTCACTTTGCACTGCAAAATCCATGTATTAAAGATGAAGGGCGTGTATAGCTCAACAGTGCTGAACCACAAAATTACTAACTCTGTCCTAAAATAGCTGTGCTCCACTAAGATAAGACAGTTAAGTGCTTCACCACAAGTAAATTATCATCTGGAAAGTATAACCTTTGCTTAGTAAATCTTTAGAAGAGATGGGGGCTGTGTAGGTAATAGCTCAGATAACTAATGAATGACAGACAGGAAAACTTTAGTGTATAATCTTACTGTATGTATGTGGGCTAAAGCTACATCTAAAGGTCTCCACAGGTGCAGGGACACACTGTGCTGAGGACTCTGAATATACAAATGGTGTAATAATAGAACATCAGGAATTAGTAAGTATTATAAAATCACTTACGTGGTGCTTATCTTAAAGCTTCTTTGAAGTAAGAAGGATTGTTAATGCAATGATCCCTTGAGTTGAAATTCACTTCTTTCAGGGCTTACTGCTCACTTCCTTAAGTTGCTATAGACCATTGGATCAGGTAGTTTTATTTCTGACATATCAAAGACAAAACACTTTCAATGAGCTATTCATATGGAGTCCACTCAGAGAACCCAAATGCTGGATAAGCTTTAAACACCTGTGCAGGAACAGCGTGCTTCTCCTCCAGTACTGCCACTGGAAGTCTTCTGAATAAAACATTTGTAGGCCATTAACTCACAGCATCAAGTTTCAGTCTCCCTCTTTTAATCTTTACTCTTTCTATTGCGAAGGTGATGATTTTGTGGCTATACTTCAGTTTTCCAGAAAGCTAGGATTGAAGACAGTGGGTTTCATTTCTTTGCAGTAGCAGTAGCAAGAATTACTTTATTCATGCAGAGGAATGAGCTATGAGGGCTGCTCCAAAAACATTGCCATCTATTTTATGATGCTGACCCACAATGTCAGAGGTAGATGTTGATGGTACGGCAGTAAAGGCAGAACCTGCGTGCCAATATTCCATTACAATTTGATGCCATGTGACAGAAGACAGCAGAGGGACAGCCTGACACAATAGCATCTGACGTGGAAGTGCCTATGAAGCAGAGGTGTGGAACTCCATGTGGGAAAAACTGCAACCATTAACGCTTGCTGAATGCTTATGGAGATCAGTGAATGTGAACACAGTGAGGTGGTGGATGGTGAGTTTCAGCAGTGGTGACAGTGAGAAAGATAAGCCACATTCCAGATGGCCATGCACAAAATGAAGAGTGTCTCAATCAGTCCATCCATGCTAATTGGCTAATGGTGATGAGTATGTTGAAAAGCAGTGCTTAGTAGCTGAGAATTTCCTCTACTAAACAGTGTTATTGTGCTCTTTCTATCTATCGTAGTTTACATGGAAATAAATAGGAGGCATTACATTTGGAGTGACTTGCATATATTGACTCATGAGCTAACATAGCATGAATGTATAGAGTGCAGACACCTATGTGCCTGCAGAATTGCAGTGGGCTGAGATGATCCTGGCCTAAGTGGAGAAGGAGGCACATCAGCTGCACCTGAATCATATCACAGAAAACAGACTGCCATGTAGTCAAGGGTCCATATTTCCATTCAGACAATGCTGAACAAGCGTACAGCTCATGCACTGTGCAGTAGAGCCAAAATGGTCAACAGATGTCAGAGTCTGTGTGCTTGAGAAGCAGTACAGCTGACATTTAGATTCACTCATCTGGCTCATGGAAGAGATTAGTACCAGCTCAGATTCTGGTTGTGGAAGTGCCAATGTGCAACAAACGAACAAACAAGACAAAAATCTCACAGAATGTGAAAATGATTGTTTTATACGAGTGTGGCTGTAAAACTGTTGTGAAAAAAAAATCCTGAAGGAAATTATAGGTTTTCCATTTCTTTGTCCTTGGGTCCTTGTCCACAAAGACAAGCAAATCTGCATAGTGCCAGTAGACCCAGAGGAAAGGTGGGAAGAGCTGGTGCTCTTCCTGGCACTGTCTTTGCCAAGTCAGCAGTGCAAAACCTGCCTAGTGTCCTAGGAAACCACTTATCCCATCTTTACCAATTACCATTCTGCCTTACGAAGGGAGTGGCTGTGTATTTTTAGGGAGATGTGAGATGGTAAAGCTTAGATTTCAGTGTTCTTACATCTTCATCAGTTGTTATTACAACAACAGATAGAAAAGCTTAATGCTGGGAGACAAGAACTATTGAAATGAGTAGCAGCTGAGCCTTCTCCCCCTGGTTTTATCTCAATTGCTCTCCTCTTTCCCCTGCTCGCTCTTGAGAGTGGAGCTCTGTCAATTATCAGGTATGAACAGAAGCAGACAGAAATCATCAAGGTATGTCTATCTGCAGCTTTCCTTGTGCTGCTTGATCTCCCTGTTCTCTGTGCCAAACTCTGGCAAATATTTTTTTGCTGCTCATCTGTCATGGTCTGATTTCTTTTACCAGCCTTACAACTCCTGCATGTGAAAGTTGCACCTGGTAGGTGAAGAATGCTACAGGTGCCACACAACAAGATCTCGAAACAGAGGGTAACAAATGCAGATTTCTGGAGAAAGTAACAACAGACGATTCCTTTGGTTGTAAGTTTTACTCACACTGTAAAACCAATTAACCCTTTCCTTCAGCTTTAGACAAAATATCTCGTGCTTAGAACTTCTGCACAGCTCTTTTCTGCTTGGTTTTAGATTATAAGCATTTTGCTTTTGTGATCTGAATTCATCTAATTTGGCCTTTCAAACATGTTGGGAGAGGAACCGTTTCTACAATTCTGTGATTCAGTGCAGGAAATGTTAGATCTTACTGCTTTACTAAGCACAGCAGAATCACTGGCTTACTAGTTTTATAGCTCGGGGTGCTCAAGGTAAGTGCCTGTAATATGGGGAGAGGGAACAGAGAGGACTTTGGCCCTCATTCCTGACGAGAAAGATTTTTTTTTTCTTTAAAGAAAGTGAGCAGTATAACTTCAAGTTTGTGTGCCCCTTAGATGAGGGGAAACTGCCTAAGAAATACTCCTTTAACTTCTTCCTTTGGCCTATGTATGATAAGGGGAGCAAAGTGTGAATAGAGACCCTGCTCCAAGTAAGAGTATAGAGTAAATCAATTTGTTCTAAGCCTGCGAGCGGATACGTACTGAAGAAGCTTAGCTAATATTCCTGCTGTAACATGTAGAAGTTGACTGGTCATAAATCAACTTCACTGGAGCTGTAGGAAAACTGCCTGGAAAAACAAATTCTAATGCAACTTCACGATAGCAAAATTGCATGAGAAACCTCAGGCAGCTCAACTGTAACTTCATAAGAAAATTAGATGTCTGTTTTCCCTAGACCTTGCCTGTTCTCCAAAACAAAAGTCACTCTACTTAAATTATTCCCTTCAACATGTCTTGAATATATAAAGTGGATACACACATTTTTACATCATCTGAACAAGGCCAATTTACTTCAGTGCTGCTGATGTGTGGACAAAGATCTGTTACTGTAGACATTATTAATGGATAATTAATTAGCACATTGCATGTGCAGGAATTTTGATGTACCTTACTGTACTTAGAAAAAAGCAAAGGAGAAGTACATTACAAATTTATTTTAAGAGACTTTTAAATGAACTCATTTTCCTAAATATCTTAATTTAGAAGGTGAAGAGAATACCATGAGTGGTAGATTTACTGGAAAAATCAAATTTCTAATCCTTTGACAGAATGCATGTAACCTGCTATATTAGTATCCAATACAATAATTGCTAAATACGTCGTTGAAGAAGCGTTTATGTATTACTCAGCCCATACTTGTCATTAATGGTGGAAATGTGTGTGGTTAGAACTGTTACTTCTCATTAACTGGTGTGTGACTATGGCACCATAGTCACCTCTCCATCCTCTGGAGTCTTGGTGGATTGAAATACTCCAAATAGCAGCAAAACCCTGGTAGCAATATTCTGCTGGGGTGGATGGAGTAAAGATAAAAACAATCAGGCTTATTTTGCTCCCTTCTGACCCCAACCTTGAGTAGGCTGCTGTGGAGTAACTAGGATCTCAGCATAAACTGCGCTTGATTGAACATAAAATGACCACGGGTTGGAATTCTGGATCTTGATCCAAGAAATACAATGGAGAGGCACTTGTGGTGGTTTTAGGTAGAATCACTTTTATTCCCACCAGGCTTTTATTTCAAGTTGATGCAGCCCCAGAGAGTGGGCTTATTTCTGGCCCTAAAAATAATACAGCCACATCTCTGTGTGCTTCCTCAAACAGCACAGTCTCAGCTGAGCCAGTTCTGAAGCTCTGCCACCGCAACCCAGGTGAAAAAGGCAACTGCACTCAGTGCTCAGAGTGCATGCATCTTTATCTTAGGCACGCATTTTTCAGAAGAGCAGGAATTCAGTTAAGTGTTGCTATTGTAGACTTCAGTACTTAAAAACTCTCTACTTATAGAACTGCTTTGATGTCAGCCAAGTAGCTAACCAAATGATATCCTCTGGGAGAGCAGATGATGTAGTTAAAAGGAATGAAGATGTCATATAAAACCCAGAGCACTAATCCTCATATTAGTAATACAGATATTTAACAGGTACAGCTTTTTGGCTCTCCACATGTACAACTTCCACTGACGCCTCTGAGAGGATGCTTGCACAAGGGTTGTGGGATCATGCCTGTGGTGATATGAGAATCAGTCAGTGGGAGTTAACAGCTTTATTTTTATTTTTAAAGGAAGGAGGGTAGTGCACAAAAAAACCTACTGTAATTTAATGTGTTCAGCATTACAGAATAACAGGGAAAAAATATATTGTTCATTGGAAAATGGCTAGTCAAAAGCAGATTTCTAGTCCAGGAAGGTTGACTCTTAAACTAAAGGGATTAAGCATATTTCTTTGTAAAAGTCAATGTCTCAGTGGCCAAATTTCCTTTGCAGGCAGGGGAGAAACCAAGGGAAAAAGTCCACTAACTAAAGTGGGAGAATGGATTCACCATTGTCCAAGGTTTTGAGCTATTCTAAGGTTCGTCTGTTGAATTTTCCTTTGTAAGACGTATTTTTTTTTATTCCTATCCTGAACAAAACATTCAAAATCTCTTTCTGTGTGTTTAAAGTACATTGTTTTGTTTTTCTGGCCAGGCCACACTGTCAGATCCTTTGAGGAGCGGAAACAGGGAACCCACACAGCATATGGTGATAGTTGGCTGTTCTCAGGGAAAGCTGTCTGGCTCTCCTAAAATACAGACAGCCAAAGCATTTGAGGAGAAGTACTGTGAGTTTGCATTGATGTGCTGTGTTATTTCAGACACCACTACATTTTTCTTTTTCTCAGAATAAGTCATTAAGAGCCAATAGGACAAGATACTTAAACACATACTTAAAATAGTGAGTGTTCTGGAGAGAGTCATTGAAATCACTCAATCCAGTAACCTCCCAGATAGAATTTAGTTTCAGCATGCTGATACTCTATAACTGTGGCATCTCAGGTTTCATAGAAACTGACAAATAGTCCATAGAATCATAGAATGGCTTGGGTCAGCAGGGATCTCAAAGATCATCTAATTCCAACTGCCCTGTGGGCAGGGTTGCCAACCACTAGATCAGGTTGCCCAAGAACCCATTCAACTTGGCCTTGAACACCTCAGGCATGAGGCATCCACAGCTTCTCTGGGCAGTTTGTGCTAATGCCTCATTGTCATCTGAGTGAGATCTTACATGAGATATATCTGTACTGTAAAAAGTACTTGAACAGGACTGCTTCAGGTGATCTCTTTCAGATACATCTTTAAAAGTTGTGCTGAACTGTGTTGGTTACGAAGGCTCCCTGTCAAATGTATTTACCAGTAGCAGTTGTTCCCAGTCTTGCTGCTGGTCAAATGTCTGTTGAAACATCAAGAAACCAAGGGCTCCGGAGCTTTACTCTAAGGGCTAATATGTCACTCAAAATTATCAGCATCCACTCTATAACATCCCTAAGTTATCAAAAGGCCTTGGCAGTAAATACTTCAGTGGTAGATAACAAATGCTATCTAAACAGCCTTCCTCTCTTCTCTTTTTCTTCATCACAACCAGCCTGGTGACTACCAACCTGCTGATTTCAGTGTGCAAGTTAACATAGCAATTAGCTGAAGAGCTTGGAGCAGGGCAGGAACTTTGCCTAACAGCATGGATAAGACACTTGTGGCTTTTGCTGATCATGTAAGTGGATTTACTATGGGCCTATTTTTCTCAGTTCTCAGGTAACCTGAGTTGTAAGTACAATTTTAGATAAGTTGAGGGGAAATACATGTTTTCATCCAAGTTGAGTGTCTATTCTACAATGAGATGATTCTATCTTGGAGTCCGTTGAATGATAGATGAGATCTGCACTGACTAGAAAGGAAAACTCTGTCTACCTCAGACACAATTCCACTGGAGCTACCTATTGCTAGCTAGATGGCTCCCATATTAAACGTCTGTCTAGCAAACTCATTCATTCTGAGCCTCAACTTTTTAACTCAAGTCACATCTGAAAGGTGAATGTAACTTAAATTGAGAATTTAGGATCCCTCTCTTTACATGTCTGTAATAACACTGCCTATAAAAGGATGGCTGTTTCGTTTCATTATGAAGTTGAATATCTGCTGTGCAGATCTTATTCTGGAGATAAAAGCTGTTGGGTATCCCAACCCCATAAATCAGCTTAATCACTGTACTTATGCTAGGGCATGGTGTGGCTACGAGAAAGAATTCAGTTGACCATCTTTCTTCAGCTGTCAGCTGCTCTGGAGCAGTGAAGAGATTTCTATCCTTTAGCTACCAAATGTCTAAAGTAATTCAGGGACCTGTCACAGGCTTTCCCTGTGACAGCCATGAGAGAAGTCTTACTACAGAGGGGAGGGAATAGAACTCACTTTACTCTTTTAGTATGGGTGTAATCAGCATCATTACCCAAGGGAATTGAACTGTAAATCTAATGTCAACCTCAAGGTTAGTATCACCCAAAGCACTTCTTAGGATGAAGTATTTTGACTTACTGCTGTTGTGGTACTCTTGATTATATAGTACTGTCACTACATGAGCTGTTACAGACAGGGAATGGCCTCCAAAGTGTCCTCTTATGAAGGTGATTTTGAGGATTAGGGCACTGTGTTCTGAAAACTCACACAAAGCTGGACGAACAGTTGAAATGTAACATTGAGGGCTGAAGTGTTAAACTGCAGTGTTCTCTGCCCATCATAATCCCAAGTCCAAAGAAGAGGGTAGGTCTTGTGAAACAGCAATTTCAGGATGAATTGCAGTCTTGGACCCTTCTTTCCTTGCAATACTACATTCCTCTCTCCTGCATATTCTGTGTGGAGGGCCTTTCTGCATAGGCAATGAGCCTTTGTTTCACACATGCCCAGAATTAGATTTAACCAGCAGCATCCAGAGCTGTGACCAATGCCAGAGTAATTTGAGACACGGAATTCCTTCACTCCATCTCCTTTGCTCTGCCAGCTCTTCTAGATAAATAACCTTCTCCTTTTGTGACTCCTTCAGACTTCTTAGGGAGGTCTGAGATCACAGAAATGCCTTTCTGTCTGTAGTGGAAATGCTAAGTCATGGCTTGAACCAGTGATGGAGCACCTGGTGGGAAGGCAGGGCCAACCCAGGGGAGCTCAGGTGTGTGCAGTGCACCTGAGAGACCAGAAGAGGTGGAGCCAGGATCCACCCTTTCCCAGACCTCATGTAAGGTTTGACAGTGGAGGTAAGGGTATCTTGCTGGAGATGCCTGCATACCTGAAGCCTTCAAAGGGTAAGCAGCTTTTTTCCTTTGTTTCTGTGTCCACAGCTGCTGCATTTGAGCATATCCTCACTTGTTGCAGCCTAGGACTTTGCTGCTCATCTATCATTGCTGCGCTTTCCATCGTATTATAGTGTTACAGTCTCCTTTCTTTAGTTGTCTGTCTGTGAATGTATCTTTTTATCTTCCTTTCATTTTCTTCTCTTATAGCTCTCTGGGGAGAGTTATTGTCCTATCTTAGCTGCTGCAGCCTGGCTATACCACCACAACAGCAAAGCAAGGTGCTTTAAAAGAACCTCACCTTTACTGATATCATGAGAACTGTATCTGGCCCTTCTGAAAAGGGCTTGGGGTACTGGTGGATGGGAAGCTGCACATGAGCCAGCAGTGTGCCCTCACAGCCCAGAAAGCCAACCATATCCTGGGATGCATCAAACACAGCAGGTCAAGGGGGCGATCCTGCCCCTTTACTCTGGTGAGGTCTCACCTGGAGTACTGTGTCCAGTACATGCGGAGTCCTCAGTACAGGAGAGACATAGACTTGTTGGAGCACCTCCAGAGGAGGGCCACAGAATGATCTAAGGGATGGAACACCTCTCCTATGAAGACAGGCTGAGAAAGCTGGGGCTGTTCAGCCTGGAGAAGGCTCAGGGGGGACCTGATAACAGCCCTTCTGTATCTAAAGGGGGGCTGTAAGAAAGAAGGGGGCAGACTCTTTAGCAGGATCTGTTGTGGCAGGACAAGGGGAAATGGTTGCAAACTAAAGGAGGAGAGGTTAGACTGCATATGAGGAAGAAGTTTTGTTATGATAGGAGCTGTAAGGCACAGGTTGCCCAAAGAAGTGGTGGGTGCCCCATCCTTTGAGACGTTCAAGGTGAGGCTGGTCAGGACTCCGAGCACCTGGAATTTGGACTAAATGACTTTAAAGATCCCTTACAACTCAAAAACTTCCTTAAGTCTATGATACTGTCAACTCACACTGGTAGGCTATGGGGTTTGCCTACAGCTCAAAATAAAGACACATCAATCACAGACCCCTTAAAAGTGTCAGATTAAATTCTGTATGACCTCATGTTTACTCACAGCTCAACTCAGCATTATGGCCATCCCGAGTTATGTGATTGCGATGCCTAAGCATATGTCACTTGATCCTATGGGGTTACATCTTTTACGTTCAAGGAAACTTTCAGCAAATCCTCCTGTGTCCCTTCTCTATGCTCTCTCCTGCTTCCTAGCATGGTCAGCTGATGACAGATGTCTGGAGCTGAGTCTTCCTTGGGCAGTATCTAGAATGGACTCATGATTGCACCAGAAAAGGATCTGTTGTTCCTCTACACAAAACTTTAAAGCATAAGCTTAATGATGAGAGACAAAAAGACATATAAACACTTGTTAAACCCAAACGCGTCTCACTGTTACTTGCTACGTGATGATTTGCCATAAATTGCATTGGAAAAGCAGCTCTGAAAGAAGCCGGAGATGTTTGTCCAGCGATGCTATTTCCCAAAGCTACATTTGCATTCTCACTTCCTTTCTTGAGAGCCCAAAGCTGCACTTTTCTAAATATCATTTTGGTGAAGGTAAGAATTTCAACATACAGAGATGTTACAGTCACTGTCCTTACATTTATCAGAACACTGAGACTCTCCACTGATCACAGGCTGAGAACGGCTGTAATCACAGATAATCCAAGACACTGAAAGAGCCACCCATGGAACACAGAGTTTTGAATCATGGATCAAAACAGGAAACTGAACAAAATAGCCAAGGTGAAACAAATAGTGTGGTAAGAACTAGCAGAATCCCATGAAGGAGGAAGAAATAACTCATCTTTTTTTTCTCAAGATTGCTCAGAGTGCTACATCCTTCAGAACGTAGGTTGGTTTGTTTTGTTATCGCATCTCAATCTGAGAAAATGACTCAAAATATTCTTTCCCCATCCTATCACTCTCTCCATCTGCATTCGCTTCCCCTTCTCTTTTTTGTCCCTGTCTGAATAACTTGAAAGTGAATGCTCATGTCTAAGTACCTGTGATTAAATCTTTTTCTGTTCTAACTTGAATGAATTGATGCATTACTTTCTAAACTCCCTTCAAATCTGAATACGTGCTAATGTTGAGTGGTCGTGACATCAGAATTCTACTGCACTTCCTCAGTCCTCAGAATAAATTGTCACAGCAGTTCCTTCTAATATGACTGCAATAGCAGCAATGCCCCCAGTAGGATCATTCCAACAGGACAAATTTTCCTCTTGTTTTATTCCCATGCAAACCCCCAGGCAAATATTCAGTCAAAATACTTCAAAGCAATGTCTGGGTAACAGAAGTTTACAATTTTGCAGAGCTCAGTAAGGCCTTTCAGGATTAGATTTGTCTAATCTGAAGCCTGGCCCTAATGCATATTTATGAACATGGAGGCTTACCACCGTGCAGCCAAATCGTGTATACTACAATTTGTACACGATAAGATTTACACATGTAAGGGCTACTGTTGTTCTTGTAAATAAGCAGCTTGTAAAGGCACTTGCAACTATATGCAGGCCTCTTTTCAGGCCTGCTGTTTTTTTTTTTTCTACCAAATTTGGTGAAAAACAAACTTCACAAGGCTTTTGCATAACCCTTTTTATTATTACTGCATGGCTCCTTGTACTGTAGTCAGCTGAGAAACTGACTGTATACCTCAAGATCTTGACCTACTAGCTCTGATCTCTCCAAAGGAGGTTTAACGTCTTTTAGTTAGGCTGTAAAATGGATAGTGTGAACTTTCCGAAGTTCAATTTCTACTATGTAATTTAAGCTAATAAGCCTAGAAGCAGTTTCTGTAGAAAACCAGTTAATAGCTTCTCCTTAGATTGCTTTTTGCCATAATAATTTTATTTGGTGGCATCTCATCACAAGGCTGATGGGGCCGTGCCTCTTTACAAATGGATAATGAAGCACTGCAAAAAAAGCCCTGCCATATTTTAATTAGGAATAAAGTACATTATGTGCCAACTGGTAACATGTGGACCAAGAAAGAGATTTGCAGTGTAACACATTTCCTGCTTTCTCTATTGTTATTTTTAGCATTGACTCTAATAACCTGTAACATGTAATTATCATCCTTGTACGTTATGGGCATGAATGCCACTTGAATCAAGCAGAGCTACGCTGTGACAGGAAGAAGACAAAAAAGCTGCGATATTAACTTTCATGACAAAGTATAGTTATAGCAGTCAGCACGTACATGTTTGTGTGAATCCTAGGGAAGGATTAAGACTATATATAAATGGTATCAGCTCTGTATTAATAGGGTTCTTTATATTGGTGCTATACATTGATGAGATTGCGTTGAACACATGTCCTATATTGATATATTTTTCACCAAAAATCACTGTCTTGGGACAGAGCCTATTACCTCTGACAATAATTCCTTCTGCCAAAGCTAATTTCTTCTCACAGTCTCACGGTGGACAGTGCTGAGCCAGGTCTAATTTCTAGTTTTGCCAAGGATGCCCTGGGAGATGGGAGCAGCCTTGTAGCACCCTTAAACCACTAGGCCCATGGTGGGTTTGAACACTTGGCTCTTGGACTTCCAATTGGCCTGCCATCAACTTGTTATCCCATGAAATGCCTGGGGAAAACAAATGCCTTAGAACAGATTTCACAACTGGAGTAGGAAAGTGTCTGAAACAGCAGAGGAGATGCAGCAGACAGATGCATTTCTTAAATCCTGCTGACCCCACAGTTCAAGCACTTAATGCATTACTTTATTCTGATCAGGATTGAGCTCTATTCTTTCCTGGAGAAACACAGCAGAGGTCAATACTGCCTTACAAAGGATTTACTGCAGTAGTGACAAGGCTTATGCATCACATGTACCCCGTGCTAGATAATTCAGAAGCCTCAAGGTACCAACGTCACTTTTGAACACATTAAAACTTCTACCAGCCACGCAAGCTAGTGGCTTCCTACTTCTCTCCTTCTGCAAGTGAGTTCCTACACCAAAAGACACAGAAGCCATGTTCTTTGGTCTGTGGGATCTTTATGCAAAAAGCCAAAGCAGAAGCTACAACAAGAGTAAATGAGAGTGCCGTCCAGACATCCCTACCCAAAAAGAAACCCCCCACACACCCCAGGTTCATCTTTAGTTTTCGATCAGAAGATGTGCCTCAGATTATCTGTGATATAAGACAGCCAAACCTAGGTCCACCAGATCCTGGTGAAGTGCTTTTAGAAGTTGGTTATTACTGAAAGATGGAAAGCACATTCCCAGCTGAAGACAATTTTGAAGAAATCGGCTCCTGATGCATATTTTTTTTGCCTCATTAAGACGCTGATGAGCCCCGAGAGTAAGATTTGGATGTACAGAGTTGATCTCTCCCATGTTCTCCAGGCAGTTATCCTTACCATCCTCCAACAAGAGAACTTGAAGTACAACTGAAGTTTTAATGTTTGAAATATCCTGTGTCTAACATGAGATGAGAAGACAAGAAGGAGTGTTGAGGCTTTCTGTGGATCAAGTCCTGAGAGTCTCCATTCTCCGTCTCAGACTGTGGAAATTAGCATATTTGAGTGTAAATAATTAGAAAATTGCAAGGAGAGAGGTTAGATGTGATGGTGACTGAAGTGTTCTATCAAACAGGCAGAACCAGATGTCAGGCAAATCTATCCATTAGAGAAAATAATAAAATTTAGGGAAAATCAGATCAAAATCATGAGGAAAACAGAGGGGACATAATTCCAGTTTGCCACTTCCAAGACATTATTAAAACAAGCCAATTAAACTTCACTAAGATAGTATTATCTTCTTATCAATCGGAGTAAAAGAGAATGTAAAGTCAGTGCTATTAGACATACAAACAGCATTTGTATCTACATTTTTTAAGACAAGAGTGCAAATCCAGCAAGAAAAACCTGTTGAATTTCAATTTTCTGCTGACAGATGTAAGGAATAGCTAAATCTTCTACTCACTCTTTTTACTTCTCTGTTTAAAGACCTCTTAGCATCCTAATTTCTGACTACATGATTTGACCTGAAATCAGATTGCTCTGTACGCTTAAGTTGCTTTTATGTACTTCAATAAACATTTACAGCATTAAGGTCTTTCCTTCCAATTGCCACCTTCCTTCCGTCCGATTCAATCAAGCTGAGTTCACAGAAATGCTGAACATAGCGCTTGAACAGTCACGGGTAACAGCTGAAAATGTTTAGTTTCAATGTCTGAACAATTTTATTTATTTTTTAATATGAAGCATATAAACAAGCAGAAGATGAATGGCAATTTGAATTTCCTACCCTCTGCAATTCCAAAGGTAAGGCTGAGCAAGAGTAAAGATTTTGATTAGCCACTGGGGATCAAACTGGGTTGGACTTCGTTAGGCATGGAAGTAGTAATATTGTAATAGGCTGGAACTAAAGTCACCCACTGCAAGTCTCACAATAAACCCATATCAACACCATCATTGTCCATTAGGGATTAGCATATTGAGAATAAGTGAGAAATTGGCAAAACACATACTTGATCCTTCATCTGAATTCAATGTATATACAGTTATATCTGCATTTTATATATATATACGTATGTATATATACAAACATTCACTCTCTATATATATTTATATACATGCATGTTTGTGTGCATGTCTCTGTACATAAACGTCCCCTAAAACCTTTTGATGGTACTGGTCATTTAAAACCAGATTGGATGGAGAAGTAGGAACCTCAGAGTTATTACACAAGACATGGAAATAACTTGGGAAAAGAGGGATGGAGACTACAGCAAATCCCTACCAAGGAAAGGGCTACAGCATGAAGCAGACCCTTACTAGAGAACCTAAATTGAGGACAGCCGTTACAAACATGCCAGCTGGAACAAATGTTTCAGCTGAGGCTTGTCCTATTTTGGAGATGAGAAAGCTCAGTTCCTAAGATGCTGGTCTTCATTACTTCTGTGCTTATGAGGCTTTCTCCTATGATGTCCTTCAAGTTTTTCATCTAATAATTGCAGAACTTCCACAGAAAATATTTTACATTAGTTGTGCTGCTTGGCGTGTGAGGAGATTTGAAGGAGTTTTATTAGCCTGCAAAAAGCATACTTATTTTTTGAAGGATAAAAATCATCTGTGGAGAGAAAATGGAGAAAAAATAGAAAATAATTTGTAGATAGACTCATTGTGGCAGCTTTGTTTCAGTAGGATTCACGTTTTTTTCCTCAGTGTTTGGGTTTGTTTCTTTTTATCATATCTTCTATGAATGATTTCTAGAGTTTATTTAAGATGCCTCCTATTAAGATCTTGATGTTACCTGCAATGTCAAGTGGGTAGGTGTTCTTGTCTACTGCAGTCGGTACTTCAAAACATGTAGTCAAAGCAATTCTGTTACTGATAACACAAAACAAATGTATGTGTGGAGTTATTTTTGATAGTCTTTGACACTGAAACTTATGCTGTCTGTGAATGTTACCCATATTCTTTGGATGACATCTGAAACATGTAGAAATCCTGACCTTTACGTTATTTGTAAACGTATATGTCTCATCAGAAACTTTTCCTCAAAAGATTGTAACATTGGTCATGGTGATTTTAGAACAAGAATTAGAACATAGTTCTTTTGCCACAAATAAGTGTGCACTTTCAATCCTTAGTGCTGCAATCCTTGTTTCTGCGTAACTCTTAAAGAAGAAAATGAGAATTTTACACCTGTAACAACTATCTTAATAGCGTACCTTCTAATCAGTCCTGCACTGATTAATTCTAAATGCATCATGTCAGCAAGAGCACCACAGTGGCTTGATTTATTTGACAAATTAGGAGTATGCATGCGTTGCTATAGAACCACCAATGTGTAGTGCAAGGTTAATATGTAGGGCTTGCCTCTAATGCTGCTGTCAATTGTTTTTATTTCTCTTCATTTTGAATAATTCATCTCTAAAAGGATCGACTTAATATCCCCCTCCCCTTCCCAGCAGGCTGTAATTAATAGAGACCACATTTCTTATGAGGTTTTACAACTTTAAGTACACAAACTACATGTATTTTTTAGTTTAAAAGACTGGACAGCATCCCCTTAATATTAATTAGGTAGTATCCATATTGCAAGCTTTCCCATCACACTGCGGTGAATTCTTCTGAGTTCCTATAGAGCATTAGAGGGCAAACTATGCTTCATTTATCTCTTAGATGGATGTGGGGGGAGAGCCTAGACAGACTCTATGGTTCAACGTAGCTGCCTGTTAAGTGTTGATCCATATAAGTTAAGAGCATTCTCATCAAGTTTTCTGTTTTCTTATAAGATTTGCAATTTATTTAGAAGTCCATACAGAAGAATTTATTTCTGTATCTGTTTTGATTAAGACACCAGAAACAGTATGCAGGAGGGGAGGATAACTTAGAAAAGGTGCTAATGCTTGCACTGCAACGCCATTAATTCTCCTGGTATCTGCTACAGCAATGACTGCTTCACTCGACGCCCACGATGCAGGGATAATCTGTTGTCTCGAAAGTTTTCTCTCACTGCTTATGAATTCTCATGGATGTACATGCTGTGGGCTGCATTGCTTTTTTTTTTTTTTTCCAGGCAACTGAAAGTTGTTCCCATACAGGTGAACTACACCTGGAGAGGTAGTACAGCCAACTTAAACAACAAGCACACTAAATCCTAACAACAAAAAATGCCACAAACGCTTAAAGCAACAAAGCCAGCTAACCCGTAGTAGACTTGGAGGATAAAATGCCCTGCTAGGTAGGGCACGTTACCAGTTTTGTTTTCAGGTTTTGTCCTTTGGAGGTACTTCTAGAGCAAAGTGCTTTTGTAGGTGTCTGATAGGCTTTGGCTGTAGGCTTTTCAGAAACCAGTAGCTCTGAGGCAGCCCCCAGTGCCTGAAGATGTCACCTTGTTGTGCTGACATTTTGTGCCTGAGGCATAAACAATCAAAGTGTTTATTGCAACCTCGGGTTTTTGGAGGGCCACGGGCTGGAGCCAACCAGCACACCCGTTCCTGGTTGAGTTAGATCTCCCACAGGAGATTTCTGACCACAAGGGGGAAGCATTGGGATGATAAGGTAAGTGCAGCTGAAGGGCAGAGGAAGGAGGGATTCCGGTTCAGCCTAACGGTCAGATGAATCTCAGGGATGGGATCTGAGGCTGAGATGAGAATGTTATCACAGTTCATTATATCGAACTTCAAACCATAACTAATACACAGCTAAAACTGGGCTTCATGAGAAACATAGGGACCATAAGGTGCATAGGGTGATACACCCATTGGATGCAGAGCTAAGCCTTGCCTCCACAAGCTATGTCTGAACTTTTCTGAGAGCAGCTGTGAAATTTCAGAGCTGCTTATACTGAGAATTAAACTACAGATCACTGTTGTTGAAGGGGGAGGGAAGATTTGTCTAAGCTTTTTCTTTCTGTACAAAATCAATACACCTCATTTGATCCTGGTTTTTCTGTTGCAGCAGTCATCGCTATTCTTCAGCAGATGGAATGTTTTGCAAAGGAGAGCATTGGTGTTAGCAAAGTCTTTAGAGTTTCAGTGATGGTTGCTAATACTTATCTCCTGTCTGAGTTCTTCCTGTTTTTGTTTTCCTTTTCAAAACTCAGTCTGCTTTGCAGATGTTGTCAATGTGGGGGTTAATTACAAGGTAAATTATGTGTGAGTCAATGTAATTTATACCAAAAGTTCAAGGTAAAATGCTTAAGAAATAGTAGATGGGAGAGAGGATGGATTCCTGGACAATATCTACAAACACGATGTGATAGTTTGATAATTCAGTGCTGTGTGGTTTCATAGGCCTCCTACAGTGTTCTCTAGAAATACGTTTTTAGGCTTTTTCACTTCTTTAGATCTTACGGTGACCTCAGTGGGGGCAGGACCTTAACTTAGGGCTTCAGCCCAAAGCTGAGCCCACTGAGTTGGGTTGTTTCACAGCAATGGAATGAGGAACAATGGATATCCCACACAGGCTCACCTCACGTAGGTCACAGCTGTACCAGACTGAGATGACAAAACCTCCATTGCTCAGGAAGGACACCATGAAAAGGGAATACCGCTTAAATGTCTCTGTGCATCTCCAGTTAATGTGAGCTTCACGGGGTTATTTGTGTTTCTATACATCCTACTATTGTTTCCCAATTCTGGAGTTTAACATACTTCAACTTTTAATTGCTTTTTCTTCTCTTGTAAAGTTTTGACCTTTTAACAGTGTGTCTTCGAAGCTGTTTCCAGACAGTCTTCACGTTGACTTAACAGAGGATTTCTACCACTGAGTCTAGAAAATCTGTAAACTTTCACATGGCAGTTTTACAGCAAATTGTATGGGCTTAGAATTTTGAGTTGGAAGGGATTCACGGTAATTTCATTTTTGAATGTTCTCGTCAAAAGCAAGAACAGAAGGACAAAGGAGGGGTAAAGCCCCTTCAAGTCAGAAGGGACAGCCCAGGTGGAGGTGGCTGCTGTGGGGTTGTGATATAGGTAATATATATTTCACAAACCAGAGGTATATGCTACCAGCCGATGGGTCGTATTTTGCTCTTCCTCTACTCTGATTTCCACTGCAAGTTGCCCAAATAAACGGTTAAAATGCCATGAATTCAGAAGCAGCTATTTGATTTCTAGGAGTTTAATGAAAGTCATTTTAAAAGCACCTGATTTTAAGGGAGTAGAAGCTCATGGTTCCGCAGTGTGTGAAAATGAGGAAGGTCTTTCAGGCTGGTCATCCAGTAACTGAAGCATTCAAAATAACTCATCTGTTTTCAAGAATCTTGGCTTAAAACATCTTTTTTTTTTTCCTTTTACATCTAAGTGAATGCTTTACTTGCCCTGGGGACACTGTGTGTATTGCACATCCTTCATGCTAAAAAGTAGTTCACAGAGAACAAAAATGAAAACTAAGGCTGCTTGGGAATTTTCCATCAAAACTGACCCTTGGAAAAATACTGTATTTTCAACTCAGTAGATCTTCTCTCACTCTCACTACAAATCGTTTTCATAGGGAGTGGGTGGGACCTTAATATTTTTGGCTGTAAACTCTTAATGTGATGATATGAGAAGACTGTTTAATCTTACAAAAATTCTGATTTGGTGGACAAAAGTCTCCTTATCCTTTTCTGATGTTCAAGATTCGCAGAGAAACTGTAGCCACTATACTGTGTTGGCTGCTTCATCTCTGAATGATGACCATTGAAGAACATGAGAGATGAAGTGCAACTGAGAAGTTCAGATAAATGGCCTGGAATTCCTGCTGCCATTTTTTTTTTCTTTTCATTTTTATGGATTTTTGTACACTCTAATGGCTGTCAAAGGTGACTTGAAGTTTCAAAATATCTAAGTGGTGATCAGTGCAAGAGTCAGAGATGCTCTTTCAACATGACGCCCAACATGTGCATGGCCAAAGTATTGCACCATCTTGTGGGTTATGGCATCATTGCAGAAATCCTTCTCCTACCCATTTATAGAACATAGTACCAGTGCTTTAGCCAGACAGAGACACTATTCATTTTCAATACATCCATACCAGTCTTTTAACTGCTTTAAACAGTGTGTTTCTTCTACAAAGGTGAGTTTTGAATGAAAATTTCCCATTTATTTATTAAATTAATAGTCCTCATGTAGCCTGAAAAACATTTGATGGCAGGGTTTTTTTGGACAATCTTTCTTATGTTTACAATCTGTATAAATTATGCAAGATTTTTGTAACATGTCATATATCACGATGTGATTTAATATCCCGTCTATATTCTTAAGCCCGAAAGTAATGTGGAGAGACGACTTTGAAAGGTCATTAAGTATGAATAAATTAGAGTGAGAGCTAGAGTGGTACTGAGGAATAACATTCCTCCATAAGGAGGCCACATAGACTAAATGAGATGAGTAAATTATAACTTAATAATGCCATTCTTAAGACATTCCTAATAGTTAGGGTGCATTCACCTGGGAGCGTTAACAAATTGGGCCAAAAGACTGCTTACCCAGCAGCTGTATAATGTAAAATGGAGTGCATTCAGGAGACACAAAACACAGACATGTACTATGAAAATGCTCTTAACAGCACTCTGTAGATGAGGTTCATCCTGGGCATGTGCTATCGAGTAATACGAGCTCTGGTTTCTTTGCTGGACAGGTTCATAGATTTCAAGAGATGTGGGCTTTCTGGGTATTCCTTGAGCCCATTGAAGTTAGGACCCTCAGAGCTACAGCACAAAATTGAGATTAGTTGTTTTCTGAGTGTTTCAGTTCCACTGAAGTCCTTTATCAAATCTAGGATATTGTCTTTGCTCCAGAGGTCCTACAGCCCTGGTGCAGCTTGGATCCTAGATGCTGTGCTTGGGATCAAGCTACTGCTTCCTCCTGAATTACATTGGCAGGCTGAGGTAAGCAGGCAGGGAAAGGTGGGGCAATATTGTGGGTAAGTTGAGGGGCCCAGATGCTATCCCATTAATTGCCGCTTGCTTTATAAGCTCCCTTTTGCCACTGTGTCTTGGGGGAACAAAGGGCCAGAGAAAAGAAGAGCTGGGAAATGTAACTGAGGAGACGGGACAAGCTTGGTTACCATGAGAACTGTCATGAGAACTGTTGTGAGCACTCTAGGAGAGAACGATACCAAAAAATGTAGATTTTTGGCTCTCGTATTCTCGCTTCTCAGATTTCACAGGGTCATCTTCTTTCAGGAATGGATTTACAACCTGTGCAGCCTTCAGGGGACTGTGGGGATGCTGTGTGCTAGCTCTGAACGCGTGAAGTTTGTGCTTTGAGAGGGAAGAATAATGTATCACACTGAGCTCTGTGCTGGCAGCATCAGCTTGACATTTACCTGAAGTTACAGTCAGCATGGATGTGTCCTGAGAGTCTGCTGGGAGAAGACTGTTCATGATCAAGGTCTTGGAGGACTTCGGACACATCCTTAGACACCTCAGATTGGATATTGAAAAATAATTGGATTGGCTACCCAGGAAAGTGGTGGAATCATTGTTCCTGGAGGTATTCAAGAAGCATGGAGATGCGGCACAGAGGAGCGTGGTTTAGTGGACATGGTGGGGTGGGTCAGCAGATGGACTAGATGACCTTGGTCTTTTCCAACATTAGTGATTCTACGATCCCTTTCTACTCACAAAGCCTGGAATTCTGCATAGCTGGCACTGTTTAGGGGTGACTTAATGTTTGCTTCAATGTTACTTATTTTTCCCGTCGCTACGTTCCTTCATTGCTGGCTGCAGTAAGAGGAAAGTGAGCTTGGAGACTGCTTGCCTGTGAGCAGAGTGTGATTGGACAGAACGGGTCCAAATGCTGCTGGGGTTATTTTCTTCCTCTGGCGTTTTGCTGAGCCCATCTCAGGGCTCCCAGAAGTGCAACTGCAGCAGCGGGATGCTCAGCCTTGTCTGAATGTATGTTTTTTTCCATGGGGTGAGAGTCACCTGTGTGCAGTGGTGGGTTTTTACCTGTATTGCCTTAATAGAGACTAAAAGATGTTGTGAGCCTCCTCTGTGTTGCTGTCATGGGAAGAACTCTAACAATCAAGCCAAACTCTGCATTAACTGTGTCCACTTCAGTGGATTCAAAAAGCTCAGTCAGGCTCCTGGCTATGACTAAATCATCTAATTATAGCCTCCCCATGCTGAGCTTTTTGCATTCATTCCTGATCCATCTTTGCATTGATTTTTAGAACTCTGTTCTTTAGCACTCCGTGGTCTCAATTTTCACATCTTTCTCATCTCCTGTGCTCTCCACTTCTCTGCACTCGCTACTTGTTTACTACTCATCTTTGTAAGCATTTTCCTTAAGCCACACTTTTAATTGCATTTGTCTGCCTAGATGACTCTCTGTGTTCTCTGCAACCCTTTGACTTTTGTGTGAGTTCATACAAAATGGATGTGCCCTTCTGGTTACGTCACATGTGATGTCAAAAATTGCAGTGGTATTAAGTTTCAGACTGCCCTGAGGAGCTTCCAATTGCAAATGTCAGAGAAGGAAATCGGAAGTATTAAGTCTTTGCCATATTATTGTGAAAGCCTGAGAACCCCTGGAGTACACAGAGCAGTGATACCATGCTCCAGACAGTCCAAATTTAGATCAAAACAGACTAGGAGAAATAACTTATAAACATGGGGACGTAATTTCAGAGACAGCTTCATCTAAGTCTGAACTGGAACTTGAAACTGGTTGAATTTAATGGTCAGCTGACATGCAGTTTAATGGTGAGATTTGTGACACTGGATGTTTCTCCAAAAGTCTCAATTTTTGGAGAAAGGATAAATCTGTAAAGCTCTTATTTTTATTTTGCAGGGTTCATCTCTAAGTATGAATCCGAAGAATTTGAAGAACTCTCAACACGTTATTAAAATTCTTTAATTCTGTGACATAATTTTGCCTTCTTATTTTTAAATTTAAGTCATTATTGTGTGAATTTCCCCGTATCCATTTTGCATAGCCTCAGCTCAGCTCCAAAGACAGATTAGCTCTCTTTACGAAGTGTTCCCAAAAAGTATGACTGAGATTCCTTCTTAATACTCTTCTCAACTCAGCTTATGTATAATCCTTTTCAAAGTGTAAAATGCCAAAGGATGTTTATATGCTGGAGCTTATATGACAGTATATTGTTGTTCCTTCACACTTCACTGAACAGTCTACGAATACTAAACTGTAAAACACTTTTCTCATATGCACTTTAAAACTTTGTGCTGTCTGCGGCATTATCTGTTCTTTTCTAGATATATAAAAGACACTTCAGTGTAGAGAACAGACTTTAATGACTTCACAGTTGTTTTTCTGCAGTACTTGGGGCCCGCTGCTGAAGCACCGGGCAAATGATGCTGGAACCTGTAGCATAGGTATATCCTACTTTCAGGGAGCTTTAAGTGCATGGGCAGAGGTGGGGGCTTCCCCAGGGAAGAAAAGGCACTGATGGCAGAAGATGGCGGCTGTGTTTTTTTCTCCGAGATCATATATGTAGGAACAAACAGAACTTGCAGTTGAAACAACTTCTTGCAAATTTCAAAGGCTTAACTTCCACTGCACATTAAGCAGCCTTTTCTCATGTGTTAATAAATACCAACGTGGTCTGAAAGCAAATCATTTCTCCCTACTAACCCAAATGGAAGCTGTAAGCACAGTGCTGTAAGGTTTGTCTTTTTAGGGAGAATGGGGGCTTCTGCAAGTGGAGCTCTGTGCAGGCATTAAATGGAAAGATGAGATGAAGCAGGAGGCTTTCCCTGGCTTGCTCTTGTCAGAGTGTAAGACAAAATGTACCCTGCAGTGAAAATAGATTATCTTTCTACTCTGCTAGTCCGGCTGTGAAGGGAAGAGGGGGTTACTCCTCGGGAAGGGTGGTGGGATAATATCTTTCATATCCTTGTTTGCTTCAGAACAAAACTGAGCTAAAACAGCCTGGAGTGAAGCTCTCATGACCAGTTTGTAATACAAAGTGTTTGTTCTGCGAGAAAGATAATGTGTAGGCTGGAATACATATATACACACGTATATACCTATATATACATATATAGGTATATATTTCCTTATTTCCCTGAAGAATTTAGCTTGAAAGGCAAGACAGAGGAACTGATTTTTCACCTGTTGCATGCAGTGGTCATAAGGCTTTGTCATGTATCTCTTTAGGCAATTTTGCTCGCCCACCTCTGATTTAGGAAAGTGTTGCACATACTTGTACAACTGCAAATAGTCCTGGGATGCCTGCATGTCTCAGTGCAGAGTCTACTGAGAGGCTATAATGTCACTGGGACAAATATGCAACTTATAGTCTGTAACTGGGTTTATAACATCTTGGTTAGGAAGATATAAAAGCCACTGAAGGAAGCAGTCAGGGCAGTAAACTTCAACTCTTAATTGGTACAAGAAGTAAAGGCCACCAGAGGGATGTAAAGCAAGGGGAGTAGACACTGAGAGACCAAGGACCAGAGCATGGTCACTACAATATGAGAACAATTTGGAAAGGAAGTCTGCTCTGAAAAGATGGTTTCTCCCTGGGGGAACCCATTTCTTTTAGCAAACCAGACACTGGATATCTGCTCAAAACTGTGTGCCCTGTGGCCACAGGGGGAGCATGCTGACAACGTGCTGAGGCTCTGGGGCCTCTCTCCTATATCAGAACTTGAAGACTCATGGCTCCAACCAAGTTTACCTTTTAACTGCACTTCCTTCTGCTGTCAGCTTCTGTGATGGTCTCTCCTAGCCACACAGTGAGAAGATTTAGCTAGTGAAACATGTAGTGGTATATGTATCCCTCAGAAATGGAGAAGCTGGACTTCTCCAAAGCATTATTGGCTCTGGTGCACAAGGAACAAACCAACCACTTCTTTCCCTAAGGCACTGCCGTATGGCCTTAGTGCTTCCCTGACAGAAGCAACACCTGGGAAATATTTATCTAAAGGCTTTAAAGTATGTTACAAAAATGTACAAAAATGCCTTCAGCAATCTGTTGGATAGCTGAACACCTAAGGGCAAAAAAAACCACAAACCACACAATTTGATGAGATGAAGCACGTGTGATTAGAGCTAGGCAGATCTCCTTACTCAGAGGTAGGGTTGTTTATAGTTTGTTTCGTTGTTTCTTTGCTTTTTCCCTACTTTGCAAACGGATTTTCACAAAAGTTTTTGTTGCAAGGACACAGGAAGCAGCACTCGCCCTCATGGGCTGAATGGAGGGGGGAAACAAAGCCTGCAGGCAGTTGGACTCAATGATCCTTATGGGTCTCTTCCAAAGAGGGGTATCCTACATTTCTAGGATCTGGTCATGATTCATGCTGTGGATTTACTTATTTATTTAATTTTGTACTTAAACATCAATTTTATCAGCAAAGTGGGGGAGGTTGTACAGCCCCCATTTCTGCCAAAAAGCCCTGAACTCCAGCACACCTGGAAGAGGAATTATATAAATTATATTAAGACCTAAATCCCGAGGCCTATGAGTAAATAAACATCTCTCCATCGCAAAGCAACCACCTTTTTATTTCACCGGATTCAGCCGCCCTCACTGCCCCAAGCGCTGGAGGAGGGGGTCAAAAAAAGAAAAGAAAAGAAAAGAAAAAATAAAGAACCGAACCCAGGCCGGGTGGAAGGCTTCTGACGGCTTTTAACGCGATTTCCCACGCTTGAGGAAGGGAGGGGGGGTTAAAAAAAAACGGCGGAGAAGTGAGAGAGCTGCGGCGGGGGAACGCGCCCCGGGGAGCGGGGCCGAACCGAACCGAACCGAACCGAACCGAACCGAACCGAACCGAACCGAACCGAACCGTGCGGGGCCGTTCCCTCCCTCCCCGCTGCCGCGGCGGCCCCGGAGCGCGGGGGGCGGGCAGACCGGGCTCGCATCGCCTCTGCTTTGGAGGGCGGGGGAGGAAGCGGAGCCGGCGGCCGCGGGTTGTTTTAGGGTTTGCTTTGGAGCGGGGAAGCCGGGAGCGCAGCCAGCGCGCACAGCCCCGAGCCCGGGGGTGAAGTTCCGCTGCGAGGGCAGCCCGCCTTCTCCAGCCCATCCGCGGCACAACTTTCCTGCCCGGCCCCAGCATGAACCAGACGGCCGGCGTGTCCAACAACGTGCGCTGCTCCAGCGGCAAGGGGCCCAAGGTAAGCGGGGCTGCCCGGCTCCCCTTCCTTCCGTCCCTAAACCTGTAGCCGAGAGCGTTTCCCCTAAAGCCGAGGCAGCAGCACCCTGCTCTCCCCTCCGTCCCAGCACTTTGCCAACTTCAGGGTTTCTCCTTGGCACCCGGGTTCACCCCTTCGGGGTTGTGTCTTGGGGAAGTGATCACCGGGTTTGTAGGGACTGAAGATGCTGCGGCCTCGCGGTCCCAAGTGCTGGAGCGCTCCGAACTGGCGCTCCTGCTTCAAACGGGTTAAAATGCTTTGAAGATGAAGAATGGTGCTGGTGTGTTGTGTGGGATCAGGTAGAGCTGCCGCGCTCACTTCTTGCTACAGTGTGTTTGCCTAGTCAACAGCTGGAAAAAATAAATAGCTGAGATAAAGCACCTGATTGTGCACTCAGCTGAATGTGACCAAAATGTAATTGGGTCCTCGCACCTGAGCACCTGATTCCAGTCAAATTTGTACTGTTTTGTGTGTTGTTTTTTTTCTTTCTGGTATTAACAAACATGGTCCTGGTGTTTGCCTTTATGACAGTGCTACGCTGTAAGGTTAAACTGGAGTGGTGTGGGTTTGTGCCTTCTCGTAGGCGTTTCTTCTGCAAGTCTTCAAAGTGCATTTCGGTGTTTGCATTTCTGTTTCGTGGGGTTTTATTTATTTGTTTATTCATTTCCTCCAAGGATCTCAGAAACACTTTTTGTCACGAGGCACGTTGTTGTGCTGGCTGATGGGATGCGCCTTAGAGAAATACAAACTTCATGGTTTGCCGGAAATGGTGCTGTGTTAGCTTCTTTTGGTTTATCTCTCAACACGGACTTCGTGTTCCATCTTCTAGGCTTGATGTCACGTTATTGTTTGAAATGCCAGTGCTGCTGCTCACCTGGTTGGCAACTTCATTCCTAGTCAGTGCAGACCCGTTTCCTGCAATTTGGCAGACTTAGCCACGCAGATTTACATCATACCTCTCCTGCAGAATGAATTCAGTTATTGCTCCTTTTATCATCTGATCTTTGAAGGATTAAACCCATTAATCATGCATCTGCATGAGTATTAAAAGATGCTGTGCGATGAGGGCTGTGGAAGTACACAAACAGTTCAGATGAGTCTGCTGAGTCTGTTTACTTATCTCCATGACTAATCATATATTTCAAGTTAAACCCATTCATGAGCACTTTGCATAATCAGAGAGCCTGAAATTGGAGGTCCTCCATGGATCTTGCCTGTAATTTCAAAGCTGAGCCTCCGTTCTTTGTACATCTTGGTTTTGTTTGAGTTTTGGGTTGAACAGATGATGTTATTGATATTGTATCAGTAATAATTTATTTTATCAAGCTGCTGACCTAATGCTTTAATGCATAAGGAAGAGATGGGGCTAAAATGGTTATATTCGTGGCACACTGTAATTGATGTGTTTGTCATTGGCTTGAAGGCATCCTCATCTTATTTTCAAATGCTGTAGGAAATGCATGTTCTTTTCCATTGGAAATAAGTATATTTTTTCAAGTCAAAAGATTAACATGATTGATGGTTTCAGGTTTTTAATTAAAACATAGAAAGCTCCATGCTTCACTGATTCCAGGAAGAGTTCAGAAATGGGACTGTATAAAACAGGGCTGAAAAACAAGAAAACCCAATGTGATAGACTAGAAAAGAGGCAGAATAGAGGAGTGTTTTGTGACACTGACTTCTAAAGCATGGAAATACTTGTGGGATGTTATCCTTTCCCCCCAGAAAACCAGGTATAAAACAACAACAAAACAAACAGAACTTTTCTGACCTTCCTGATCTCCCCTTCACTCATTGGCCAGTTTTAATCAAAACTGACAGTATGAAAGTGTTGCAAACACTGACTTTCTACAAGTGTCTTGGAAATCAGTTACTTAATAGAGAAGAATAACAATTTGATACCTGAGCAGAAGAAGCAGCAGGGGGAAATCTGCCCTTACCTCTTTTACTTGCACTTTTTCATCAACTTAGCACTTGGATATAAATACGCCATGGACTGTTTAAAGACTGAGAGAGAATGGGAGAAAGAAATGAGTGCAGAGTAAACTTCCAGAAGAAGTGGAAGTTGTTGGTAGGAGAGCAGCAGTGATGTGTGAGAACTGGGGTATTTGCAAGAGGCATTGGGTTGTGCCAATACTGTGGTTCAGAAATCCACCGCAAGTCAAACACCCTTATTTTCTCTGTTCATGACATAAGATGGTTTTGTTGTTGTTGTTTTTTCTCTTCTCCCCTCAAAAATACATTGGCACATTGAATCATCTAAAGGGCTGCAGTTGCCAAGTCACTGGGGCAAGGTCACTCTTCCTGGCTTTGCTGATTTTTCGTCTCTCTAGGCAATAAGCACTCAGACTCCAACTTCCCTCTGCAAGATTTACAGCTTTGCACAGATGCGAGGAGCGGTAGAGGCAACGTTTTAGAAAGAGTGATACTATTAAAAGCCTTAAGTAAATAGCTTGACTGTAATTCCAAATTGTAGTAATGCATGCCTACTAAAACATATATATATTTTTACGGGTATTTCTATATAACACATTTAACTGTTTTTAACCAGGATCTGTCTCTAAGCCACTTGTGATTGCTACTGAGAGATCACAATTTGTTGGTTAGAACTATATTTGAGAAATAGTTTGTGTACGTACAGCTTCCAATGCTCTTTTTTCCTGCCTATGACTAATCCCATCGCCTTTCCTAAGACAATTTGTGGGAGGAAGGCAACTGGATTCACCCCAATGCTATAATGAAAAGCTTTGTTGTGGGAACGTTTCTGTCGTGTTTGGGTGCCTAGGGTAGTGAGCCTTACATTGCTGAGAGTCTGCACAAAACCGGCCACTCCTCTTGTGTGGGCTAGGAGGCTTCAGCTCTAAGGAAGAGGACTTTTTTGGAAAGATGGTTCAGTTATTTAGATACAGGCATAAGGCTTTGGGGGTCGGTTCCCAGTAGGCTCCTTTTCACAGGTTTCTTGAAGGAATTAATGAGGGCTGGCTCCATACTGCGACTCAGGCACTTCGACGCTGCACGGTGCAGTTCCTGGCTCTTGGCTTTCATTCAGCAGTGCAGAGCCCCGTGCCAGCCAATATGAGGCACATAAGTTGTCTTAAATTTCATTTCTTTTATTAGATTATTTGCCAAATTAGGTGCTGTGGGAAGAAACTTTGTTTCATATTGAGACTCTGAATTTCATCCATCTTGGAGGAACGTCTAAAGAAAACATTGTGTTTTCTTTCTTTCTTTCTTTAGAAAGGAGTAATTTCTGGGTTGGAGCCCATCTGTGTACAGTGAGCAAGGAGGTATTGCAGAGAGTAGGATTTGTGGATTCGGTGTCATTTTAAGTGTTGATGAGGATTCAGAACCTCACTAGCTCCTATTATTTGGGAAACTGAGATAGGTAGCAGGAGTCTGGCTGCTCCACAGCCGGAACACTCCTGTCTGCCCTCCTGCAGATAGGCCAGCGCCTGTTCTTCAGAGAAGGGATGGAGATGGAAAGCCTTAATGTCTCCTGGGGAGAGAAAGATGTACCATCTCTTTGCTTTGTACAAAAATGCATTTAGCCAAACTGTTGGCTGCTATGCACAGTCTGCAGGGTAGGGTTTGAATCCTCCAGCTTCCTGCAGCAGTCTCATCTGTAGATTTGTGCATGCTGGTTGGCACTACACTGCTGCTGGTGATTCCATCTCTTCTGACTTCTCTCTGACTGTATCTTTGAATGAATATAGCTGTGGTAGCTGTTTTGTGTGGAGCTGTCTCAGACACAGTCACTGTGCATCTTCAATGTCAGGTCTCCTGTTGTCCCATCAGATATGGGTGCAACTTCTTTGGTGCATACTAGTAAACAAGATACGGCCCCCGCATCACGTCAGCAGTCAGTACTGAAATAGCCTGTATGTGTTCTGAGAATAATGTTTTCATTTTGCTACCTAAATTGCAATGATGTTTTGTTAGCTACTTAAATCTTTTCATGGATCTAAGCTTGAACTTATTCCTGATTCAGATCCCAGTGGGTGGTAGGAGATGAGTGTTTTCTTCTCCCAACAGGAATGATAGGAATCACTCAGACTATATGGTAAAAAAGAAATGACACCGAGTTAAAACTGAACAAATAGTGTGTGTTTCCATCATGGCTTTCTTAGCTGTGTCTTAAAGGATACATTTGATGCTATGACAGATGCTAAGCAATCACTTTTCCTCTCTTGGCTTAAAGTATGCCTACACCTTAAGAAAAGCTCATTGACTCAAAGTATTGAGGTTGGGACATCTGCCTGAATAACTGTAACTTGATTTTTAATCAGCACTAATGAATGCCTGAGGATAGCAGCAAATCACTTGGATAGAGGTTTTGTTTTGTTTTTAGTTTTGTGGGCTTTTTTTCTTTTAAAGGAGAGACAATTGTACTAATTATCAATATCAGTATGCAAGAAAGTAGATGGGAAAACAACTCAATGAAGTAATTTAAATTCTTTGTAAAAGTAAAGTATGTCAAATTAAGCTGAACTGGAAGTACAGATTGTACCTCTGCTTGCTCTCCCATTATTTTGAGAAAAGCAATGTTAACCTGTAAGAAAAAGAAATCGTAGATTTGGGGTGTCCCTGCAAAACAGGATATTTGCAAGGAGTTGTCCTGATCTAAAGGGGCACTTAGTGCTCATACAGATGTGATCAAATGGCAATAATGTCCTTTAAACACAATATGAAAGAGTTTGTTTTTTATAGCAGCTTATTCTTCAAACTGTTCTGTAATAAGACATTATTGCATCTACACTTGATGAATCTAATTCTTTTCTCTTTTACGTGAATGATGTGTGAACTTCACTTATTTCAGCTGAATTACTACTTACTTATTTTTGGTTTAATTGTGGAGATTCAGTACCTCTAAAATTATGAAAGCAATAGAGCCATAGTGTCTTAGCACCCCTGGATGCAGAAAATAAAGATAAGGAAGCTTTTGTAGCTCCCATGAAGTGGAAACAAGTTCTTGCACACTGGTTTTTACTGTGTGTGGCAAGTTACCATGTATGAGCGCAACTGTGGAGTATATTTGTGAGTTGTCCAATTTAATACTCTATGGGGAATATAAAGTTGACTTCTGCACCTAATAAGTATTAAAGTAGGACTTGGTATGGCTGCTAGGGTTTTGTAGAATGACCAGTCAGCTGTCTTCAAAATCCAGCCCTACTTAAGGGGCAGTTCCTTAAGAAATCATATTTTCATCTCAGAACATTAGTCTTAAGAGTAGTATAATATAGCATTGCATAAATGTCCCAGGTCACTCCTGCTGGATGCTCTAACCCTGTGTCGACAAAAACAGTTTTTCCTTCAGAGCTTAGAACTTAAGTTGGCAATAGAGGCAAAAATCTGTGAAAAGGAGAGAATTACTTCAATTATACAGACAGTGAAGTAAGCTGCTGAGTATAAACTACCAAACTTAACATAGTATTGATCTTAAATTCAGTGAAAACAGATAGATAGCATGACAATGAGTTTTTCTGACATGAACAAAGAAGGCAAAACTAGCCATTGTCCATTTAAGGGCCAATTAGTGCACGTCCTCTTGCCATCAGCAAGCATATCCCTCCCTACAAAATGTGTTATCCCTTTGCCCACTGTAAGTGTTGGCAGGGGAGAGCTGGGGTCAATTGAAAGGGGAGAAATGTGTTGACTTGGGAAATCTGTGGACTTCTTTGCCACTAGGATTGTAGGAGTTGGTTTGGCTGCTCATGGAGTAGCATTTGTTTTTACGTGGGGTTGAATTGTGTAGTGTTGATTCAACACTCCCTGTATCAGTTTTTAGAGATCTTCCAACTACTTCATCCTTTGTGGGGGATTTTTTGCAAAGCAGAGGAAGAAGGCAAAACCTGACAAAACTGAGAAATGTGAACTGTAAATCAAGAAAAAAGAATTCTAGGGAACTTCAGGGGAAGTGTTTGAAACTGTTTTTGTCACATTCTCTCTCTTTTTTGTAAACTGTGAGATTTCAGTTGACAGTATATGGTGGAAGTGCTGAGTTACTGAGAGATCTTCTCCTGCTTCTGTTGGTGTAAATGGAAAGACTTCAGAAATTTCTAAAACTTTAAAGCAACCAAGCATTAAGGATTTTATGAGTACGTGGGAAATTCTTGACTGTATCTCACATTACAGACAATGAAATCTGCTTTCTCTGTAGTTCTCCGTGTTCATCTGATGATTTTGTCACTAATTCCAGGCATAATCCCTTGAGAACTTCCTTGGGCCATCCTAGAGTCAGCTATCCTGTAAAGTTTCCATTAGCAGAAAATTTTGCCAGGAGGATGGTGAAATTTTCAGTGGAAGTCTCCAAGTGTCCCTCTGAAGGATATGAAGGCAAAAGGTGATGACCAGGCTGACTTAATATATAGACTACTGATCAAAAACCTACTGGTAGGAGTCACATTTTCCCCAGCTGGAGAGAATGCAATGGTGAGATAGAACCTGCGGAAGAGCTTCTGCAGTGCTTATTGATGCTACTACTTCTCTTCAGTATTTTTGGTGATGGGGAGTAAAAGGAGCAGAGTTGGTTGTAGTGCTGTGCAAGTATGCACCAGCAAGAGTGTAATTAGGCTGGAACAGCTGTTGTTTTAAGGGTTTGGAGAGACCATGAGAATGGTCCTACTCCAGATCCTTCCTTTCACCAACAAATGCTTGCCAGAAGCATTATGGCAGGGCTGTGCAGAGCTTGAGGGGTTTCCAGCAGTGTGGGGTGTTTAGTTCTCCATATCTCTGCAGTGCCCTCTGGCACAGGCAGCCTTGAGCTCTGAATCTGAATGAGCTCTGGGAATGTGTGACACCAGAGCCGTTCTTCTCCAGGTTTATTTGTGGGTGCTGCTCTCTGCTGCTGTTTTTCATCTTTAATGAGAGCTGAACACACCATAAAATTTTATTGGGTGTTTATGCTAACAAAATTAACTAACAGTTGGTGCTCTGAAAAAGCAGCCAGAGCTGTGAGTGCTATAACTGGAATCTGCATTGGCTTTTTAACTGGGGTAGGACAGGGCAAATGTGCAAGTGCCAATGTCACGTAACTGTAAACCACTTTATATTAACTTTTTATTGACTAGAACTGATTACTTGAAATTTCAAGCAAAATCTTAGTGTGATATGTGCTAAAACAAGATCATGTTTTCAGGCATTTAGATAGCTAGGAACTGTGTCAAAATGGTGCTGTTAATTTATAATACCAAGACCAGTGGGCTGATCATCGAACTAAATTAGTGGATGAACTGGTTTGATTACTAGCCAGCACTGAGAAAGAAGTATGCATTTACCTAGGTACAGGAAGGTCTAATTTGCATTTCATGGTGCTGCCAGAAATAAAGTTTGGTGTAAAGGCTGATGTTAGTGCTCAAGGGAAATATCTCAATTTGTGGATTAAGCCCTGAGTTCCACTGGTTGTTGGACAAATGGTTTTAGCTTTATATTTTTGCATTGTCACTTTAGCATAGATTTCAGTTGATTTTCAAGGCCAAACACTGCTGTCATCAAGAAAACATGTGCCAGCCTGCTTTTAACATTCCTATTTAGGAATGGTCTTGGGTGTCTACAACGAAATCAAAGCAGACAATGCTAACTGCTCCATACCAAGACTGGAACAAATACTATGCCCATGTTTTATGTTTTTGTTATTTTTTTCTGTTGGCAAAAATCATAGAATGGCTTGGGTTGGAAGGGACCTTAAAGATCACCTACTTACAACTCCCTGTCATGAGCAGGGTTGCCAAAAATATGAATGAACGCTTTCTTTAGATGATCTGCCTGCTTTTTGGTGGAGGATAATAACTTTGTAACCCATTGAGTGGAATTCCCATTCCTTTTGCCTTATGTCATTGTGTTTAAAATCTGAAGAGGAGATTATTAAAACTATGAAATGGTGAGGCACTGAGAAACAGAGCATATACAGCATTTTCTAGGTGTTATGCCTTCAAGCCCGGGTGGCCAAGAAGGCCAACGGCATCCTGGCTTGCATCAAAAACAGTGTTACTAGCAGGAACAGGGAGGTAAT
>JANHGO010000053.1:91119196-91139252 GCA_024606505.1 Aquila spilogaster | reverse complement strand
CAAATGTTTGGAAGGTTATTTTTTGGGAAATATAGCTGGTTTTACTCTCTTTTTCTGGTAGGTAGCTTTGGCTTGTTACATTTAGAGTTTTTTTTTTAATTCAGTTGTGCTTTTTTAAAGAAGATATATTTTTCCATTTAGAAATAACTCTATGGCTAAATGACAGAATAATCTGTAAAAATCAATGGGGAAAACATCAACTCCTAGGAGAAAACGTGGACACGTTAGAAAGTTATTTTCAAAACTCTGCCAGAATTTAGTAAACCGTGTTTTAGAGGCATTATCCTCAGAGGGGAGATTAGGAGTGAAGGAGGAGGCAGTCATCAGCTAGAATATTCCTGTGGACTCTGTTGCTGTAGTGTTTCAACTCCTCAAAACCTCTAATGAGATTTTCTTCAGATAACTACTGATTGCTGGTAGATTGGATTGGATTACATTAGATTAGTGTTACTCCAGTTTTACAGACAGTGGAACTAAGAAACAAGGACAGCAGGGACCAGATTTTGAAAGATATTTAGTCACTTACATATTAAAACATGACATTTGGTGGCCTCTGCACAAGTATCTGCCATTACATGAGAGGTGGGAGCTCTTTGTAGAGTTTTTCTTTTTTGTTTTTGTTTGTTTTTTGAGCATCCCAGGGGTGCTTTCCTGAAACTTAGGCCATGTAATTTTGAAGCCCACCTAACTCTCTTGCCTTCTTCTGGGCAGTCTGTGGAAGGGCAAAGGAAAAGAGTCCAGACTTCACCATTGTCTATCGATAAACCAACCGCTCAATTATTTTTCCTCTGGCTGGCAGAAGGAAGGTGTTTGTACTCGGGTGGTCTAGTGGCATCCCTGGAGACCACTAGTCACTGCTGGTGGCCTATATATCTTTGGAAATGTGCGTTTCTATCTTGCATTGATTTCAGTAGGCTTACGCATCTAAACACTTCAAATGCTCTAGCCCTTTAAAACTCCTCCTGGATGATTTTCATTTAACAGTATCCACTGCCATCAGGAGTAACAGTTTCATGTGCAGTTCCTTGCTTCCATCTTTTAACTATAAAAATGCAATCCATTTTGCACAAATGAAACACTTAGACCATGGTTTCAGGTAAATTTAAATTTGGCCTTTGAATTATTTTTAAATTAACTCAGATAAATGAATGGCATTTGTAAATACTAATTATGTGTAGTCAGAATTGGGGACCATACATGATAATGGGAGGATGCTCCACAGTGGTATTGAGGTGAAATTTTGCAAGCTAAGTCTAAAAGTGCCATCAGCTTCACTGTCACTAACTCTGGAAATAAATAACGTGCATCACCAATGAGTTACGTGACTTCAATAGTACTCAAAGCTTTATAATCATAGAATCATAGAATAGTTTGGGTTGGAAGGGACCTTCAAAGGTCACCTAGTCCAACTGCTCCTGCAATAAACAGGAACATCTTCAACTACATCAGGTTGCTCAGAGCCCCGTCCAGCCTGACCTTGAATGTTTCCAGGGATGGGGCATCTACCACCTCTCTGGGCAACCTGTTCCAGTGTTTCACCACCCTCATTGTAAAAAATGTCTTCCTTATATCTAGCCTGAATCTACCTTCTTTTAGTTTAAAACCATTATCTCTTGTCCTATCACTACAGGCCCTGCTAAAAAGTCTGTCCCCATCTTACCTATAAAACCCCTTTTAAGTATTGAAAGGCCTCAATAAGGTCTCCCTGGAACCTCTTCTCCAGGCTAATCAACCCCAACTCTCTCAGCCTGTGCTCATAGGAGAGGTGTTCCATCTCTCTGATCATTTTTGTGGCCCTTATCTGGACCCACTGAACAGATTTGATAGGACCGAGTTACTCAAGGCCTCCTATGTGTCCAAGGGCAGTGGGGATCTCGAAGAAAAGGGTTTCTAAATGTCCACCTATAATCACTGAGGGATTGAGCTGGGGAGGAGGTTAAAAGCATGCCTAAAACACAGATGAGATTTGGTTTCTCCCATTAACACTTTTTCAGACATGCTTTAAAAGAAAGGCATCAGCTTTCCCTGGCTCTCTGGGGAAAAAAAAAAAATGTTGATGTGTCCAGGGGAGGACTGGGCAGTGTGAATCCGGAGCAGGTGGGAGTCTCCTCTTGGCCCCAAAGGAGAGAAGGGTGCAGAATTCAAGATGTCCCATTTTTTTTAGCTTTACCTGGTAGGCTGCTGCTGAGCAGTTTCAGGAGGTTTCAGGCTAGTTTTCAGGAAGTCCATGTGCAGTAAAATGACAAGATCCTATTCTGAAGTGCTTAATTCTCTGCAAGGCAGTACATATAATCTAGGGTTTTGGACATTACCAATGTTTTGCCCTGTTACTAAGTTTGCTATGGACTCTTCACACTAAAATTATAAACAGTCTTCCTGTGCTTACTACATCTTGTAAAATATCATATATATCACACAGGTAAGGAACACTGATGCCCTGAACTCCTATGGGATGAATACAGAATACTACTGATTGTTTATTATTTGTAAGGTTGCAGTCCTGCAAAGGGGGTTTTGTGGGATCTCCTGTTTCATCTGGTCAGGTCTGACGGCTTTCTGCACGGCATGACCATGATATGTGAAAAGACAGAAATCCTTCACTTGGCTTCTGCTGAGCAAAACTCCTCCTTGACATTTAATTAGCTCCAGTTTGCAAAGTCCTGAACAAAAGTCACTGAGAATCTCCCTCCTTCGCTTTATTCCCATGTTTGCTGCCTGCAGAGAACAGGAGCAGAGGACTGTATCGTGACCTGAGTGTTTTAAGTTATGTTTTTTTGCTGAATGCTACTTGGCACCTTTTCACGGAGGACCTCCATTCCCCGGCACTGTTTATGGGTGGGGAAGCAGAGATGCCTGTCTTGAGTGAAGCTCTGAGGTCTCCTCATTCAAGCCCAGGTTTTTGTTCACTTGGACTTATACACGCTGTGCTAATCACTAGATTGCTCTGCTGCTCCTTAAAATATTTTGATCATGAGGTTTTGGCATTTTTTTCTCTTTGTAACATCCCTGTTTTCCCATTTCTTTCATTATATAAGGGAAAAAGGGCAGTGAAAGTTTTTGGAATTCATGCATGCTTAATTTTCTGTAAGCTGACTTGTATCCAACATTAAAGAGTCTTGCTGTCTAACCAGGCACAGTGCTTCTGCAAAGCTGCCTCTTCCTTCAAATAAAGATCAGAAAGATAGCAGGCTGAGAAAACCACGCTGTTTAGGAATGAATAGCATGTTTTATTGAACCAAAACAAGGGGGCTGCAGTGTTGCACTATTGGTGTGCATCATCTTCACTTGTGCATTGGTTGTGCTCATGGATTGATAGCTGGCAGTAGCTGGCTGCTGGTTTAAGATCATAGCTGTGCCCTGTGCTTGAAGGCAAAGGTTCAGAAGAACATGTGCGTGTTACATGAGCAGTTACAGCATATTTTGACCTTGATCTTTGGGTATAGCCAAACACAACAAGGGAAATTCAGGAAAGCACGGGGAACAGAGATGGCTTCAAGGCTGCTCAAGCAGGCACTAGCTTCCAGCATCCTAAGAAACTACTGCAACAGCCAGAGATCAGGAGTAATGGACCAGAGATCAGGAGTAATGGACCAGTTGAGTCTCAACACTGTCATGATGCTGAAATGTTTAAGCTGGGACACAGGCTACCTAACTCTGGCATGCCATTCCCAGCAGAAAGCTTCCCTTTCTCCTCCCCTCTAGCGTGAGCTTTGTGTGTGAAACCTTGAGGCCAAAGACGAGTTGCAGCGCTGTATTTTTGCAGCCAACGCAGCTCTTCTCAGCAGGGCCCTTTTTACTCTCTGGGTGACTGCCAAGCATCGCAACCCCCTCCTGCCACAGCGTATCACACAATGCGTGTCCACGCATTTACAGTTTGGCAAGCTCCCTGTGCTCTTTGCCCCTCACAGCACGCCAGTGATGGAGATCCTGATCTCCAGGGGGTCAAGTCAAGAAGTCTTCACGTGCCAGTGGCAAGTAGAGGCTGTTGTGTGATGTGCGATATCTAGCACTCCGTCCACCTCCTGTGCTGCTTTTAAGGCTCCTTCTCTCCACATGCTCTGAGCAGAAGGTCTCAAGCCTGGCTGAGAATCGGGACTGTTCCGTCTAATTTGGTTTTATCTTTTGGCACCAGCAAATTAACTATTTTCTAATAAAACCCAGATATAATAGTAAGTTGCATACTGAATTCTGTGCCTTTCTCTTCTTTTTTAATTTTTGTGGTGTTATGGAGAAGCTATATGATTTTTTTCCCTAGCGAAAATAAACATTGTTGGACCTGACTATTCCATTTTTGCCTGTCCCTTGATTTGTAGGCTGTGCTATAGTTTCAGTTCAGTTTCTGCTGATATGGTTAGCAATTGTGGTGGGTTTGCATATTTTCAAGATGAGAACCTATGTCAAGATATCCTTTTTTTATTCTCTTCAGCTTTTCAACTTAGATCTTGGCCTTTCTTTGGTAGATTGAATGGCCAATATTTGCACCCATTGACTGCTGTCTTGGCATTTGAGGGGTTTGGGTTCCCAACCTGAGATTCCCCCTGTGAGGTGACTGTTTCTAGAAGGTCTTTAGCCTCCCACAGGAGAAGAATGAGGTCATTTATTCAGCAAAGTTAGGTAGCTGCATATCGCTTTTTAAAAATCCTAACCAAAGTATGTATACATATTTTTTTCACTGTGGAATTAATCTATTTAGATATTTAAAAAAAATAGCTCCCTTTCATAAGAGGAAAGCGTTTACCATGACATCCATTTCATCCTGCCCCTTTCCATCTGAAAAGGCTTAAGTTGCAACCTGTTTGGTTTTCACTTACTTCTGTAATTCTCTTTTAAAGTTCCTTTCACGGTGCACTGCAGAAGGAGGAAAAAAAAAAAGAAAAGACATGGAGAGATTTTATATGCTAAGGAGGCCACTTCAGACGGAGGCAATTAATTGGCGTTGTACAACTCATACAAGAAAATCAGGCAATGTGAACTGAAGATCGGTCTTTGAAAATGTGGTTAACAGGCAGAGCTTGAAAGTCTCCTGCTGCAACAGGCTGGGCTGAGGGCATGGTGATTTGATCCTGAGTCCTAAGCAGTTTCCTTACTGCAAACCGAGATGAGGACCTTGGTTCCCTCCATCCTCAGATTGACAGGTATGGGATAATTTTGTTCCATTCAGCATGGGAGGCAGCTCTTACATAAAGGTAGTCTGTGATTATTTTTTTCTTTTTTTTTTTTCCATACCAGTACCTATTGAATTATTTTTGAGGTATTTATCAAAAAAAGAGCATGAATGTTTCCCATCATAATAAAACAAGTTCTCTAGGCTATGCTGAAGGTCCCTGACTGTTTTACTCATTACAGCTGTGCAAAGTTGATGAGAAATGCTGCCAAACAAATCCTCTGCTGCCTGGAGCAGCCTGTTTGAGAGGGGTGAGCGACTTCCCACGGGTGCATGGCTACTGAAATCAGCCCTACGCTCCTGCTGACCGTGAGCTTACGATTTAATTCAGCTCACTGGTTGGTAACTCAAACATAAAGAATAGTACCCATCTGTATCATCTTTCTTTGTTTGTGCAAGAACATGGCCAAATTCTTTGCTGGTGTCGGTGTTGCTACAGTCAGTGGAAATGTGCTTGTTCACACTAGCAGAAGTTTTGGCACAGCTTCTTTGTAAACAGTCAGACACCCCCAAAGAGGGCTCATGCACATGCTGAGAGCTACAACTGCTCAGCCCCAAGAGGGAGAACGTCCATTAGGGGTGGAGGACTGGTTGGATCCACCTCAAAGTCCAATCATCCAACGAATGAAATGGTAAGATGGAGAAAAACAGCTACTAATGCCTCTGCAGATTAAAATACTGGGAAAGGGTCCTACTCCAGGAGTACCAAAGGTATACAAATTGACTTCACTGTGACTTGGGCCTAAATCATCTTTGAGGACCTGGGCAGCAGTCCAGTAAAAACCAGATTTGTGCTCTACGCAACAGATTTTCCCTGGTTCACCCTGACACATTGCATTTCTGGGGCATATTTTATGCATATGAAATATTGCTAGGAAAGCCAAGATAGAAGATTCACATATACCTTCTCAGACAGGAGTTGGGAGGTCTCTGTCTACATGTGATTTTTTTTTCACCTTTTTTTCCAGACTCAAACCCAAGTGTAAACCCAAAAGCTTGGGGTCGTCATGCAGATTTGTGACATACCTTGCAGACTGGCAGGACTATAAGGCAAGAGGTGATTTACTGTCTTTCATCAGCTCAGTTTTTCACTGTGAGAGGAATTATGTGTGTCCTTTGTTTAATACATAAAGTAATTCAGCCTGCTACTCTATGTTAAAAATTAGAGACTAGCTAAGGCTGCAACGTTCCTTTAAACTGAAGGACTCGGAGTGCGGGGTCCAAAATGGCAACGCTCACACCATTGCAACCAACTGGGGAATAAGCCAGGCCAACCAGAGCAGTGACAAATGTTCCTTAGCTGCCTCCCAAGATGAGAACCAGAAGACCAACTACCTCAAGCGTATGCATACCAGTGCACGCAGCCTCGGGAACAAACAGGAGGAACTGCACCTCTGCACCCAGTCACAAAGTTATGATATCATAGGAATAACTGAAACATGGTGGGACAACTCACATGACTGGAGGATCGTGATGGATGGCTATAGGCTATTTCATAAAGACAGAGAAGGAAGAAGAGGAGGGGGAGTTGCGCTCTATGTTAAAGGAGAACCTTGAATGTATAGAAGTCAACTATGGTGATTGTGGAAGCCCATATGAATGCCTCTGGGTCAAGATCAGAGGGGTCCTCTCCAAGGGTGATCTTATAGTAGGTGTCTGCTGCCAAACTCCAAACCAAGATGATAAGACCAACGAAGCAATATTTGGGTCACTTAAGCAAGCTTTAGGTCAACAGAACCTGGTTCTTATGGGTGACTTCAACTACCCAGACATTTGTTGGAAGAACAGTACAACAGCTTACATGTCATCCATCAAGTTCCTTGAATGCGTAGAGGACTGCTTCCTCATACAAATGCTAGATGTGCCAACGAGGAATGAGGCACTGTTGGACTTGCTACTCACAAACCAGGAAAACCTGCTTTGTAATATCTCGGTTAGTGATAGCCTTGGCTGCAGGGATCACAGTATTGTGGAGTTTGGAATCCTGCTGAGCACTCTGAAGGTTAGTACTAAGACAAAGGTTTTAGATTTTAGAAAAGCAAGCTTCAGCTCACTCAGAGCTCAGTTGGGAGGGCTTCCATGGGAAGCTTCCATGGAGGATAAAGGAGCTAGCGAGTGCTGGGAGTTTTTCAAGAACACTCTCCTGGAAGCACAAAACCAGTTCATCCCTTGTAAAGGCAAGGGAAGTAGGTGGAACAAGAGACCTCCTTGGCTTAACTGTGAGCTTCTGAGTCACTCAAAACCACAAGAGAAGCGCACCAGAGATGGAAAAGCAGACAAATACCTGTTTAAGAACTACAAGGGCATTGCCAGGGTGTGCAGAGATGCAGCTAGAAATGCAAAAGCTCAGCTTGAATTGAAATTGGCCAGAGATGTCAAAAGCTACAGGAAAGGGTTCTTCAGGTACGTAAACAACAAGCAGAAACAGAAGGAAAATATTGGTCTGCTATTAAACAGGAGAGGTGAATTAGTCACCAACAATGCTGAAAAGGCAGAGGTTCTCAACACTTTCTTCACCTCTGTCTTTACCAGCACTGTTGGGCACCAGGCCTTAAGAACAAAAATCCAGGTTGATGCAAACACAGACCCACCGTCCGTGAAGGAAGAGTTGGTATGTGAACTATTACAGGAGCGTGGGCCCTGACAATATCCACCCGACGGTGTTAAGAGAGCTGGCTGACGTCATTGCGAGGCCGCTCTCCGTAATCTTGGAGAAGTTGTGGAGACCTGGGGATGTCCCGGAAGACTGGAAGAAGGCTAATGTCACTCCTATCCACAGCAAGGGCTTAAAGGAGGATCCAGGAAGTTATAGGCCCATCAGTCTTACTTCAGTCCCTGGGGAAGTTATGGAACTAATCCTCCTGGGGGCTATCACAAGTCAAGTGAAGGACGTGACTGGGAAAAGCCAGCATGGATTCACCAAGGGCAGATCATGCTTGACAAACCTGATCACCTTCTACGACAAAGCAGCCTGCTCAGTTGATGAGGGGCGAGTGGTGAACATTGTCTACCTGGATTTCTCCAAGGCTTTCGATACAGTTTCCCACAGCCTCCTCCTAGAGAAACTGATGCGTCGCTGTCTAGACAAGTGGGTGAGGAACTGGCTGACAGGTTGCACCCAGAGCGTGGTGGTAAATAGCTCCTTTTCAAACTGGCAACCTGTCACAATTGGGGTCCCTCAGGGATCGATATTGAATCCAACGCTGTTTAGTATCTTCATAAGTGATCTGGATGATGGCATCAAGTGTACCCTGATGAAGTTTGCTGATGATACCAAACTGAGTGGGGAAACGGACACATCAGAAGGGAGAGCCACCCTGCAGGAAGACCTGGATAGGCTGGAAGAGGGGTCTAACAAGAACCTTATGAAGTTCAACAAGGACAAGTAAGGTCTTGCACCTGGAAAAACATAATCTGGGAGTGCAGCACAGGCTGGGATCTACCCAGCTGGGGAGCAGCTCTGTGGAAAGGGACCTAGGGGTCTTGGTGGACAACAAGCTCAATATGAGCAGTGTGCTGCTGTGGCAGAGAAAGCCAACAGGATGCTGGGTTGCATCAACAAGGTCATCACCAGCAGAGGTAAAGAAGTCATTATCTCTACTCAGTGCTTGTCAGGCCCCACCTGGAATACTGTGTTCAGTTTTGGTCCCTTATATACAAAAAAGATGTGGACAGGCTGGGGAGGGTCCAGAGAAGGGCCACAAAGGTGACCAAAGGACTGGGAAGCCTGCCATATGAGGAAAGGCTGAGAGAACTGTGTTTGTCCAGCCTTGAGAAAAGAAGGCTTGCGGGAGACCTTACCACCATGTTCCAGTATTTGAAGGGTGGCTACAAAGAAGATGGAGACTCCCTTTTTATAAGGAGTCACATGGAAAAGACTACAGGTAATGGATACAAGTTACTCCTGGGGAGAGTCTGACTGGACAGAAGAGGAAAATTTTTCACAGTGAGAATGATCAGCCATTGGAATAATCTCCCCAGGGAAGTGGTGGATTCCCCAACATTGGACACTTTTAAAATTCAGCTGGGCAGGGTGCTGGGCCATCTTGTCTAGACCATGCTTTTGCCAAGAAAGGTTGGACCAGATGATCCTTGTGGCCCCTTCCAACCTGGTATTCTATGAATTCATCTTTGCATTCTTAGGTTTTCCTATCTGATGTTTCTTGGGGGCTAATGATGCCCATGGAGCTGGCAGGGTTCAAGCACTGTCTGGTTCAAGTACTGATGGGGCAATCGGAGGGCATTGTCCTCCTTAACTTGCCTCAGAGAAGTTTTGGGCTCTGTCATTTGTCCTGGTGTATATCCTCTCTTGAAAATAAATATCTCGTTTTCCAAATACTCTCTCTTCTTCTCACTTTCCTAATCAGTGTGGTTTTGCAGGTTAATTACAGAGATTTGTGGTGGTTAATTATGCAGGTTAGTTGCTCAGGAGTTGTTGACCTGGAGACATTACTTCATCTTAATCTATTCTGTTTTAAGTGTGGATTGCTGACAGGTTCAGGTCTAGTGATCTCAAGGGCTACTTCTATTAACCAAACCTGTCCTCTTTTTTTCTAGAGATGAGGTTTGTGCTTTGGGAACTAAAGGCTGTGGGTTCAGTGCCACCTTTTATAGGACCTTTTCTAGTTTCTAGTGTGTTTTATCCAGGGATTTAGGTAGATGTCAGAACAGAAAAAATTCAATACCTGTTTGAAAGCTGCAGAATAAAGTCAGGCATTGTAGCATTTGAACCCGTAGTACAGGCTGTCCATGCGTTAACGTGGCTAATGGAAGAACAGAGAATTTGCAGCTCTCAGTAATAATGCAGCACATTAGCTTCTGATTCAGTGTTGACTAAGCTGGCACAGTTTTGCCTGAAATATTTGAAGGCAGAGCTCTGTTGACCAGTCCTGAAGTTTTTCTTGCAGCACAGCTCTTGCTCTAAGCACACCAGTATGCATGGAAGCAACCCATGCCCCTGCCATGCACATAAATCTAACGCAGTAGTAACATAGAGATTTTTTTTTCCCTCTTAATATGGAGAGAAACCCACCTCAAGTCTCATACCAGCAGACTGCAGAAGTGATTAATGGTATAATTGGATCCAGTCTTTTTTTCTGCTCATTCAAGTTTTTTACACAAGGAGCCAGAATACATAAAAATCTATAAAGGATGAGGTTTCAATTCTGCACTTTTTTTGTGCATGAGTCAACTGATGAGACTGGAGCTGATTAAAAATCAGAATTTATCTTTCCTCCAAATTTTTGTCAAAATTGGTATGGTTGCATAAACAGAGCTGGTTTTCTCAATCTGGCTTCTCCTGATGGAAATCTGTTCCAGTGGATATCTTCTGCCAGATCTTGTTGAAGAACATATGGATCCTAAAACTGCTGTGACTGAGGAATGAGGCAGTTGTCTGTTTTTGCATTAAAAAAAAAAAAGGAATATTTAAAAATCCACAACAAGAAGAGGAACCACTGTTTTGGGACTTAACATCTCTCCATCCACCTCCAGTTTCAGCTCTCGGTCTGAGCAGAATTCCCGAACACTGATCTTCCTTTCTGGGAAAACAGTTTTAGCATGTATGTAGCCATGCACATCTCTCTGGAGCAAACAAAGCATCACACAAAACTAGATTCAAGACAAAAATAAAATTAAACAAAATAAATACATTTATTGCCTGTGATGGAAAGCTGCAGGTGTGAGACAGAGGCATATTCAAACTCAAGATGCAAAGCCTGCTATCAGGGAGCTGAATGTGCTGTCAGATAGATAAACAAAAAACACTGTAGAAGGCAGCACATTCATAGTAACATTCAGAGAGATGATATATTCCAGACAAAAGGCAAGCATCCTAATATGTATCCTTCAATTGCGCGTGCCAAAATAAGTCACGGAAGTGTACTTTCTTACAAGGAATATATGTATCTTCTAATAGCAATCCTGAATTTGGCTTATTGGCTCAATTCCATTCTTTTTACTTGTTTATGTGAATAGTATTTCTAACACAGTTAGTTAAGCAGGTTACAGTTTGTGGGTTTTTGCCAGCTTCTGTAGCATTTCTCCCAGCACAAGTGGTTACTGGCTAAAAATCCTCCAGGGAGGGTCAAGCGTTGGCAGGAAGAAGTCCCAGTTCCCGCAGGGACTTGGCTGGGGCCTCAAGTTAAAATGGAAATGTCACTGGTTTGCTGCAGTAAAGGAGCAAAGATGCTTCTTTCCCAACACTGACATCCCAGATGTGCTTCCCACGTTATTTGAAATTCATGGAAAACAGATATTTATAGCACCACACTCATTAATTCAAATAGAAATGAAGTCCCAGATAGTAAGCAAATGTTTTCAACTTTCATGTGCTCAGTTGCATCAGCCTATTCTTAGCTTATTCATTCCAGGTTGTGATCAAACTGGATTAAGACATGCATTCATACGTAGTGACAAGTTTGACGCAGTGCCTTGAAAGGTGGAAGGATAGTTAACTGATTTCCACAGCTATCAAAGTATTTGCTTGTAATTAGCAATCAGAAGCCTGAAACGATTTTGTTGCAGCAGGGATAAATCTTTAAATAATGCTGGCGCATTTCCCAAAGCTGGCCTTATACTGGCCTCTGCGGTTAAGGCAAATGAACAGAATTAGAGATGAATCAAAGGAAAAAGTGGCACTGGAGAGAAAGGGGCAAAAATCAAGTATCTTTTGAGAAGATGTCTATCACAGAATCGCTTTGCATTTGAATCACAGTGAGCCTTTTATGAGAGATGTGTGCTAGTTGCTTTTAAACTGCTCTAAGAACACCCCTACTGTTCATCATCCTCAAAAATAAACAACAAATAACGTGTGAAACGTGGAATCAGAGAGGCAAAGTGTTTTGCTCACTATCTCATTGCAGGTCAGTGGCACAAGGTGGGGGGAGGCTTGTAGATCCCCAGTTCCCACTGCTTAGACATTGCTGGCCCTTCTCAGTAGAGGCTGTCTGGAAGGGGACAGTCAGAGCCCCAGCTGGCTTTCCTGGGGTGTTTTTGATCCTGAGAGCTCTTGCCGATGGATGGCAGGGGTGACCTGGGTGCCTCTGGCTGCTGCTGCTGAACTCAGAAATGGCAGGAAGATGTAGCTTGGAGCATTCAAGCCGTCTCTTGTTTTGGGGGATGCGCGTGTGCTTTGTACCCTGGAGTACAAGCTTGAAACGGCTTGTTAGGGGAGGTCTTACACAGCTGATTGCTAATTGTGGTAGGAGGTTTTTCGGTGCCAGGAGGGGACTGTCTCCAGCTGACCACGAACTGCAGGGGAAAAAGGCCACCTGAGCGTGCAGAACAGATTTCAGCTGAGCTCTGGAGAAACATGGGTGCTGCTCTCAGCCCCGGTGCAACTCACGGCTCTGGCAGGGACCAGGAAGGTGGAGGGCCCTGCTTCAAGTCTCCAGTGTGTTAGGCAAGACGATGACCATCACCTTAAATGAGTTCTGCTCTCTTCTGGACCAAGTCCGTTGGTTCTCTGTCAACAGAAGACTGAATTACCTGGTGTGGCCTGAAACCTGGGTGCCAGCAGCTGGCTGCGAGTCCTGTGCCGCTGCGGTACGACTCGTTCCTTTCCCTGCTGCACTCCTCGTGTTAGAGCACTCTTCAGATTGCTACCCTGTAATCTGCCAGCAACAGCTTTTGGAGTGAGTATTAGCGGGAATGAATTAATTGTCCCTGGTATCCCTAGGCACAGTGCTCCTTTCTCAGCCGCTGCTTCCCTATGTGGTCTCTTCTGTAACGCCTGGTCCTTATGGAGAGGCAGCAGGAGAAGGGTACGTGACGTCCCTGTGCAGAACAGCCTGCACATTTCTGTTCCCTTAGACCGACGGGCCGCCTCTACTCCAGTAGACTAAATGTGCCTGGGACAGTTCTCAGACACTGAAGCCATCTGGCATAAACTGCCTGCATCTCTATGGCTAACCTCTTGGAGCCTCCCAAAAAGGGTGCCGATTGCTTTTCAGCAATCCTTTTCAGCAATTTCACCTGGGTTAAGTCCCAGGCTGCACCCAGGAGTTGCTTGGGGGAGCACTAGGTGGCAAGGGCCAAAACCATGCCCGTGACTGTGTTAACAATTTAACTTTATAAAGACCTTAGTGCTAGTGCCCGCGAGTGGTACTTAACACTGGTTAGTTTATTAGCACAGAGACACGTGGCCCCTTCCCTTTTTTTTTCAGGGGACTGGTCCCACAGTCATGCCCAGTGCTTCTGAGTGCACAAGGAGCAGGAAGATGCCAACACTGTGAGGCCTTAGTGAAGAGAACAATCTTTTCTTAAAATCATGCAATTTCCTGATTTCTCTACCTGGCTCCAAGCTAGGACTAAAATCCAGAGGAAAACCTCTCCTGAAGTGTTTCGCTTACTCTCACAAGTCAGTAAGTAGTTTCATAGCATCTTTAGAGAATAGCAAAATGAAAGGACTGGAAATGAACGCTGGCATCCTAAAGGCACCTTGGCTTTTTTTCAGCGTCTTTTCAAGGTAGCCATTCTGTTACTTAGATATTGGAGGCACTTGGGCAGAGCTTCTTCTTTAAAGACCCATGAATGGATAGACTATGTGTCAAAACGCAATTTAAAAATAAAAAAGGCACATAATAAAAACAATGTCATTCCATAACTCTTAGTACCATTAAACCAGTCAGCAGGGGATGTAGAAGTCACCCAGAAAAGAAAAAGCATGATAATTTTTTAGAAGAACATAGGCTGCTAAATTACTTTGCAGCTTCCAACCATCTGGGGAGAAAAATAAAGTACGCTCATCCCTGCTTGAACTGATGAATTGAAACTGCAAAAAAGACGGGGGTTTTGTATTGCTGGTCTGCATGTTAATTCAGAGCCTGGAGCTGGTGGACTCTGCATTGACTGAGCATAGTTAGCACAGCGTGCATGTTGAGAACTTGCCTCTGTGATATACTGTGAATAATTTCATTCTGGTAGAAATGGTTGCTCAATGGCATGTACAGAGAGTAAGATCTTTAGTCTGGTTTCCTGGGGAAATGAGGTGTTACATGATCACAGCGTGTGTGTGAATGTACACTGGCTTCTCCTGTTCCTCCCCAGTAGTTTTTTGATTCAACTGCCCAGTATCAACCAGATCTGATGAAAGGCCCGACAAGCTTCATGAAAATCAGTGCCTTCATAGAGGAGAGAGACTCTTTTTCTGCCTCCACCATATAAAAGGCTGCAGTATGTATTTACTTACTGGGACACTGGAGGCACTGTGCAAAGGAGGATTAATAGGAATGCTCCAGCCAAGGGAGAAGCATCAGTGGGAGTTGATACCTTGTTAGAGAATCTAGCCATGAGCCACTGAGCCATGGAAGACCAGACTTCGGTAGCTCCATTGCCCAGAGAGCTAATTCTTTTTTTTTTTTCCCCTTGTTTTTCTTGCTCTCTGCTCTTCCAGCCATCAGTATAATGCTATTTTAAGGGCTTTGGGTCATGAACAAATAAAGAAGATACGGCATCCTGCTTAAGACTTCTGGAAAGCAGCCCAGCAAAGAAATTACTAGCAAAGAAACTACCATCTAGAGCATGCTGCTTTCCTGAGGCAACAACATAATGGTGAAGCATCAGGTCTCTACATCTTCCTTTGAACTTGTGGGCGTTCCTGCTGTAAGGAAAGGTTGGGCCCTTTGTGGGTGAGGAGCAGCTATTGCTGTAAGGACTGGCTGTGCCGTGACGGGGTTACGGACCTTTTGTAACACAGCCTGTGACTTGAGCCCTCAGGACCAGCAGATGAAAGGGAAGTGTGTAGTTTTTAGCAGGCCTTGCTCATTTTTGGAGTGAGCAGGTTATTTGTAATATCTAATGAGTTGCTATGAGGGGTGGGATTCCTTGGGCAAATGACCCCTGTACAAAGCCCCAGGTCTGTGGGACTTGTGGTGACCCAGGGGAGGCTGAGCTAACACTGACTAATGACTCCAGTGACAGCACAAGTGGAAATAGAAAGAAAGCAGTTTCTGTAGGAGCAGTTGGGCAGGAAAAAAAAAAAATCTGTGTCCAGACTTAGCGTCCTTTGGTGCCTTTCAATAGCGTGGTTATGTGTGCAAGAATTAAAAGAAAAAGGAATGGAAACAGCTAACGAGCAATTTGAGCCACACTCACAAGATGTGATTGTACATGCGAGTGCCATTTACCTAGATACATCTTCAAATAAGGATTTCCACACTTCCTTCCTTTGCATGAGAGGAGCTCTGTGTAAGCATTCATGAAACTATCCCTGTCATCCTTTATCATCCTTCAAATTATTGATCCTTATCATCCTTCATTCCCTTCCCTGTTTCTCTCCTGTCTGCTTGTCTATGTGTGCTGTCTCCTCTTTGGAATTTGGCTTGAGATTTCTGGTGCACAAGCTCTCTTTCTATTCTGATTTATATAGCACATTACACAATGGGTCAGAGCCCATACCTGATGAAAATATGGTACTACTTTTATAATAGTCATACTTCACACACACACACACACAAAGATACTTACTCCTTTTTTTTTTTTTTTAAATGAAAAGAGAAATGTGAATTCTCTGCCTTTTTTTAAAGAATTTTCCAGGTAGAGTTGCTTGTGGGTTTTTGTTTTATTTTGTGGGCTTTTTTTCCCCAACTACAAGGGACTTTTATCCAGAATTTTACAGTGTTTCTCTTTTTCCCTGGGCCTGGTTGAAGTTTGGCTAGTACTTTATCAGGTCCTGGGTCCTGTTCCTGCCTTATTTCTTGAATCTTTTTTAACATTTGTATAATTCTTGGTAGTAACCTGCCCAATTCCATTCCCACTGTATCCATACGGTAGCATCCTCTCCCACTTTGAACGAGTAGCTTGGATAATAGCAGCAGCATTTTACTCTTGATGCACAGACCTGATTCTCTTTGCCACAGGGAGTTAGATGCTTGGGTTCATCCAACCTTACTGACAAATTTAAGTGAGAAGGCTGGTCCCCTGCAGGCTCTCTTAATAGTCAGTGGGGTTTGACGGACATGCCCAAAAGTAATTTTTCCCACCTGATATATGAAACATTTTCCACAAGCATCTGCCCCAGAGCTTTCAGCCTTGGCCTACACAGTGTCAGTGTTTGGCCATTGCATTTCTTGTGCTGAAAAAGGTTGCAGAACACTCATATATTAGGAAAATAGACTAGTGACATTCCTGCTGTTTTGATTTCTATTATAATAAGAAATAAGGCATTTGGTAATGAGTTTTTCTTACGTATTGTCTGTGTTTTATGACTACATTGCTGCAGTTTATATGGCTAACTGTATATTTAACAAACTTAAAAACAAGGTCAATATATCAACAAATAGATCATTAATGGGGATACATGAGTTACAAATGAAGAAGCACAAACCAAGATGTTTGGAGTCACCTGAAGTGCAGTGAAAAAGGAAGCTTGTGAGAGCAGATCACCCAGGGCAGAGCCTGGCTAGCTGACACAAGGTGCTGATGATGGAGCAGGGCGATTACGGTGCTGGATTGAAACTCCACCTTGGCAGATGGGCTGTAGTTTGACCTCTTTTGGAGAGGCCATAGCTGAACTCATTGAGGGAAAACATTCCTGGGCATAGACTGTAGTTAGAGGTAGCTGCACTCCCAACTTAGTGCCTTGAGTCAAAAGCCAAAAGTCAGGTGGGATGACTGGATCATTTTTTATCTATTTGTACACATGCAAAAACTAAGAGCTGTGCCCTACGACTTCTGCATGAGGCATCCATTCCATATTTTGCATCCTATATTTCTAAAACCTGTGAGTATGTCTGGGATGCAAGGGAGACAGAATCTGCCAATTTGTCAAGAGAAGTAATGTTTCATTTAAGTTATTCCATTGTTGTTTAATGCATTCATCGTCACGTTACTCCTGGAAGGCAGGGAAGTCCTCCTTGCCCCTTTCTGCAATTGGAAACTGTGGCATGAAGAAGTTCTTTGTCCAAGGTATTTCAGGAGGCCTCTGCTGGAAGGAGGCTTGGATCGAGGTCCAAGGCTCAATTCTGAATCTGTGTAAGACGAAATCTCACTTGGGATCTTTACTGATGGGTTGGGACTGGCTACAAAGGTGGGTTACTTTTGAAAAGGACTGATTCAGGACTTTGAAACAGCTTCTGTTGTAACCTCAGAGAGATGGCGGACACAGGGATGGTTAGGAGCTGTTTGTGTAGTTCATTGATTTCAAGAAGGGGCAAGAATTTAATCAATAACCAAACTTTGGGGCTGACAGGCCTCAATAGAATTTTTTTTGATGAATAATACCCAATGTTCAGACTAACTTCTGTCAGCTTTTGTCTGTTGCTGTTTGTGAGTTTCTCATCCAAACTCTTTGTGTAGTTAACAATTTGAATTTTGCAGGCTGGCTGTTCACTTTGTTTTGCTCTGCACTGCATTCTTTGAAAAAGCATGGGAGCTTTCCTCAATATGATAACCAAGACTAGGTATTATATACCCAGAGAGGTCTTATCACTCCCTTACAGTGTATAGCAATTATAGTAGCGCTTTTGATTTATATTATATTCCCCTAGCAACCACACATTTTGTTTGCCACCTTCATTTCAGCTGCATATTGGATGAATAGCTTTGGGATTTTTTTCTTACAGTAAAAATCCTTAATCTCTTAAACAGCTCCAAATCACTTCCTTGGTCAGTGTACTAAAACTTCTCATTTTTATCATGGTTTGTCTTTTATTATTATTACTGCTTCCTCCCCCTGCCCCCCTCCCCAAGACCTGTTACTTTCTTAGGTTTTTGCATAAACTTTAAGCTTGACCACTTTATTGATTTAATACCTGGCTGTACATTTTTTTTAGATTTGAGAGGTTGATATAGGTACTCTGTGTCTACTCCAAGTTCATATTTGCAAACTTACCAACCCTATCCAAGTCTTTTCTGCAGAGTGAATGCTGGCAGCTGGGAAGCATTTACTCCATCCACAATAGTTCCACTGTTTGTGCTGCTGTTGAATTTCTGCTGTGAATGCCTTCAAGGGAAAATAGCATTTTCCCCCTCCCACTATCCACTGGGAAGAGAACCACTCAGAAGAGTTCATTTCTGTTGGGCGGGTGTTAATTTATTATGGTGTTCTAAATTTATGTATAAACAAATGTTAATCTGAGTGCAGGCAGCTTTTATAGTGACAAAGCCATCTGTAGGGGACTGATTCTAATTTCATTTCTTGATTTCTGTTTCTATTTCTAGAACACAGCTATCACTCAGTCAGAGCGAAGGCAGGTGGGGGCAGCCACAGGCAGGATCCAGTGGCCGTTGAGATGCAACCCGGCTGGTGCTAATGTGGGAGCAGTTTTCTCATGTGAATTGCTCCAAAGGCACTCCTCCCAGTCCCGACCTCTCCATGCCGTAGTTAATATCCATAGGCTCAAACCCTAAGGCTCCATCATGACAATATTTTGGCAGGGGCTAGCCCTGCAGAGGCATTAGGAGAGTAAAGAGAGTGAGCGTCAGTGTGTGAGTTAAACCTGAACTTCGTTTTCCCATCACCTTTAATGATCTAATCCCATGTGGTGGAGAGGGCAGCCCTGATTTATCTTCTCATAAACATATACTAATCATGAACTCAGGGCTTACTCCTTGCTCTCGTTTATCCAGTGGGAGCTGGACTCTTTGAGCCTATTTCAGCATCAGAGCAAGCAGCAGCCTTGCTTCGGGCGGCAGATTTGAGCATCAGTGGTGCTGAGCAGATGCATGTGTGTATGGGGAGTGTTTGGAAGGTGGGGGTATGGGAAATGACCTTTTATTCTGTGATCCGTCCAAAACTATTGTGATTGTATCATTTTGGGAAGGTTACAGGCAAATATGAAATCAACTCCTTTTGAAAATACATGTTAAATGTGAAAAGCAGCGGAGAATGAAGCGTATAGGTAGAACTGGGTATTTTAGCACAGTTTCCAATCCAGGAACCTGTGTCCCTCAAGTGGAAGGCTTTGAAAAATTTTCTTGCTTCTGGGGGGCTTTCAAGAAGTGGCATTTATCCCTTTACAGTGCCATTTATAGGGCACGCTCCTTGGCTTTTTTTCAAAGAATAGTAAAAAACCAAACTTAGGTAACTTTAGCACAAGATTCAGGAGTATTTTCTCTTACTCTGCATGTTTCAGACTATTTTGACTTTTGCAAGTGCTTTGCGTGGATTCAAATACAGGATGCAAGGAAACAAGGAAATCAACTGGTAAAATGTAATGCTAAAGCTATAGTAGGAAACACTGAAAAATATCTATGCAGTGTAAGAAAACTAATAGTTTCTGAACTGTACCACCACAGGGGTATGTGACATGAGGGCTATAAATGGCCTAGACAGACCGATCCCATTTCCCCCTCTTTGGATACCTCTCAAAACAAGTAATTTCCTTTTCATACTGCTCATCTGTGTTTATAATTGGTGGCATTTACGCTATCAGGAACAAGAGAAGTTTTGCAGTAATTTAGCTTAATTTCAATTAAAATTGAATCAACATTACACTAAATTCAAAAGACTAACCATTACCTTTACTCTTCATGGGAATACATTTTTCTCCTGTGACCTTGGCACCTCAGATAGTGCCTGAGGACATTCTCTCTCATGATCTTGGTTCAAGCAAGATGATTATGGGGAGAATTTTCTGATTTATATAACAAGAAAGGGAAATGAAACCTGTATAAAAACTTTGGGCAATCTTTGGCTCAATACTAAATTATAGCTTAATATAAAATTTATTAGCAGAAAACATATTTGTGAAAGATGGGCATGTGAGAGATTTCACCCCAGTGATGGTGCTGTACATCCCAGCTAGAAAACTTACAGAAGAAATCTCAGATGCATTGGAAGTTTATTTGAAAATGTTTCTTGTGTTTCTGTGCAGAATAAGCTTTGAAACCATGTTATAGAAAACCTTTGGATCAGGTGCTACAAATTTGAAGTAACCAGCAGTAGCAAGG
>JANHGO010000053.1:91058495-91119096 GCA_024606505.1 Aquila spilogaster | reverse complement strand
GAAGAAGTTCCCACGCACATTTGTGCAGAACTTCCTATGTATCAGTTTCTGACCATTTCCCCTCATCCTATCACCACGCACTATTGAGAAGAGTCTGACCTCGTCCCTTTGCCTCCCACACCTTAGATATTTATAGACATTTATCAGATCAATGAGAGACATCACACATCACTTGACTGTTGACCAGTCCTGATTTTTTTTTTTTTCTCCAGCAGTGTTCTTGCTCAGAGCACACAGATGTGGATGGAAAGAACCTATTCCCTTGCCATGCACATAAATCTAAGAGTAACACAGAGATTTTTTTCCTATCTTATAATATTTTTGGAGACCCACTCCAAGACTCATGTAAGCAGACTGCAGGAGTGCTTAAAGGTGTAATTGGATCTGACCCTTTCTTCCTGCTCATTCAAGTTTTTTATACAAGGAACCAGAATACATGAAGATCTATAAGGGATGAGACTTCAATTCTGCATTTTATTTTTTTGGCGTGCATAAGTCAGCTGCTGAGGCAGGAGCTGATTAAAACTCAGAATTTCTTTCCTCCAAAGTTTTGTCAAAGTCAGAATCATTTTGTAAACAGAGCTGGCTTCCACAATCTGGCTTTTCCTGATGGAAATCTGTTCCAGTGGAAGTCTTTCTGCCAGACCTCGCTGAAGAACATATGGATCCTGAAACTGCTGAGACTGAGGGATGAGGCAGTTGTCTGTTGGTGCACGTAGAATAAATAAATAAATAAGTCCCACCACAGCAAGAACTGCTGCTTGGGGACTTCACAGCTCTCCATCCTTCTCCTGTTTTGGTTCTCAGTCTGTGCAGAATTCCTTTGTGCTGAACTTCACTTCTGAGAAACCAGTTTTAGTATGGATGTAGCTGCACACTTCCCTCTGCAGGAAGGAAGAAAGGAGAAAAGAAAAAGAAAACCAAGAAACATTAAAATAATAGTAATAATTTTTTATTGCTGGTGATGGAAAGAGTAAATGAACTGAAGATGCAGAGCCTATTACAACCAGGGAGCTGAATGCACCATCTGATAAAAAACACAGTACAAGACAGTGTATTTATAGCAATATTTGGAGAGAGAACATATTCCAGGTAAAAGACGGGCTTCTAAATACGTATCACTCAATCACACGTGCCAAATGAAATAATGGAAGTGTGTTTTCTTACTGTGAATCTTTAAACAGCAATGCTCAGTTTTTGCTCATTGGGTCAACTCTGCTCTCTTAATCATTTGTACCAACAGTAGGTCTGTTAATCAACAGTTAATAAAGGAGGTTACCATTCTCGGATTTTGACAACCACTGTAACATGTCTCTCAGCATGAGTGGTCAGCTGCAAAAATGCTGTTGGCAGGGAGAAACAGCCATTCCTATGGGGTCTTGGCTGGGGCCTGGAGGTAGTATGGAAATGTTACTGCAACAGTAACAAAGCAAAGATGCTCCTTTCCCAACCCTGGTATTCCATATGTGCTTCCCACATAATATAGAATGTATGGTATTTAGGTATTTATAGCACTGTACTCATTAATTCAAATAAAAATAGAGTCCCAAATAGTAAGCAAATGATTTCAGCTTTCATGGACTCAATTGCATCAGTCTATTCTTAGCTTATTCATTGTTGGTTTTGATCAAACTGGATTAAGATGTGCATTCATACGTAGTGACAAGTTTGACGCAATGCCTTGAAAGGTAGGAGGAGAGTTAACTGATTTCCACAGCTATCAAAGTATTTGCTTGTAATAAGCAATCAGAAGCATGAAAGGTGTTTGTTACAGCAGGGATATCTTTAAATAATGACAGTATATTTCCCAAAGCTCACCTTACGGCCTTTGCAATTAAGGCAGAAATACCGAGTTAGAGATGAACCAGAGGAAAAGGTGGCATTGGAGACAAAAGGGCAAGTATCTTTTGAGAAGATGTCTGTCACAGACTTGCTTTGTGTCGCAGTGAGGTTTTTGTTGGAGGTGTGCACTAGATGATGTTTATACTGATCTGAGAGATCCCCCAAGATGAACAACAAATAGTGTCCGAAGTGTGGAATCAGAGAGTCAAAGTGCTTTGCTCGCTTTCTTGAAGGGTCAGTGGAAGGAAGGCGAGGAAGGCTTGTAGATCCCCAATTTTGAAGAGAGAATACTGGCTGCTTTCAGTAGCTGCTGTCTGCATAAGGGCAGTAGGAGCCCCACTTGGCTTTCCTGGGGGTATTTTGGTCCTAAAAGCTGTTCCTGGTGGCTGACAGGGATGACCTGTGTGCCACTAGGCTGCTGGGCTCAGAAATAACCTGAGATTTAGCTTGGAGCAATCAAACTGTTTTGCAGGTGCGCATATGCTTTGTACCCCAGTGTAGAAGCTGAAAACAGCTTGTTAGGGGAGATCTTATACAGCTGACTGCTAAGAGATTTGCATGTGCCTGTTGTGTACCATCTCCAGCTGAACACCCAGTGTGAAGAAAATATCCACTTGGTGGCACAGAACAGATTTCAGCTGATCTCTGGAGAAATGTGGGTGCTTGTCTGATCCTCTGTACGCATGAGAGCTCTACTTTGGATCTCTGGTGTGCTAGGCAAGACAGTGGCAGTCACCTTTAATGTTCTCTGATCTTCTCTAGACCAAGTCCATTAGTTTTCTGCCAACAGATGCAGGAACTGAATCATCTGGCATGGCCTGAAACCTGTATGCTAGGTAGCTGACTAGAAGCCCTTTACCACTGCAGTACATCTTGTTTCTTTCACTGTTGCATACTCCTTGTCACAGCATTTTTCATATTGCTACTCTATAATCTGCCACAAATAGCATTTGGACTGAGTGTTAGTGGGATTGAGTTAACCGTCCTTGGTATTCCCGAGCAGAGAGGTACAAGCAATGATGTGCTTGTGGAGACACTGTGTGCCCTTCTCTACCACTGCTTCCCTATGTAGTCTCTTCTGTAATGCCTGGTCCTTCTGGAGCGACAGCAGGATTAGGGTACGTGATGTCCCTATGCCTAACAGCCTGCACAATTCTCTTCCTGTAGATTAATAGGCTGCCTCAACTCCAGTAGATTAAATGTGCCTCGGACAGTTCTCAGATGCTGAAGCCATCTGGCATAAATTGCTTGCCTCTATATCGCTAACCTCTTGGAAAGTCCCCAAAAACATGCAAATTGCTTTTTGCCACGGGACCAGCACCTGTGTGAATTTGCAGACTACACCCAGGAGTTGATTGGGAGAGTGCTAGCTGGCAGAGGCCTGTGATGGGTAACAACTGAACATTATGAAGCTGTGAGCACTTGTACCCATGAATAGTCCTTGACACTGGTTAGCCTTTTAGTACATGGACACGTGGCCCTTTCCCCTTTTTTCTTTAAGGAGGCAAGTCTCACAGTCAAGTTTAGTGCTCCTGGTTGCATAAGGGGTAGGGAGATGCCAATATCTGTGGCATGTTAATGAAGAGAATAATGTTTTCTTAAAAGAGTGCACAGATTTCAGATTTCTCTACATGGCTCCGAATTAGGACTGAAATGCAGAAGAAAACCTCTCTTGAAGTCTTTCGCTTGCCCTTACAAGTCAGTAAGTATTTGTTGGCCTCTCCAGAGGACTTAAGATCCTTTCAAAGGATTGAAACTGAGCATGGACATCCCAAAGGAACCTTCTTTGGTGTTCAATATCTTCTCAAGGTTATCATTCTGTTACTTAGATATTGGAAGCACTTGGGCAGAGCTTTTTCCTTAAAGACCCATGAATAGACCATGATAGATTATGTGTCAAAATGCAGTTTAAAAATGAAAAGTCACATAATAAAAACAATATCATTCCATAACTCTTAGTGCCATTAAGCCAGTTAGCATAGGAAGCAGAAGTCACCCAGGAAAGAAAAAGCATGATAATTTTTTAGAAGAACATAGGCTGCTAAATTACTTTGTGGCTTCCAACCATCTGGGGAGAAAAACAAAGTATGCTCATTCCTGCTTGAACTGATGAATTGAAACTGCAGAAGAGACTGGGTTTTGTGTTGCTGGTCTGCATGGTAATTCACATCCCAGAGCTGGTGGATTCTGTGTTGACTGACCATAGTTAGTACAGCGTATGTGTTGAGAACTTGTCTTCTCTGTTACTATCTGAGTGATTTCATCCTGGTGGAAACGGCTGCTCAAGGGTTTGTACAGATAGCAAAATTGCTCTTATGGTTTTCTGGGGAAACGGGATGTTAGGTGGCCACAATGCTTGCGCGAATATGAGCTTGATTCTCCCATTTCTCTCCAGTAGTTTTTTAATTCAGCTGATAAATGTCAACCAGATCTATTGAAAGGCTCAACAACCTTCGTGAAAATTAGTGGCTCTGTTATATAGAGAGATTCTTCTTGTACCTCTATGATATAAACATTGCAGAGTGAGTTTGCTCACAGTTCACAGGACACTGGAAGCACTCTATGAAGGAGAATTAAGAGGAATACTCTACCCAAGGGGGAAGCATCATTTGGAGTTTATACTTGATTAAACATCAGAAGATCTAACTGTGAGCCATGGAAGAACAGACTTTAGGAGCACTGTTGCACAGGGAACTGATTTTTTTCCCCATTTTTCCGTCTCTCTGCTCTCACAACCAGCAAAAATATGTTATTTTAGGTGTTATTTTAAGGGCTCTGGTCCACAAAGACAACACAGTGTCCTGTTAAAGACTTCTGGAAAGCAGTCTGACAAAGAAATAAGTAGCAAAGAAACTGCCATGTAGAACCTACTGCCTTTCTGGGACAACAATATGATGCCGAAATCATCAGATCTCCGTATCTTCCCTTGACCTTTTGGGCATTCCTGCTGTAAAGAGTGGTTGGCCCCTTTTCAGGTGAGGAGCAGCTATTGATGTGAGTGCAGATTGGCTGTGCTGTGGTGTGGTTGTGGACCTTTTGTAACACAGCCTATGAATTGTGCCCTCAGAACCAGCAGATAAAAGGGAAGTCTTTAGTTTTTAGCAGGCCTCGTTCCATTTTGGTGTGAGCAGATTATTCCTAGTTGCTGTTGAGTTGCTACCTGAGACATGAAACGTTCTCTACAAATGTCTGTCCCAAGTCTGGCCTAGACAGTGCCAGTGTTTGTTTTGGCCGTAGAACTTCTGGCACTGAAAAAAGTTTGCAGAATCTCACATATTAGGAAACTAGTCTTGTGACATTGCTGCTGATTTTATTTCTCTTATAAGAAATAAGGCCTTTAGTAATGAGCTGTTCTCTTGTGTTACTTGTGTTTTAGGATTGCGTTCCTGTGGTTTATCACTAACTGGATGTTAACAAACAAGGTCAGTGGATCAACAAACAAGTGATTGACAGGGAGCAGGGCCTGAATTACAAACCAAAGTCTTTGGAGTAACGTGAAGTGCAGAGAGAAAGGAAGCTTGTAAGAGCTAATCACTCAGGGGAAACTGGCTGCACAACACTGATGATGGAGGAGGGCAGCTGGAGTATTGTCTGGGACACATCTCACGTGTGCTGTTAAATGAAAATTTACCATGGCAGATAGGCTGTGGTTTACCTCTCCTGGAAGGGTCATACCTGAACTCATTGAGGGGAAACTGTTCCTGGCCATAGGCAGAGGTAGCTCAGCCATGACTCTTAACAACATCTTGAATCAAGAGTTGACAGTGACGTCAATGAGATGGGATGACTCTGGACCAATTCCTTTATCTTTTTCTACACACTGGAAAGGTTTGTCCTGCTGTCTTTGCAGGAGTCAGTATTTTTCTTTGCAATATCCTTTGCATACCATATTCCTGAACCTCATCAGTGTATGTCTGGGTGCAAGGGAGATGGAACGTCCAATTAGTCATATGTCAAAGAGAAGTAATGTTTTATTTAAATCATTCCATTGTTGCATAATGCTTTCATCTTCATGTTACTCCTGGAGGACAAGGAAGTCCTCCTAGTCTCCTTCTGCAATTAGTAATGGTGGCAGGAAGATATCCTTTGTTCGAGACATTTCAGAAGACATCTGCTGGAAGGGAGATCAGACTGAGGCTGTGGGCTTATGGCCAAACCTGTGTAAGACCATGTTTCACTTGGAATGTTTACTGATGAGTTGTGAGTAGCTCTTGAATTAGGTTCCTTCCAACCAGGATGGATTCAGAATTTTGATACAGCTTCTACACTAACCTTGGAGAGTTAATGGATAAAATACAAGGATGGTAAGGAGTCGTGTGGTTCACTGATATTCAGGAAGTGAAAATTTACTAAATAACCAAACTTGGAGGCTGACTAACCTCAGTAGAATTTTTTGATGAATAATACCCAACTTTCAGACTCGCATCTGTCAGCTGTTGTCTTTCGCTGTTTGAGTTTCTCATTCAAAATCTTTTTGTAGTTCATAGTTTAAATTTTGCAGGTTTTGTATTCACTTTGTTTTCCTCTGCATTTCATTCTTTGAACAAGCATGGGAGCTTTCCTCGATATGATAACCAAGGCTAGATATATTATACCCTGAGAAGTCTTATCAGTTTCTTACAGCGTATAGCAATTATAGTAGCGCTTTTGATTTATGTTATATTCCCTTAGCAACCACACATTCTATTTGCCGCCTTCATTTCAGCTGCATATTGAACTAACAGATTTAGGGATTTTTTTTCTCACAATAAAAATCCTTAATCTCTTAAACAGTTCTGAATCACTTTCCTGGTCAGTGTGCTAAGGTTTCTCATTTTCTGTCATGCTTTTTATTTTATTACAAATATCATTTTTTTTCCCCAAGATCCGTTACTTTCTTCATTTTTTTTACATAAGCTTTAAGCTTAACCACTTTATTTAATATCTGGCTGTATGTTTTTTAGATCTGGGAGGCTGATTACACCATGTTTTACTCCCAGCTGGTATTTGAAAACGTACTGCCCTTATTCAACGCCTTTGTTCAGGGTGAGTACTGGCACTTGGAAGTTGCCTGGGAAGCATCTACAGTGCTTCCACTGTTTGTTCTGCTGTTGAATGTCTGCTGTGAATGCCTTGAAGGGAAAATAGCATTTTCCTCCTTCCACTATCCTCTGGGAAGAGAGGAACCACTCAGAAGAGTGCATTTTTGTTGGGAGGGTGTTAATTTATTATAGTGTTCTAAATTTATGTATAAACAAACACTGATTTGAGAATAGTCAACTTTTATAGTGGCAGAACCATCTGTAGGGGACCAATTCTAATTTAATTTCGTTATTTTTGTTTCTATTTCTAGTACACAGCTATCACTCACATCCCTGGACCTCTGTGTCATTAATTAACTAAAAAAAATAAATAAATTAAAAACAATTCAGACACCAAGCTCCTGACTATATATCCTGACTGTGTCAGGTCAGGCTTGGTATAGCTAAGTAGTCATCAGGTGACATAGTGAGAAAACGTGGCCTTTGGTGATAACAGTCTGAGCCTAGCTTAAGCTCGGATTGCTTTGACTCAAAGGGATCTACTTTTGCATTTCTACCATCTGTCTCCATCTCTTCTGCATCATATGACACCATAGCCAGACCCTGCACACATGCCTGTGTTTGCTTGGGCACACATTCGTTTCATAGTGCAAAGACAGGTGGGGCAGATCAGAGAGGGATGCCCTCTGCCTGGGGCTGACATAGAAGCACTTTTCTCACGTGAATTGCTTCAAAGGCATTTCTACCTGTCCTGATCTCTCCATGCTGTTGTTCATGTCTGTAGGCACAAAGTCTAAGGCTCCATTCTGACAAACGTTTTGGAAGGTACTGGCTCTGCATTAGGAGAGTGATGTGAGCAAATATCAGTGTGTTAAGATAAACTTGAGCTTCGTCTTTCTGTCACCTGTAATGATCTAATTGCATGTCATGGATGGGCTGGACCAGGAACCTTTTGTGAGTTTGTATTGATCGTGAACTCGGGGCTCCTTCTCACTCCCATTTAATTAAATGGGAGCCAAACTCTTCAACATCAGAGCAGATGGCAGCCTTGGTTCAAGTGCAGATTCAAGCATCAGTGGTGCTGAGCACAGGTATGCGTGTATGAATCTTTTTACAAAGTGGAAACAAGAAATCAATCTTTTCTTTCATGTTCTATCAAAAACTGTGGTGACTGCTTGTAACTTTCCCAAGTTTAGGCAAATATGATATCAACTCCTTTTGCAAATGCATATTATGCATGAAAAGCTACAGAGCATTAAACAAAAAGGACACATTTTAACACATTTTCCAGTTCAGGAATCTGCCTCTCTCATGTTAAATGCTTTGAAAAGTTGCCTTGCTTCTGGGGGGCCTCCAAGGAATGGGACTTGTCACTTTACAGTCCTGTTTATAGGACATCCTCCTGCCCAGATTTTTTTAAATAGTAAAACCCAAGTAGCTTTAGCACAGGATTTATGCCAGCATTGTTTTATTCAACAAGTTTCCAATAGTCACAGTCTTACCTTTCATGAATTCTTTGGATTGGTTCAAATATATGATGCAAGAAAGCACAGTGAAATCTACAGGTTAAAACATAATGTTAAAACTATACTAAGAAAACACTGAAATGCATCTATGCTTTGCCAGAAAACTAAGTTTCTAAACTGTACCACCATGTGGGTGTGGCATGATAGTAGTTTGCTATGGATAGAAGAGTCTGCAATTTTGGCTCTTCCATTGTAAATGTTTCTCCAGCTATCAATGGTGCATAGCAATCTCTGAGACATGCACATTTAGAAAAAAAAGAGAAGACGTACATTCCCATCTCTGGGAGCTATGTGCCATCTTTGCCAGAAACAATGCAGGCTTGATGGCTTGATAATACACTAGATGCCTTTATTGTTCCCAGTTATAGTATTGCAGCACATTTTATCTGACCTTGAAAAGAATTATGCTTTTATGTCCAGAAATAAAACAACCAAAAATCCAACACAAAACAAATCTAGTTCAGATTGTAACTTTAAGCCTCCTCACCAACATGGATTACTGAAATAACATCACCACTGTGCTCTGCTCACTCCACTGACTGCCTATATAGAGCAGCAGAAGGATTATGCAACTCTCTGAGAGATTGGCTGTCATAACAAGACCCCAAATCAGGTGAGTTTGATCTAAATTTGGGTTGCTGTGAATGCTTTTCAAACAGCTCTCTGTACACAGCTCCAGGTGTCTCACTCTGAGAAAGAAGTAGAGTCGTTAAAACTCAGCTTCAAGTTCTCTCATCTTCTTTCTTAGTAGTTACAGTACACATAAATATGTTTAGACTTGAAATCTCTACCAGCATCTTTTTTATAATTTGTCTTAATTAGCATTGGTCTGAATATGCAAAAGTTAAAATTTCAGTTTTGCCTTGTTCCATTCTTCCTTTTACTGGAGTAGTTTAAAGGATCAACTTGCCAGGAAGAATAAAAGACTCTCTTGTGTTGAGAGTTCTCATAAAAGGCCCTAAGAGCTTCGATAGAGCCATTACTGTCTGTTGTGTGCCACCAGTCTTTAACATACAGACATGGGGCTGTATTTAATTCACTGAACTCTGTTAACATGATTGGGAATCAGCATGTTTTCCTGCTGAATTGGGCACCTTTAGCCCCTGTCTACAAGAAAGCCCCGCTACTGTGTACTTTCCATCACTTAATTTATTCCTTTGAAACGGTGTGTTTCATGGAGGGGCAAAAAAATGTAAAAATACGGACTAAGACAGGAGACAGTGACATTACAAGTGCAAGCATACTTTGTGTTGTGACAGTCTGTGTATTCAAAAGACAGCTTAAGGAAAGTTTGTTTCTATTAATAGTGTAAGAATGGATGTGAAGAGACCTGAATGAGATGCACAGCATTTCAAGAGATGGAGGAAATAGTGGGTGTCAGAAAACTGAATCAGGCTCCAAAACAATGCACAGAAGGGGATAATGAAAGACTGGCAAAATGACAGCTGCAGTTAAATAGTGATGGGGAAGGAAGCCTTTTCTATGCAAACTACAGCAACTCTCGACTTTAAATCAATTTAAAATTGCAGTGAGATTCAAGATGCATAGGGAAAAAAAAAGAACACACAGTATTTGTGTAAAAGTAATTAAGAGAATCGGTCTTTTTTTTGGCAGTTTTGATTACTTAAAATGTCGTTATAGGAGAAAATTATCCATTTGGAATTGTTATTGAAATTTTGTACGGACATTCTGTGGGACTCAGACTTCCAGAGGGAAGACATAACAAAGCAAACTCATACACTCTGATATCTTGGCAGTCATGTCAAAGAGCTCCCTCAGCAATCCATCCCTCTAGCTACCAAAAAGAAAAAGAAAGAGATGCCATTTAAATGAAGATAAAACAAAATCTTGCATCAAGAAGACATTTTGTCAGCTAAGAGAGTCCATTAAGAATTTTGCTATTCGTCCAATTTTTTTCTTAAGTCATGCTCCAATAGTGTGGAATAAGGAAATGTTAAAATAGTGAAGTGGACACATAATCGAGCTTTAAACAAAGATTTGCTTTTTGTGTGGCTAACAAAAATGTCCAATGTGAACACATCATGCACCAGAACCATCTTGTTGTTCTTCTGATGCAGTTGCTTGCCTGGGGACCAAATCATTTCTTCTAACTGAGGAGAAACTCTTCCACAAGAGTTAATTTCTGTGGATGAACTGTTCACCAAAGGGACTGGATTCAGGATGAGAGAGATCTCTCCGGGGTTGCTCATCACCAGTTGAGACAGAACTGATGGAAATGACCATTTCTCTGCACTGTCAATATCTGACACTGATGCCTGAGTTCAGGCTGTTGTAGGAAATGAGAGATATGAGATATCAGCCCTCATAACTAATCTTATCCATCTTAATATGGATTTCAAGCTGCAGCTTGTGATTCTTTCTGTGGACTTAATCCAAGCCAGGTTCCTTTTTACGAGGATGCTGGCTAGGTTTGAGTAACTTAAACATTGCAGTTCATCCGTGCAGCTTTTCTCATAGCTTTCTGCTTCCTTTTCATGTGCTTTGGATGCTACAGTACTGCTATGCTGGTGGAGCATCTCCTGCAAAAGATGCATTTGATACAATACCTTGCAGGATGGATGTACTAGCCAAAAAGGCATCCTGATTTGGAAAGTGGAAACAGCCAGGCTAATAGTCTAAATAAAAACACAGGAATCTAGGAACATGCTGGCTAGTGTGTCTCCAGTGTCCAGTAGCACTCATAGAGAAGGAGAGATTATAGCATAGTCCTAATGAAAACAAAAGCCAGATTATTTCATAGTTTTATTTGCCAAAAGGGAGATTCAGTACTGTGAGCAGAAAAATCAATGTTTGGATTGTATTCCAAGAGGTAACCTTCCAACTGTGTTCCAGGAAAAGAAGATTTTTCTGAATGAGCAGAATTGCATTAAAGAGATTTCTGTCTGATACCCACCAAAGCAAAACATCAAAGATTGTTTGAACACTTGCATCAAAAAGAAATTTTAATTTCTTTGGTTTTCACTCCCGAATTTCTGCAATTGGTTTCTGATGCTTTTGCTAGTTCTTATTGGAATTAGAGTCTTGAGTATTACTGTCTTTTGACTCCTGCCATTGTTGAACTTGTAAATCAGGTGACAGCTCCTAGCACAGCAACTCTACTTCATTTATTTCATTCACTGTGTTACTTGGACATAAGTGGAAGAACAACTTATGCTTTCTTTGCATTATCTAAATGTAGCTGTTTCAAGGTGTATTGACCTACAGCATTAAAAATTTAGTCGTTCTGCCTTTTGTGCTATTTGATCTGTTAGTGTGCGTGTATTTGAAGCAGTTGGAGCTCTGTTCTGGAAACTCAGTCTCTTTGGTAACTTTGTCTGGAACAATGACCATGTCCCAGGCTGCATTGAAAGCAGTGTGATGATGCTGTGGTTTAACCCAGCTGGTAGCTCAGCACCACACCATTGATTGCTCACCCCTCTGTCCTTCCCAGTAGGTTGGGGGAGAGATTAAAAAAAATGACAACAAAGTAGAACTCATGGGTTCAGTTAAAAACTATTTACTAAGCCAGAAAAGGAAGAGGATAAACAAGATAATAGTCATGATAATATATGTATACAAAACAAGTGGTGCACAAGCAATTGCTCACCACCCACTGACCAATATGCAGCCAGTCTCCAAGTAGAAGCTGAGAAACTCAAATGTCCTTGGCTCTGTACAGCACTGCTCAGCAACAACTAAAACATCACTGTGTTATCAACATTGTTTTTCTTCCAAAGCCAATACATATAATCATACTGTACACTAAGAAGGAAAATGCAACTCTGTTCCAGCTGAAACCAAGACAGGCCAGCAGGTCAGGAAGGTAATTGCCCCCTCTGCTCTGCCCTCATGAAACCCCACCTTCAGTGCTTTTTCAGCTCTGGGGCCCCCAGCACGAGAGGGACATGGAACTGTTTGAGTGGGTCCAGATGAGACCACAAAGATACTCGGAGGGATGGAGGACCTCTTCTATGGAGAAAGGTTGAGAGGATGTTTAGTGTGGAGAGGGACTCTTATGAAGTGTAGTTAAAGGAGAAGGGTAATGGCTTTAAACTAAAAGAGGTTAGAGTTAGATTAGACATTAGGAAGAAATTCTTCGCTATGAGGGTGCTGAGGCAAAAATTTCCTGTCTTCACCATGTTGAAATGTGCTGTGTATTCTTAGTGTTTTATTTTTAACCAGCTTCTGACCCATGGCGTTTTTTTTCTCTGCCCATGAGCCTGTAGAGCTTAATACAAGTCCACTGAAGCTGATGTGAGTCTCTTTAAAGGGCTTTGGATTAAACCCATTTCCCCTGTAGTGTCTTCTGAGGGATTTTCCAATAAAATAGAGTTGCTATAATATCATTGTCAATCTTATCCACTCTGTTACCAAGGCACTATATGACTACAGAGACCTCGTTTCATCCCTGCAAAACACCAGATATATCAAGGGTGTCTATGCTAGTAAACTGAACAGGGCCAGGCCAGGGCCTGACAGCTGCATGTGGTTGTCCATGCTGTTAGGTTGTTAACACAGCTGTTGGCACAATTTTCATCTGTCACTATTCCCAGAAGTGTTTGGGCACAGCTCCAGCTGTAGCAGAGGCTAAAGACCTTCACAGTGGGTTGTCAGCATATGCTCCCTGTTTTGGAGGAGCAAAGGACTTCAATTGCATGGATACAATCATGCTGCTTGGGCTCAGGACAGGAGATCATCCCATGAGTTATTTTATCTGCTTGCACAGACGTGTCCATGCAAACCAAGCATTCCTGAGTTGTATCTTTTGCATAACTTTGTGTACCACTGTGGTTTGATTCTTAAGACAGTGTTGCATTTGGTGAGTAAACAGGATGTCAGGGCATTGTGTGACCAAAGGGAGGTTGACGGGATTGGGACTGACTACTGGACTCTGAGAGGGACAGAAGGAATTGGGAATGAGTTTTGACATCCTGCTCATCAGTCTTTTTCTCCAGATCACCTTCCTAGTGAGATTTAATAGGTATAGAACATCCCTTTCTGAGATCACGATGGGATTGTTCTCTGAATGATCCATACAGGATGTTCAGTGGTGCTTTTAAAATTGATGGTTGTCTTTTTCATTACTTGTAGGCAGTTGACTGAGAGAAAGATTATATCCTTCACATGTATACTTTAAAGGAAGAACCTTCCCTGAAGGAAAAGACAACACCAGATATTTCAGAACATGTGAAAGAGCAGAGTCCTTCTTTCCAAGATATATCAGCAGATATATCTTGAAAATGTTGGAAAGGAGACTGGGAAATTAGACATTTCAGTTCATTGGGCTTATGTGTTTTAAAGTAGTAGATCAAGTTACCATAGTGTGTTTCCATTCCTTAAAATAGAGAAGATAGAAGCACCTGTTAGTAGGTGGGATGAGAAGTTAATAGAATAGACCTATTTGTGTCTTTCTACGTACATCTTTACAAAGGCATCACTGCACATTGAAGCAGAGGCCAGTGCAGCCAGGGATGTGACCAGGGACCTAAAGGAGTTGTCACCAAAGTGAGAGGCAGGAGGAGAGCTGTCTCCTGAGCTAGCTGGAAGTGACGAACAGTCAAAAATGAGTAATCAAGAACAGCTCCTGTCCTCCAAAGTACTACTTATCTCTATCTCTCTCACTCAGAAATTTATGAACCACCTTACTTCACAAGTATCCATCAATTTCATCTGCTCATAGCTTGGTGTATAAAAAAATGAAGCAAGAAGGAAATGTTCATAAGTTGTAAGAAAAGCCTTGGTTCACTTCCCTCACGGAAGGCCACTCACTTTCACATGGCTGGTGCTCTTGTCTTCACTTATCTTTGTCTTCCAGCTCCGTTTCATTCTCCTTAAGCATCTGCGCACCATACTGCTTTGTGCTAATGAGCTCTGTTGTGTGTGTCTTAAATATATATATAACTTCTCAGAGCAGGGAACTTTTCTTGGTGTTTGAGAAGTAGCTTGCATGTCAGTGTCACTGTGCGATGGAGTCACTCAGAAAAAAAACCACAGTCATTCTGGATATAGAAGCTCTAATACACTATTTAATGAGGAACTGAACTAACACTTCAGTTTACCTAGGAACATAGGTCTATACAGGACAGCCCCCTCCATGGCCAGCCTCTGTCAGACAAACTCTTACACTAATTAACTAGTCCATCTTAGAACAAATTAGGTCATTTGCTACCATTACTTCCTCCAGGACATTGTTCAAGAGCTTCAATTCTCTATTGCTTTGAAACATTCTTCTTCTTTTCAGCCTCAGTTTATTCATGGACAGTTTATATCCAGTTGTTCTTGTGCCAGTGTTGTCCTTTAGCTTAAGTAGCTCTCTTTCCTCTCTTGTTTTATTCCTTGATGTATTTATAGGCAGCAGTCATATCCCCTCTGAGCTTTTTGTTTTACTAGTCTGAACAAGCCAAACTTGTCTATGTAATGCAGACTCGACTCTGTGTCGGTGTGGTTGTCTTCGTAGTTCTCAGCACCTGGTCTCATCTGAATTTGCTTCACCTATACATGTACTGTGACCCTACAAATATTTGATAATAATAGAGACATTTCTATTCAAGGTTCAATAAAGGACAAATGATCTGCATCAAATCTGCACCAAAAATGGGAAGTGATCCTTGCAGAAGATGAGATGGAAGTATTTCAGAGTTTCTTTCAAGCATAAAAGAAAAACCATTCCATACTCTAGAAAGTTTACACATTGCTTTCTCCCACTACCTGCATCTAACACTATAGTGTTTTCTGCCTCTTGTTGCTGTTCCCTTCTTTTCCCAGGCACTTTTTCATGCTACTGGTTTCTTTTTAGTGTATCTGGGGTAGACACAAAGTAGAACAGTGAAGGAACCTGTGTGTTTGCACACCATGTATCTCTTTAGCAAACTATTTCATCTTTCTACCTCATCTTCACGTGTTGTGAAAGCTTCATTATTTATTGTAGTCATCACACTGTTTGTTTCAGGGCAAGAACTAAAGATGTAATACAGTTTCTCTCTTGTATACACTTGCACTTATACACTCTCACACTCTCTTCTCTTTGGAAGAAGAAAGGTGACATTCATGGGCATCACTGATGGAATAGGTCTGTAAAAAAGACTTAAAACGATGTTTCAGGTGTGGGACATCACATTGTGTTGAAGCTAGTTAAGAAGTCATATACAACATTTCACAAAAATTCCTGAAGTCATCTGTTACTTCTTTCTCTTACCGTGTTCCTGATACATGCTATCATCAAATGGCCGTTTCACATATTTAGCATCTATTCAGATCTCTGTTTCTCATCTGAAATACTTCTCAATTCTGTTGCAAGCAGTTTCTAGGCTTTAGGAGGTCTCCTCATTAGAGATGATCAAAAACATTTTAAATTTAACAGCTATCAGGAAATTCATCTTAATCAAAGTAGACGCATTTTGAAGGGACAAACTGGTTTCAGCTTTGATACAATTTTAAGTAGAGAAAAAATGTAAATGAATCATGTCAGCTGTTTCATTTAAGCATATGAAATATTTCATTTTCACTGTTTTGATGAGGTTTGTTTTACCTGTCATTCTGTCAGTCAAAACACTGTTCATATTGCCATTCATTGTGTTATGTTTGTATTTAGTACCAAATTAAAATGCTTTGGTGTGATTAGAACTTTTCTGTAAGGAGATGGGCTTTTTTCTTTGTTTTTTTTTTTCTTCCTTCAGAGTCTGGTGTTAATGAGAAATTTAGTTTGACAGCTTTTCAGAGTATCCTAATTCCGGAAATAAATTCACAATGAGCCTCTCTCCATATTTTCATAGAATCATTAAGGTTGGAAAAGACCATGGGAGGGAAGGCTGGAACAGTGCTACCCAGGTCTGGGTATCGATAATGTGGATTTAGCTTTCTTTGCCACCCAGTGCTCCATGAGTAGTTTATTATCTGGAAAGTTTGAGAGCTCTGTATTTCATTGACGGCTATGCATCAAGTGTTACCCTGGTTCCCAGGCTTTGCTCAGATATCTTTCAAAATTATAGTAAATATTGATTTAGTGCCCTGCTTAAACATGCAGCTCTGGCACAGAATCTTCAGTGAGTATGACTGTGTCAAACAAGAATTAAATTCACAGCCAGAGTTCACTATAATCGCTGTCTTACTCATCTCATGTTTGCCTTCTTGCAAAGCGTTGTGCTGTCAAGTGTCGCTCTGAAGTACATAAATGAAATAAATGTATTAAAATGTTAAGATCGTTGACAGTGAAATATACCCAGACCCTTAAAGCTGGAAAAGTCACTTTTGAAAAGTGACTGTAAAAACTATGCGTTAGGGCTGTGTCCCCAGCTCCCATCATCCCTTCCTCTGTTCTCAGGTTGTACCTCCCTCATTTGCTACTGTGGCACTTTGAGGAGGAGCTGCTGCTGTGATGACCATTTAATCTCACATAACATCAGAAATAAGATGGATATTCCTAGGAGAAACAGTATTCTTGGGTTTGCCAATGAAATCCTGGTGGCTAGAGGGGATATGGTGGAGCACTTCTTCGATGTTCTTTGGTGTGTTGAGCCTGATGAGGAGTCCTCTTCACAGGTGATGGGCTGATATATCATCTGTGGGAAGGCCAGCTTTGCTGGTGATTGCCAGAAAAGGCTGCAGTGATTTATCAAGTTGGTTGTCTTCATAGAGAACTTTCACATGTTCCCCTGAGAAGCTCTCTGATGTTACTACACTGGGGTCTTTTCTAACTGGAGCTATTATTAAATAAATTCTTAGCCCCTCAGGATGAGCTCCTTTGCCAAATTTTTTACAAAAACACAAACTACGTATGCGTAAAATGTTTGAGTTGCTTGTCTTGAATGTTTTGAGAGATGGAAAGGATTTAGCAGACTCAAAAAAGAAGAAGCTCACTTCTGCTCCATCAGAAACTTTGTTAAATTGTGCAGGCTTCCTCCAAGACTTTTTATTGTGCGTATATGAAACCAAAAAATATTATTCTCATTGATGTTGCATAGAAGCTAGCCACTAGCACTATTTGATGGCTACCATCTCTAAGGATCGGACCAATGTTGCCTCTGCTCTTAACTCTAAAGTTTCAGCCATGTCCTTCAGGATTGACCCAACTCTCAGTAGACCTGAGAGGGTGTTTGTCTGACAGTGTAGGCTGCTTGTACAGGGCCCTTTCTTGGTTCTTTTATTTTCTGATGCTATCCAAGACCTGCATTCATCAGTGGTTTAGTACCCAATGCTGCATCTCTCCTAGAGCTGCATCTTTTGTAATCTGCCTACATGAGGTGAAACATGAGTGAAATGTGTCTGTTTTGTCTGAGACATGAGGCAAGGCACTGTGTGCAGGTAGCTGCTAATGGCTCCGGGGAAAGAAGAGGACATTGGTCTTAATGCCAGTTTAAGGTGCTGATGGATTGGGTGACAGATTCAGAGAGACAGGTTGGCGTCCCTGACAAGATCAGTGATGCGAGAGGTTAATTAATGGTGCGTGGTTCATTTAGAGTTAGGAGAAGCACCAGGTGGGCAGATCATGAGATGGATTTGCTGAAAGGGAATTACAGCTGAAACTAGATGTTTTGGTTTGTTCTTGCTGAAATAGGTGTACTTTCCTACACGAGCCTGATTAACTGTACTCTAGGGGAATTTGTCTGAATGTAAATAGTGTGTTTGTACATATTTATACAAGTGTATCCCATTGTTGGCTCCCTAAAGGTCTTGGAGAAGCTAAGGGTCTCCCAAGAGAGGATAGCATTGGTGGTTCCTCAAGAATCAATGCAAAGTTGGCTCTTATTGAGCACACTAAATATCAGACCAGGGAGATGTTTAATAATGTGTTGAACTTTTAGTATGGGAATAGTCCCAGTAGGTCAAAGCATGCACATAAACACTTTGCTGGTCTGTCAGATTGTTCAGCTTTATGCAAGATGGAGACTGTAATGACCAAAACTGCTTACAGTTAGTATCAATATTCTACAGTATTCCGACATCATTATGCTTTTCATCTAAGCACTTTAAAAAGGTCATGGTTTTGCCTCATTTTAGCAATGGTAAGGGTCTTTTTCTCAAAGTTACCCATCAGACCAATGGCAGATTTACAAGCAGAGTTCAAGTCTCTTGAGCCATGGGCCTACTTCTGGATCAAAGTCATCTGATCCTTCTTGAGGATCTGCTGTCACATACATATGGTGCCTACTGTGTTTTCTATTTGCTTTTTTTTTGACTCTACCATTGGCCTCTATATCTCTTAGTCATAAGTATACTGGGTGATAGGAAGAGTGAAGAGCACTATTTCCTGTGGGCAGAAGCTTGTAGTGAGGTGGTGGGGCTCATCAGTCTCTTTCAGGTTTCTGACAGGAACAGGCACCGCTTGGTGCTAACTTTACTAGTTATCTTATAAGAAGTGTTGTTTGAGCTGGTTCCAAACCTTTTACCCCTCTGTCAGATGGCTGGGAGACTTCAATTCTGTGAGAGGAGGAGGACGTGCACATGAAACATTCTTTTAAAAACAGGAATTGGCCTATTGAGTTCATCTGGCCAGGACCATGTAAGACATTGCTAGAAAAGTTGTGCCCACTGTGCATGGCCATTAACAGCAGTGTAATTGTATTCCAGAGGCAAGAGATTCTTCCAGAAAGCGTTCTTAAAAAAATAAACCAAAAAACAAAAAAACCCAAACCCTTGATTTCCTTAATATATAGCAGAACCTAAAGTTTCAAGCAGGTGTTTCATTTCTACAGCTAAAATAAAAGAGCACTCCTTGAAGCAGGTGTGCTGATACATTTTTAATAGGAGTAGGAAGGCTGTTCTTCATTTCTTTGTTACAGAAGTGAGCAATCTCCAGAACGTAGTTTGGTAATTACTCATTAATCATGTATTGGAATTAATGGCATAAAGCAGTACAGTAATGGAAAATATTCAAAATGTGTATTGTTCCTCATTGGTTTGTTGACTTCGTAATAAATACCATTTTGGCTGAAGACCCACTGAATGATAGGTACAATTGATGCCGTTTCATCTTATAAGTTCTGGTGCTGTAGGTAGCTACATATCTTTATAGGTTATCAAATGAAAGATAAACAAGTCTGAACACCTACTGCTGACAGTTTTAAGAGCATTTCAAGAAAATACAGACTAAGTTTGCCCTCTACTGGATTGCAAAATTACATCGCTGACTTTATGACCAGCTAGAGATGTTATGTGCTTGTTATTCCCAGGAAGTTTTCCGTCATGTGATATAACGCATACACATTTCTACCTCAAGAGTGTGTAATTTCCTGTGACATCTTTCACCAGTCACCTTTGTGCGAGCTGTTTTTTGTTAAGAGTTGCTTCTCTTAAAAATGACTGCGTACAGTGCTGCCTTTGAATACTCTTTCTTTGCATGAAAACTTTTTACAGTGGGAATAATTTTGAACGTCGGGAATAAACTAACAAGTGATTGACAGGAGCCATCTGCATGAACAGATCCTCTCTTTTCCCTCTGACAGCTTGTTTCCAGCACGGTCTGGGGTCTCCAGCAAGCTGTAGTCACAGCCAGGGGATGACACCAAAGGGGCTGCAGCTCCTGCTCCTTCTCTGCCTGTCCTGCCGCCTGCCCCGTATTTACTGAACGCTTTAGTATGGATGGAGCCACTTGCAGCCAAGGCATGAGACTATGCTGCATCCTGTTTCTAATTGTGTAGTGGGATTTGGAGTCTCATTTGTCTTTTAGCTTTTAAAATTAGTAGCAAATACGTATCTGTAGCGGGCTGTATTTTGACAACAGCTCTACAAGGGTGATATCCCGGAGTTACAATATCATACCCAAGAAAGCTAATTCTGCCTCCAACGAATCACAAGGTGTATGAAGCCAGATGCTCATCTAATGTAAATCAGCATGAATTCTCTGACCTGAACAGAGTTGTGCTCACTCATTCTGGCTAAGGATTTCTCATTTTTAATGTCATTTCTCATTTGTTGTTTTATTCTTTTGGATGGTCTTGTAATGAAAGTTTATTGGCCTCATCATGCCACTTCAAATTTCTGACCTTGTTCATCATTTTTTGGTCTGCCGGGTTCTTTTTTACTACCATAAATGTTATGTCAAACATAAATTAATTATAAAAAGAAAATCAATGGCTGACTGGACGGTGCTCAGTAGATCTTTGTTCTGACTCCATGTCCAGATTTCTTCTGTATTGAAAGTCTATTCAGCACAGTGAGGCACTAATGTCACTATCTATGGAAGTGCCAATGTGTTGGAAGCAGCTGATGACAATTTATAGATTCCTTTTGCAGCTCTCCTCTGGTCCTTGGAGCACTCAACAGGTGTATGAACCAGAAAGCTGCACTGAGAGCTGCTGGAAAATCTCTGATATTTTTGCTGTGAAGTTGTGTCCACATCCTTGTAGAATGTTATGGTAAAAAGTCATGAAATCAAAAGGAGGCCAGAGAGCCCGGTGGTTTCCTTGGTTCCCCCACAGTTCTCAGAGAGTCAGGTTCTGTATTTTCTGTGAGATAGGAAGCCCTCAACGTGGCAAGATGATGAGGCATAGAGCTTACTTTTCTGAGATCTCTCCTCCATATGTATTGGTGAGTGACAGGCTCCTGGACTCCCAAGTGTAACTGTGTAAATCTCAGGGGGAACCATACAAATCCATTACAAATAACCCCAAAGCATGCTCTGGTTCCTCTTCACCAAAATGTGCCACACTATAGGCAGTGCATCTCAGATTCCCAGTGAGTAGGGAGATGTACCTTTTCCAGACATATAAAGCTCTTTTCATTTGCATTATACTTTTCCAGAGCCAGCAGGTTGCTTATTTGTCATCATAATTTTATATATGGCTACCCTGAAAGAAGGCATGGAGATTGAATATTATCTGCGCTGCCCACCAGTCAAGACTAAATTTGGAGGGCAGGAGGAAACTGACATATCTTAGAGCATCAGGTAATAGAAGTGGAGATATTCCTGGCTGCCTGATTTATTTATCCATTTATTTCACCATCAATTTTGGAGCTAAAGTCCCTAGGAAAATGGGGTAAGCAAGAAATGATCAGTGGTGAAAGGCATATGATAAATTAATGTGCCCATAGCTCATCTCAGGGGCAAGCATGTCCATGGCAGGCAAAAGAGAATGCAGCTGCTTACGTTTGGGAAGAAATCTTCTAACATTTGAATGCCAGGTAGGTGGGAAAAGAAGATCACTGATCTAGTGGAGAACCCACTGATTGCTCTGACCAGCAAAGGTGGACAACCTCATCAGCCTTTGATTTCTGAATCTCTTTAGGAGAAGTCAAAGGTTGGTTTTTGTCCCAGTAATTCACATAAAGCTGTTAGGAGATCCCATGCTGAATGTCCTGAATCCCACGTTCCCTGAAATTTCATATTTTGGGACTCTTTGGGTCACGTTCTTTCCTCTTTCTTAGTAAACGTGCAAGAACAGAGTATGTTGGTAAGAGCTGAACAGGTGCATTATTGTGGGGGAAATTCTTTTCTTAACAATAGAGTAATGATTTTACTTTTGGCCTATAACCAATGTTGTTGGGATAAATCCTGAACACTGCCATGTTTGATTGTGCATAGCCTGAAAGGGAATGGCAGCAATGTGGCTTTGTTGCTGGGGCGGGGAAAGCAGTCCTCTGAACGTTCAGTGTGGCTGTTGCAAGGGTTTCTGCCCTTAGGCTTGCACCTTGACCACCAATTGTGTTGATGCTGTGTAGCAGGGCAGAGAGCAGATCACAGGGGGAGCTTTCTAGCTTTTATGTCAACAGTTCTGATTTATATCTTTCCACCTGTGAGTCCAAGCTGTTCTAGCACCATCAGACCAGTTGCCTTTCTAAGGCAGTCACAAGGTCCCCTGTAATCATGGTGTCTGATTAATTTTTATGATGTTTTTCTAAGGATAATCCTGGAATAGAGCTCACAGAGTCTGAATTTTTTCCATGGACTGACATGCAGAGAAGCTGAGATGTGGGGTCTCGAAGGTTTTTGGCCTTAATATCAGTGCTGTCACTAAACTAATTAGCCTTAATTTCCCTGAACAACCTCATTTTGGACCTCTGCCCACCGCCCAAGAGCTCCGTTTAAGTTTGCCTGTGCAATGTTGTACGTGTCCCCGAGCCCAGCCCCGTCTCCTGCGGTCCTGGAGTGGACTGCCCTCCCTGGATGCAGCCCTGGATCTGCAGTGTTGGTAGCATGTCTCCAGACCGGTCTTCTACTGGAGCTCTCAGAATGAATCAGGACCTGACACACTGTTAGTGGTTTGGTCACCATTTGTGACTTGAGGAGGTCACCCGTCACCACCCTGGCCTGGCTCAGGTGCTGTGGGACAGTGCCCTATCTCCCTCAGCTCCTGGCTTATTCTGCCTCATGGAGCAGCCCTGCTTCAGCTGCTCCCTGGCACTGAGCCCTGTTGAAGTCATTTATCCATTTACAGACATTTCAAGAACTAGTCTGTGTCTTGCCTGAGGCCATAGAGCGATATTAGGAGGCACGAGACGTGTTCATTGAACAATCTTTTTTATGCTGCATCGATCCTCAGTAATTAATAAGATTTACAAACTTGCGTACATTGCTTAATTGCTTCTCTATTCATAAAGATGTCACAGCATTTTAGTTCCTTTCACTTCAGAGTCTAGGACTATCCAATCTGTGGGGCAGCATGCAGATGTTGCCTTTGTTATAATGTCCCTTTGTTGTAATATTTATTTAGTAGATAAAGACATGAAGGTCTTTGTTGTTAGCTCAAGCCTGGCAACTGCCTGCTAAACATACTTTGATAGAGAAAACAGAAAAGTGATGGAAAAACATTGGGAAAATGAAAGATATAAAAGATAGTGTGATAATTTTCAAAGATGAGACATTTAAAATATCTTGGGAGTAGTGGGCAGGTACTGAAGAGAAGGGGACCTGGCTCATGAGCACATTGCATAGAAAAGGTCAGGGGGTTGTGCAGCACGTCTCATATACAATATAGAACCACTCCTGTTTTGTAATGCACATGAAAGGGGAAGAAATGCCTATGTTCATTTTACTTGCATGAGAACCTGGCTCTGAATTCAGTTCTCTAGGCATTACAGAGCTATTGCATGAACTCATTGAGTAGTCTTCCATTTTTATTTTCATAAACAATAGCCATGGCATTAGAATGCAGCTGTGGGAGTTATAAAGGAAGGAAAATAATTTCTCTTGCATTCCATCATATCAGCTTACATCTAATTTATACATTTCAGAGATACGTAAATCCACACGGAAGTTATATTCATCTGAAAATGGATTATTTATTGTACAGGCAAGAGCAGACCAAGGAAGGAGAATCACTGAAATACATATTCTGATCCCAAACTTAAAAGAGCTCTTGTCTCACAAGCAACTCTGATTTCATGTTATTTTACAGAGAGGGAAGTAGTATCAGAACGATGGCGTAAACAGGCTTGGTATTACAGCCTATTAGGGAATAGTTCCATCTCTTGTACCAAAAGGTAATCACATATATTTTTTTTTTTAATTAGAGAAAATGGCAGTGATTTTAAGAGGGAGTATGGCATAACAACTGTAATTGCAAATTTCATCCAGCATTTGGATTTAAATCAATTTTTCCACTCTGACTTTGGCCCAGATTCTTAAGACCTGTTGCCATTTCAGAACTTGTTTTCTCTACATTCTGGGAAAACAGTGAACACTTGAATTTCAAAGAGGAAACAAGCATTTATGTGGAGTTGAATAGGAGACAGAAAAGAGTGGCTGCCTAAGGTTAGGATTCCAATCCACTTCTAACTGCAGCAGCAGATGTAGGAAGATATTTTTTATGCCTCAGTAAAATGATGAGAAAATAAGGTCATTTTCTCCATATAAACTTCCAAGTTCTTCCTTTCCTTGGCTCTTCAGGGTATCTGCATGTGTCTGACCTAGAAGATGTGTGTGAAGAAGATGTGTGGACCTAAAAGACTTTGGGGCTCTGCTTTTCTGGGTTGGAAGGGCTGAGGAGAGGACACTTTGCCCAAGAGCTGTAAGTTTGCAGGGAACACGTGTTTGTGGATATGTACAAGCTTTGGAGCACCATGGTTACACATGGATATGAGTACATTTGGGTACTTATTTGTGTGTACAAGCCCAGGTCAACCTTGCAGGTCAGAAAACTCAATGCCAAAGGAGCTGAATAAATACCATAGTAATATGAGGGCTAAGCAGCAATTTCCATGATTTCAGTTTTATTTTCAAATATGCAGAGAGATTCAAACATGAATGGAGCCATGGGTATACTGGAAAGTGTACAACACGAGTTCACAGAGACGTTGAAGGAACCAGAGCACCTTTCCTACGAGGAGAGGCTGAGAGCCAGGGCTGTGCAGCCCGGAAAAGAGAAGGCTCAGGGGGGATCTGGGATCTTACCAATATTTATAAATATCTGAAAGGATATTTACACCTCAACCGTTCAGTGATTCTGTGTAAGTTCCACTCATGTCCTAGTTTAGGCCTCTACATCTTCCACTGGCCTTAATTCCTTTTGCCCCATGTGTTTCCACTGAATTACCAGGGTAATGTTTTCCTGACTCTGCCCGTTCTGTTATATGCTTGATCTCTGTGTCCTATTACAGCGTGGATGTATTAAAATGTGCTGTTTACATTTTGAATTTGTGATTAATTCATCCTTGGAATCATCAGTTGCACTTCTATAATACATTTTGTTTGACTTCATAAAGGATAATTGAGATGGGTGCATATTGTACAATATCTTGCAGATAACTATCACAGGAGTCAAAAGCTTTTCTAACGTCTAATATGCAAGTGTTCTTCACTAAAGTTTTTCTTTTATAATATATTTGGTAGCTTGCTTTGTGAGAAATGGTGGACTGATTCTTTTAGCAGTCTGTGTACAGCGTTGTAAATACAGCATTTGTAAATGCTCGTAAGCAACAGTTACGAGGGGCGTACAGGACTCAGCCTCTTTGGAAAACAGTGGCTTAATAAATACAAAATCAAATATTTTCAAACTTAACAATTTTGAGATGCAGTTTTTGAGGGTTGGTAAGTAAAGGTTTTCATGGCCAGGATTCCCTTTCCACAAAAACACTAATGTTTTCTTTTGAGAGTTTGTGTTCTCTTGCTCATATATTTGGTTGTATTTAGAGAGGGGTGAAGATAAAAGTTTTTTGCTGTCTTGTAACCATGCAACAATTTTTCATACCCGTGTTGTTTCTAGTTAAGATTTTTCTTCATGGGTCACATTGTTCATTTAACTAAGGAACCAGATCTGTAGGAAAGATTTAATGGGATATGAACTCCCCTGATGCAAAATAGCTGTGTTTCAAAACCAAGTTACTCTGGCAGAATTTTGGCTTAGAGAAAATTTCACCATAAAAATACATTTTTGTCTGCAGGTTAAGGTTTTAATCAGCTCTATTTCAAAGTGCTTTCCCTTGCAAAATTCATAGTGTCGTTTATGCTGTGTGCTGATATGTAATAAATTGGTTTTGTTTTTCAGCCATGACAAGGAAAGATTAATTTTGTCAAAAAGGATGGTCTAATGTAGACGTGCAGTATAATTTGGATGATGAGTTGTTGGAGATAACAGAGTAGCCTGTGTTGTGGTCTTTTTATTGCTCAGTGGACTAATGGAATAAAGTTATATTTACATTTTCTAATTATATGTAAATATTTTCTTGCAACACCAACAACTGAACTCTATTCCTCTCTCAGAAAAAAAAAAAGACAACAACTAAGACTGAAATAGAAAACAAAATAGATAATGAAAGCCCATTGCAATCACAAGAGCCTTCACATGGCATGCCAGGCAAGCCTCCTGCTTTTCATCACTCCATGCCATGGCCTTTGCTTGTCCAGTGAGCCCACAGCTCAAAGTCTTCTCCTGCCAACAAACTTGGCCAAGATCCCTTGCTCACTGCTGCTTTGGGAAACTGTCTTTACAGCCTTCTTGATTTTGGGATCAGCAAGCAAATGTGCTTGCTAGATGCTGTTGCACACAAAAAGCTCTTGGAATTAATGCTCCCATGTGCCAGGTGTGAAAGAGCTATCAGGGCAAGGATGTGTGATCAGATCCCGCCATATGCCATCTTTTGCCAGCACACACCAGCCACAAAGTCTTTTTCTCTGAAGGGATGGTTCAAACTTCAGTGCTTTTCTGTGCAAGTTGGTCTTCTGGAAGGTGAGTGAGCTGCCTGGGTCATTGTTCCTCTGGGGTAATTACAGAGAGGGAGGGACAGAACATTGAGTGACACACATTTTTTCTCCTGTATTTCTCTACAATACTTTGTAAAGTTGGTTATTTCTTTAAACGTGCTGTATCTACCTACAGCCTACAGAGCTCCCACTGACCTGCTCTAGATGAGTTGCTAACAGTTGAAATTTGTGAGACTTGTTACAGTCAGTGAATTTAATTGTTGTTTCATATCTGTGTGTCTTTGTAAGAGAAGGATGGCATAATCCTTTTTTTTTTCTAATGGGTCTTCCAGTGTTCCCACTTTATAGGCATTTATTTCAATTATCCCTGTTTTCCTTACTTACTGTTTCCCCACATTCAAATTATTGTTTCTAGATTAGACTCTATAGCATGCATTAGGAAGCAAACTGAGAAGATGTATTCATTTTAGTGCCCAGTAAAGTAAAGCTTATGGCCATATCTTTTAATGAAAATGATGGCTAAGGCAGGCTTACGCTTTGGTGGTGCTTCCCCAGAGCCAGAAAACTCATCTAGAAAAAAAATAACAACTCTAAAGCTCCTATTTCTTTCACTATTAAAAACGTTGGTCCCATAGCAGGCAGCAGTGAGTCTTTAACTGAAGATACAGTGATGATGTAAGTTATCATTTGCTTTCAGAATACCCTGTCTTGAAGCTGAAAACTGACTAAAGCAATTAGACCCTTGACTATCCTAAAAGATTTGGGCATTTGGGGACAAACTCGTGGTCTGGATCCATCTTATTATAACACTGGGGGAAAAAATATATATGTATAGTGTCATATTTTATATTATTGAATAGAAGTCAGGGCCCTGTTTGCTCAAGCATTTTAGAAATGTGATAAAATGCCCTAAGGAGTTCACACATTTACAGACTCAAATAATACCAGTTAGGTGATTGGCACAACAGATTAACTAAGTCCTTGACTTTAATGCCAACCTAGCAACTGGTGCATATCAATAGAAAATAGACATTACTTGTAGGCATGATATCCCTTATTCAAAAGGATTTACATAGCTAATCTCAAATAATTGAGAATTTGATTTTCACTTACCTAGGAAGAATAAATTGTGCATTACTATGCGTACGTTGCAAGACTTGGCCATCTATTGTCATGAAAATATACTGAAAGTCCACTGAATAGTAGAGCAAAAAAAAATATCTGCAGATGTGGTAGGAATATCATCCAACAGTAAGAAGCACTAATATTACCCTCAAGGTGAAAAGAACTCAAACTGAATTGACAGGCTTATATCAACCTCTCATCACATAAAAGGAGTAATGCAATTAGATGCAGTCTTATTTTGTTGAAATATTTTTATCAGGCACAGAGTGTTATGAGGTGATACAGATAATTAGCAGAGAAATTTAATCATCCATATCACAATGGAAGAAAAAAAATTGTCTCTTTAATCAAAACATAGACTCACCTGATCTGAAATTAGAATGTTTTAGTATGTCTTCCAGGCTAGAAAGTTCAGCTAGAAATTAATGGGAGTTGGCAAGCATTAAATTATCTACCTAAAAGATCCTATACCGGTTCATGGAAGAAATAGAAATATACTGATACTTACAAAAAATAATAAAACCTTCTCTACAAGACTGCAGCATTGAAAATAGTGTCTTTCTTAACATATACCAAAGCTAGGAGCAATAACCTGTCAATAGGTCATTTATTAAAAAGAATGTTCATTCTTGGGTAAAATGGGCACTGTACTATTTTTTTTTCTTATTTTTTATTTTTTTTTTACCAATAATGAGCTTGACTTATGGTGTTTCATGTTGAAGGAAACTTTATGGTTAGAATCTGGTCATAGCCATGAGATTCAACAGCAGGACTTCTATTCATTTCATAGAATGGAATCATAGAATCATGGAATGGCTTGGGTTGGAAAGGACCTCAGGATCTTCTGGTTCTAACTCCCTTGCCATGAGGGGGTTTCACTGGGATGAGCTTGCTTGGATCTTAATGCTTGGCATTTTCTTGCCAGTAAGTGAGATTTTCTTTGCTTCCAGGAATTGTGGTTTTGATATCTTCCCAGCTTGGCTGGAATCACTGTCAGCAGTGAACACCTGAGTGAAGGGGACTGATGCTTTTTGCCTCCTCAAAGTAATTTTCAATAATATACGTAACTATCAGAATGGCAGTGAAATTAAAATTGCTTTAGAGGATGGAATCCATTGCATAACAAATTTTCTCTTTTTAACACAAGTCTGTCAATATTTTCAATTCAGTGTTAATGAGAAGTCTTAGTGCACATGTTGCTTTTACCAAACCACGCTTTAGTTATGCTTCCATGTATTTAGTTTATATGTGTATATCTTAAACTCTGAAGCGCCTTCTTATTCTGGGAGAACTGAGTAGCACAGCATACTCTTAGTTTAGCAGACAGTGTGATCCGTTGCTTACACACTGAAATTCATGAAGCCCATCTGGAAATTCAAAGTCCATTTAATATTGAGAATACTTGCTAAAATATATTAATATGGTGTATGTCATTTCTACTACAGAACTCATAGTTTTTAAACTTCTAAGCACACTATCTCTGTTTAACCAGAAGCGGTACATGCCTGGAAAGCAAGATCTCAATTGCTTCATGTTTTCCCATTTTCACTAGTGTCTAATGATTCTGCCTAGATTTTCCTAGCGTTCACATATATTTAAATTTCATAGGCCATTTCATTATGAGGAAATTATATTCTGAATACATTTCCTCCTGCTCTAAATCCCTTGGCAACTTCAACAATTGATTTCATTCATGAAAAAGTAATTATTTGAATTCTGTACATTTTTAGCTTTTAGTCGTGGAGTTTAGAATCTGGAAATGTGAAGAAAGAGAAGCTTCAAAGGGGAATCTATAGTTTTTAGTAGCAGTTTTCTGGATCCTACTGTCCTAGCCCACAGCTGTCTGTGCTGCCTCATGCCCAGTCTGTGCTATGGTGCATATACACTCTTTTAACAAAAATCCTCACATGCTCCATATGGGCATGTATGTCCGTATGCACTCATTTGAGTCTCACTTCCTATATGCTGTATTAATGCCGAAGGTGTACTTCATAGAGGTCTGAGACATGCAGACATTAGAGAGCACCAGAGAATGGTATTCACTTCAAAATTTGAAAAATATTCTTGGGTGCTTCTACCTGATAAAACAGAAATACAGGACAAGTGGGCCAGTAGCTCTATACATCCATTAGTCCTATGGATCTTAGTGTGAGATCTCCCATCTAATTCCATTTTATGAAGTGCACCACAAGCTTTTGTCTGTAGTTGAGATGACAGTGTAACAGCATGAAGGCAGTGCCCCATGCAAGCCTGTAAGCTCTGTAGATTATCATGGACTACAGGAAAACAAGCTAGGGATCTCTGTAGCAATGTTATGGTCTGTTTGCAGCTGAATAATTCACTTGCAGATAGTGGGGAGTTGACTGCATTCCAGGTAGCTGTCTAGAGGTGATGCATCTCAAGTCACGTCTCTGGTGAATCTAATGAATTACCCTGCTTTCTAAGAGCTAGATGTCAAAGCTCATGCATGGTCATTTAGTGTCTGAATAGTGTCACTGTTTCCCCCAGAATGGAGTTAATGTGTGCCAACTAAACTGTCCAGCTATACTTTGAGAAAATACATTTTTGCTGCTGTAACAGGAACACACTAGTGAGTCTTCTCTCAAACACATTTTTCAGCGATGCTGCTGCAAATTCCTTGGGGATGTGAAGTTGCTTAGTTCTGCATCTCACTGGGTAAGGCTGTGGCTCTACAAGGAGATGAGAAGTGAATGGCCGCTTGCAAAGATGTAAGGTGGAAGACATAGGAAGGGGTGAAGAATGTCACCATGAGGCACAATTTTGGCAGTAGCACCACAACTCATTTGGAAATTCAGCGATTCCTATCACATTCTTTTTTCCTCAGAATGACTGAGATAACATAATTTCCCCATTTTCATCTATTTCTCTCCTGTTTGGGTTAGCAAAGATGGCTTAAGTACCTTCATGCAGTGAAAAGTAGCAAATGTTCGCTTCTTAGCAGCAGCTGTTCTGTCATTATTCTAATTTCTTGAAGAATTAGGGATTCTCAGAAGTAATTTTTTTATCTTTATTTAACATAATATTTGCTTTATCTGTCTCTCCAATGTCTTCTCTTTATGAGAAGGAGCAATCACTACAGCTGTCCTCATGTTTTTGTTTAAATACATGGGCAAGGTTCCAGCGTAATTTGAGTAAAAGTTTTTCAGATTAGAAATGTAGCATGGCTTGGCTAGCAGAATGATCAAAAATGGTCCACTTTAGGAAGAAACAAAGAGGTTTCTTGCTGTAATTCTTTCTCCAGTATTGTACTACCAAATACCATTACTGAACAGTTCTGTCCCTAGCTTCCATTAGTTTTCCACAATGTTACACTCAATCATTTTATTTGGGATATCAGCAATCCCATTCCTTTGTATGCTATAATTAATAGCAAAGCAAGTACTATGAGTGACCTTTCCTTTGGTCTCCTTTCCTTGGCACTTGATCTGGATCTGGGCTCTCAGTAAAAGACAGACAAATTGGAGTAAGTTCAGCAGAGACACCGAGGTGGTTGGTGTCTGGAGCACTTAGCCCTTGAGGAGAGGCTGATGGAGCCAGATTTGTTCAGCATGAAGAAGAGATGGCTTTGGAGAGACCTGACAGTCCCTTGGGGAGGTTATCAAGGAGGTGGAACCAGATCGTCCCCAATTAGGCAGGGCAGGAGGATGAGAGGCAATGGGCCTACACTGAAACAATGGAGGTTCAGCTGGAGTATAAGCATTTGTTTTTCTTTCACATGTCAACCACTGAAACAGGTTGCCCAATGAGGCTGTGCAGTTGTCATCTCTGGAGGATTTCAAGATATGACTTGATAAAGCCCTGAACAACGTAGGCTAACATCAGAGATTAGCCTACTTGAGAAGCAGACTGGGAGGTCCTTCCTGCCTGAGTGATCCTCTGATCTCAAGCATTTGGGTTGGGGTCCCTCTCAGTGTTTCTATGAGAAAACACTAGCACAGAGCTAGTCAGTGTCTAAGGGAGAGGAAATGTTGGTTGTCTGAAACTCTGGAGTTATTTTAGATTTGAGCCTATGTAAGTGTTTTCAAGTTCTGCATAATACATTCCCATGGCAAACTGGTGCATGGCAGAAAATGCAAATAGACTTTCCCAGTGCTCAGTTGAACTGCCTGGCCCCAAAAAAGGAATAAATATGCACAGTGCTGTGACCTGAGGCTGCTGGGATGTAAGGAACAGGAAGAACTGGTGGAGGTGTAGCATGACTTTGAATGTTCTTAGAAAGCATAGTCTCAAAATTAGACTGAAGAGAATCCTGAGCACAGACTTGTTGGATAGACTGACAGGAAGGAGATGGAATTCCTACAAATGGGTTTGACTGAGAAGAAAATGCTGTCTGTTATATTTTGAAATTACATAAATTCTTTTACTGGGGAGAAGAAAAGGTAACCTTAGTGTAAGGTTGAAACGGCGAAATCCTGATAGTCTCAGAAAGGACTTTCAGTTCAGTAGCTGTTGTATTTGTCTGCACTCTTACATCCTTAAAATACTTCTTTAAAAATACTGAATAAAGGAAAGCCTGTGCTATGCAGCCAGCTAATATTGTGTGAAATTAATTCTTTCCTTCTATTCAGAAGGACTGTTCCCAGACTTGTTTTGGCTAGTGAGAAGGAGAGCCAGCATCAAATACAATGAATGGGTTTTATTTGATAAAATAAAGTCTCCCGCTCTCTTATCATAGCTTTAAATAAGGTACTGTCAATAGGATGTAAGCATTGTAGCCTGTGTTCCCTTTCAGATAAAGAAAGTCTGCATCAGAGTACTGAAACCTACAAAGAATAAAATTTCTATAAGGCAGGGCTTTTTTCATGTATTGCATTCTGTGATAGAAGTGAGAAAAGAAAATTTCCTCAAAATAACCTATAGAAATGTTGGCAGATGAAGATGCCATGTTGGTTTTGTCATAGTACCTGAGATACAAAAAGATTTCTGGATCAGGTATAAAAAGAAGCCTGAGTTCCCAGGGTCTTAGAATAGAATAGATAGATAGAAATAGATTGCCAGATATATTTGTAAGCATATACATATATATAATTGTACAGTGAGTTCACTTAAAATCTTGAGGCTGAGATCCATCTGAGTCTGAGCAAAACTTTCCTGTGTTTGTATCAGAAGTAGCTCTACTGACAAAGGAGGTACATCAAGTTTAAACCAACAAATGCAAAAGTCATAAATTCTGACAGTTTTCCTCTAATAGAAAGCCTGACGTGTTTAAGAAACATTTTAATTCTGTATTGAGGTTCCCTGGGCTAGATTTTTGGCCTTGATTTCAGGATGGCCACCAGCAAGTCATTTAGCTCCTTAAGCCATGTTACTACTGCCTTTGCTTGTAGAGTGACTGGTTATCTTCCCGCATCATTCAAAGTCAAAAATGTTTCCTACAGAAATGTGGAAGGAATCTCAGGTCCTTCCTGCATTGAACACCGTGGCTGGTGTCTAATAATAATAATAAAACCCTCAACAACTGGATGGTGACAAAGGTGAAACTATTTTGCCTGTAGTCTTGACTTTAAACAAAGCTGTTTTAATCAAGGCAATTGCCGTGGTTATGCCAACAATGCGTAATTTAAATGAAAATAGTCAGGCAAACCCAATTGCTGCATTATGCCAAAGCTGAGGGGAAAACGTCCAAAAGACGCTATTGCCAGAGTGCAATATACGGGAAGTAATTCTGTTGGTATATGAAGTAAAGCAAGAGGCAAATGGGACCACTAACTGTGAAGTGGATGACAAATGCTCTGCCTTCATACATAATTAAAACACCTGAGGGTAAAATACTGAGATGCAACAGGAGCTGCTCGATAAAACATAAAAATTGAAGAAAACAAGAGACAAGAATTTGAGAAATATAACGAAGAGCTTCCTACTCAAGAGGCACAGTGTGTCAGGTGTATGCAGCTCTGAAATAAAGATAACAGAGAAGATATGAGAGACTTGCAAGGGCAGGGTGACATCTTTGCAGAAGAAGAACTCACACAGGTGGATCCTCAGAAAACAGTGGGAGCAACACTATGGGATTGCACACACAGTTTTCTGTTTCCAATGAATGGCGGCTGCTGGTGAGAAAAGAACATTACAAACTGCGAAGGACCAGAGTTGAAGGCACTACAGATGAGCACAACAAAAGGATTCGTGGAAGTCCCCATGGATAAAAAGGGAGCTTCTGCTCTAGCCGCTGGCTTGGTTAAACCTTGGATGACAGGAGAGTTCCTGGCTTCAACCTCTTCTGCTTTTTCTTCTTGGTTTTCTTTCCCAGCTATTTAAGCTGGGAAGCTTAAATACCTCTAAGCACTACCTCTCTTCTCAGAGTTTTTTCTCGTCTTTGGAAAAACCCGCGGTGTTTCCATTCCCCACCCTCCTTGCATCAGCCGTGGCCTGGCCCTAGCCGGTGAACGGTTAACGCTGTGAGAGGCGGCTCCGTTTCCCCTCCGCAACCCCATCCCCGGTTCCTGTTTGTAAAAAGCACCCCCCGGGAGAGCAGCGAACCGGGCACAGCCGGAGGAGTGGGGGGAAGCACCGCCCCCTCCGCCCTTTCCCATCTCCTTCTTTTTCTTTATCATTTTCTCCCCTCCAATTTGGGAGCGGGGTCTCACGGGGTGCGGAGGGCTCGGTGGGACCCCCCCCACCCCGGGCATGGCCGGAGCGAGGGGCGGGCGTGCGGCTCCCTCCTGCCCACCCCGCCGGCACCCCCAGGGCGAGAGCTGAAGCTGGGGGGGGCGGATCTGAACCTGGCAGCCCCCCAGTCCTCCCTTCCTTCCCATTTGATAGGAGCTGCTTTATTTTATTTTACTTTATTTTATTTGGCGGGAGGGGGGGGCGGGCAAGAAAAATTATAGATTGAAAGGGTGTGGAAGGGAAAAAGCACGCCAGCACCCTCCCCCTTTGCTACTCGTAGTTCCCTCCACTCCACACCAAAAAGCCATCGCAAGTGCACGCTGGTTCTTCGCTAAAGTGATCCAGCCGCTGGATTAAGTAACTCTGGGGGAGCAGCGCACGCACACACAAACGTACGCAGCAAAAATGAAGGAAAAGGCAATGTTTCAAACCGCTAAAATGCAGGGGAACATGATGGTAAGTGGCTGCTGCCGCCGCCGCCTCCAGTGACTGTAAGTAAGCGGTGGGGTCCCCGCTCGTGCTCGGTGCTCCCACACCCCCGACGCCCTCTGCACGGTCGCTGCGGGGCTCCTTTGTGTTTGAGGGGGGGGGGGGGACGACCCGGCGAGGGGCCATTTCTGCTCAGCGCCCACTCCTCGGGGGGGACTCGGGGTGCGGAGGCTGCGGTGAGGTCCCTGTTCAGGAGGGGCTGGGGTGCAGAGGGGGCGGTGGGTCGGTACCACGCTCCGGCACAGCCAACTTCTCCAAGTTGATGTCTGCGGTGTGTGTGTGTGTGTGTGTGTGTGTGTGTGTTGGGGGACGTGGGGGGGGGGTGGTTTGCCTCGTGTTTCATTTGGCATTACTATTGGAAACGCTTATCGTGGTGCTGGTTTTTAAGAAGCCTACTCGGGATGCTTTTAAATCAGCTCCCTCCCCTAAGGTGGAAAAAAACCCATTAATAATAACAATAAAAAGCCAGCTGCTCTCTCGGAGGAAGTGCTGGTTGCCATCTTGTGCTGATGGAAATATATTGGTGCGTTTTGCCCGCTGGTTTGACCCGCTGGGGGTACTGGGGGTGCGATGTGCTCCGCATGCAGGGCTGCTCCGACAGCTGGGGGTGGGCAGCAGTGTGCCTACAGGGCACTTCACTGCCGAAACTACTTCCCTGATGTGGAGGGGACCTGTTGGTCTTCTGTGCCCTTCCTCTGTCAAGAGAAGCGCTTGGATTTCACTCACCCTTTGAGAGGAGATGTTAGTGTTTAATACAAATGGTTGTATGCATCTCTCTCGTGCTTTGCGTGTGTTCAAGAGGTGGCCAAAGTATTCTCCATCCTTTAATAAGGTTCCATAGTAAAAATGCTTTGCTGGCTTTTTGAGGAAATGCCTCCTTTTCCAAGTCTGATAACAGTGTTTTTTCCAGCGGTAGTTTTTAAGAGGAAGGTGCAATGCTATGTGACCTGTGAATTCAACTAAGGGAACCGAACGGGAACTTCTGCAAACATTTTTGCATCGTATTCTTTTCATTACACCTCTTAAATGCCTGGAAATATTGCAGTGGTTCTGGTGCTGCAACTTTTGTAATGTGGGGAAATGGAGATCATTATTTGCTTAAGCTGCTGATCCTAGAGGTCATTATAGTTTGTGATGATGATGTACAGTACCAATGAGAAGAAATAATTAACCGCTTGAGATGGCACTGTGTTTAAAGTACAGGATTCACCTGATTTACATAGGCAGTGTCACTGAATTGATAAAACCCTCACGCATGTTTTCCTTGCTGGTCTCTGATGTCGGGGCATGGTGAGCAGGCAGGGATTCCCCAGTGCTGCTTCTGCTGGGGTTTTTGGTCAGCAAAATGGATCCGCATCCACACCCCTCTGTGAGATGAGCACAGGCTGGAATGATCAATCTGCATGCAGAGCCCTGTACCAGGGGCTGTCCACAATTCAAAACCTTCTGCCAGAGACCATAGTTTTTGTCTTTGATTCAAATAGGGCAGGATCCAGCCCCAAGGTGTCTATGTCACAGCTATTTCTTTCATATTGTGCGATACAGGGTGGTCTCCCTGACCTGTTTGCCAGGTTTTCCTTTGTAGAACACTTTAAGGGCACTGTCAGTGAGATCTGAAGATAAGGAAGCTGTTACATTGACACAGATGATTTCTTTAATTAATGCCTGTGTTTTTATGGGCCACCTAAAACACACAGCTGGTTTCTGTGCTAATCTGGTCTATAGTTGTGACTGGATCTGCAGCCCATTTAAGGAAGACTTAAATTTAGGTGAATATTACAGCTTTAAAGTTTTTGGAGAGGTTTCATACTTCAAGATAAGAACTAATCCTCAAATCTCAGGTGTGCTTTCAATGAACGTTCTAGCAAGTTAAGGTTAGTACTTTCATTGCTCTTTTTATTAAGCTTTTTTTTTTTTCAAATTTAAACAGTAGTATATTTTCTTTTTATCTATGTATCACTTTGTTACAACTAGTGTGAGAGTCCTGGAACAGTCATGTCTAAGCCTACTATTGTGAGTGTCCTCCCTTATGCACCTCGCAGTCACTGAAGGTAGGGAAGGGATATGTGTGGAGGAGTCCCAGGGGCTGCACTATGTTGTTCACTGCTCTCTAATTGCCTACCAGAATTTGAGAAATCGTTGAGGATTCAAAACCCACTGTGGTTTCTTCTTTTTATTTATTTTCTGTTTGTCTGTTTGTTTTCTGGCAGTTTTGTCATTGCTTAGAATCTTGACAAGCTTCTAACTATATATTGATTTTCTTCTCTTTAGAAATCTTCCTTAAACTGAGCTATTTCATTTTTAAAGTGATGTGGCACCAAGTGATAATGTGGCATGCTGCTCCCTGGCTACCCAATGGGCCCTTTTAAAGTGCAGTGATAGCTCATGGAGTTACTACACCTGTGATTTCTTTATTACCTAATTAGAGCAGCAAAAACCAAGCCAGTCTTGTGACACTGTGATAAATGTTTTTATCCTTGTGACAGTATTTCATCGGAGCTTTGTGTTGGCTTTTTAAACAACAACACTTACCTGGAAAGGTGCCTACTTTTGTTTTACTGCACTATTTCCCATTCATCACCTGAGCCAAGGGAATGTAACTTACCGAAATAGTTCACTCTCTTACAATGAGATTTCTTTTAATTCTATGTAAATACTGTGGGGAGCGATTAATACGCGGTGGTTTCCTACAGTAACAACCAACATATACTATGAGGTTTTCACAGTCTCTTTCACGTTAACATGCAGCAGTAGGGTTTGGAGAAATAAGTGCATCACTTTTGGAGATTAATTTAATGCACTTACATACGATCCTGACTGGAGGTGCAGCTATGCAATTTATTTTGTTAAAATATTCCTATTATTCCTCTACACATTCAGTTGGCAAGTAAAGGATGATAATGCCAACTGCACTTGCACTTGTTTTATTCTGCTCTTGCCTTTATCTCCCCTGGGACTGATCTATCATGATCTATCATGCACACGGGATTTTTTCTTTTTTCTTATTTCATTTTTTAATGGATTTGCAAGAAAATCCATTAAATAGAGCTATTCTGAAGACCTTTCACATAGTGTCATATTCTCCTCTTATGTACACCGATACAAAGTCAAAGAACAAAAATAGTAGAGCTACAATGAAGATAAAGAGAAGCTGCTACCTTTGGGTGTAGACACATAGGGAAGCAGAGAAAACGAGTGAAAGTGTATAGGGTTTCGTGGTGCAAAATTTAATCCATTGTATGTGATAATGCTGTTATTTTGGTGTCTTTAGTTGACAGGGAAAGCAGTGAGCACACTGCTGTAACCAGCTATATCTGTAAGAAGGATGTGGCTACAAAACTCATTCTGAATTTCAATCTAGGCAATATCTGCCCTAATGTTTGGAAGCTACCAAGAGAAACTCTGATGAACGTGATACTTTTCTACTTTGTTGAAAAAAAAATTATGAGCAGGGCAGAAGAGGCTGTTCTGGTTCATTGGGAGGACTTATAGAAGAATCTGGAGATTTAGGTGTTTCGTTTGGCCATTTAAATCCTGACTCAGATAGCTGCAACTTGGGTGGTTATATAAAAACAAATAAAAGCAAGCCCAGTGGTGAGTGTTTTCACCTGGAAGCTCTGCTGGCATCTCTGAGGCATCAGAGACTTCAAGGGTACAGATGGCTTGAAGATGGAGCTATGCTGCCATCCTTGGTGTGCCCCTTCTGTGTCTTCCTGGAGACACTCTGGTGCTGCCAAATAGAAAATCCAGATTTTTTCCTGCCCTTTTTGTTTTCATGGTCCCTCTGCAGTGCTGTAAATTCATATTAAAAGCATAAAGAAAAGAGATCAAAGTTCCATTGCAGTTTTCCTTATTTGCTGTATTTTATCTGCAGGTTTATTGCTTGCAGTGATCAGTCACTTCACACTGAAACATACATGGTGTAATGTTTCTCAGCCAAGAATGCAGCTAGCCTACCATGGGGTAAAGAAGCTGCACAGGTATTAATCTTTCTTGAAACTCCCACACTGAAGAAAGTGGTGGAGTTTCTGTTCCAGCACAGTCTACCTGATACTTTGTCTTTCCCTCTGCCTCAGATCCCACTTGATTTAGAAACCAAATGCTGTCCAGATTTTGTGTACTATCCATCAACTGTCTACTACCTTGGCTGAAAAAGAGGCCTCCAGAGCTGAAAACAAGGGAACTGTGGCAGTTCCCTGATGAGCTATCATGACTCCAACTGAAGTTTTAAGTCAGGTAAAAATGAAACTGCTAAATCACAGCAAGAATTGCAGCAGAAGATCTTTGGCTGTGCTGCTTTGTGAGATGTAGGTTGTGTTTTGAGGTCTGTAGCAGTCTGGTATTCTTTCTGGGTCAAGCATAAAGAAGAAAAAGCATTCTCTTTTGTTAGGATAATACATGCAGTGGAAGGCACAGTCCAAAGGAGTTACTGAGATTGCTGCATTGTGCCATGTGGAAAAGCTGTGAGATGTGCAAGTCAGTTGCTGATGGAAATTAAGAGTGTTTGCATGCTTGAAGTGGGATGGCAGAGAGCTCCAAGAGGAAAGATCCAGTGGGATCCAAATGTAGCCCTCTTAATGTAGAGTGTCCCTTTAGATATGTCCTTACATAGGGAATGGAGAGAGAGTGTGCTATGGAATGAGTCTTTCAACTACTAGAAGATAATTCACAGCATGTTCCCTTGCACTAAGCATCATTCCTGTATATCCCACAGGTTGAATTTCTTGGCAGAACTTTGCACTCAAATGGTATTGGTTTAACTACATAAAGAGGAAGATCATGCTGAAGAAGTCATAAAGAATCATGCTGAAGCATGTCTCTAACTGGTTCTAGAACTCTAATAGCAACAGGCTATTTAATGTAGCTGACAGGCAGAACAAGACTCAAAAGCTGGAAGTTGAAGTCAGAGCATTTTGGCCTAGAAAAATAAAGTGCCCCGTTTTTATAGAGAAGGTGATTAACTGCTGGAACAGTCTCTGTGGGAGTGCAGTAGTTTCTCAGGCTCTTGAAGTTCTTCATTAGAACAAGATGGAAATAGGATTCCTTTGACTAAACATTGGCTTCATCAATGTAGACATCTACATCTAATGTAGTCAGCCTAGACACTCTTTGTAATTGCATTAGTCAGTGGAGTCTGGGGCATGATTCATCCCATCTTCATGTGGGTGTGTCAAATGGACCAGAGGAATTGTACTCAAGTGCCAATTTCTCTCCATCGACACTATTTAAGATGAGGGTACTGGATGAGGCATAAACATCTACCCTGCCAGTATCTAAGGCTTGAGTCTGTTACTTAAACACAGTCATAGATATTCCAGAGCATCTCAAATGGCTCTACGCACGCAGTTGGGTCTTTGATATTATGTGAGACAAGTACTGCTCTGCACCAGGGCTTGCCAGACATCTGCAGTAGGATGTGGGGATACATGAGCTTCAAGTTTAGGGCTTTACTCTTTCCAAGTCTCAGCATGCTTGCATGGAAGTGTGTTGGGCCTCCCAGTGCTGCAGTCCAGATACAGCAGCAGAGGAGCTCCATCTCACCCACATGCCATCTTACTGCAGAAATTGCTTGTTCTGCAGCTTGCACATATACAGAGGTCCCTTAGAACATTGTAATGCACCTCCAGCTTTAAGAGAACTTCATCCAAATGGTTTAATGTCATCATAAACTCAGTATATTCATTTTTCTAGATCTGTGTTTGCTTGTGTGTTGTTGAACACTGTTGTACTAAACAGTGACTCACATGAGATTAACAAGCAAAGCCTATTTATTAAATTGTTTCATGTATTGTAAATACAGTGTAATCCACTAATGCACAATACTGCAATTTAGGAAGCTTGGTATTCTTTCCCAATGGAGCATTGCATTTAGTAGATTCCTATGTACACCTGTAGATGCTGTGGATTTGCTACTGTCTTAAGGAAATTGTGCTAAGGAAAGCCTGCATTTGCCATGTCCCAGGTGCCCTTGAAGTAGATTATCAAGGTTATGTTACATTTCTGCTTTTGCAGTAACTGTCTTTGTGGTTATCAGTAAGGTCCTGGAAATTTGTGGGGCACCTGTAATGCTTATGCTGTGCACTGGGAAGAAAATTATGTCTTGCAGGTGATTTCCAAGAATAGAATGTTTGCTGTAAGAACTGTATGTCCAATGGTATTCTCTTCATCACTGTCAAATTAAAACCTAGGAACAGGAGCAGTGGAGGGGGATAATTACTGTATGTCTTGCTGAGTCTGAGTTCTGCCCTCGATTGTACATAGGTGGTTCGCAATCTGTACACTTACAATGACAGTTAGAAGAATTGCTTACTCATTGCATGTCCAGCAATCAGTCCAGGATTTTGTCTGTGATAAGGCATCTTTGATGGTGGAACTCAGTATTTATTGTCTTTATTATCAAATATGAACTATTTCCACCATAGAAATGATTTTAGAGGTTACTCTGAGATGCACCTGAAAGTCCAACCAAAGCATGTTTGAGAGAACTGTCTGAGGCAGCAGGATTAGCTGCACTGGTGGCTATTGCATGCCCAAGTGAAGCACTGTCCAGTAAGCAGAGTGCTGAACTCTGTGGAATATCACTCTCGAGTTACAGGGGATACTGGCTAGAAGATTTTGTCAACTCAGGTGTGTGTGGAGACAGTTAGGCTTGGCATGAATTCCAGTCACACATTAGATGGCCTCATTCTGTAGTCATTATTCAGCACTTACTCAAGCACAACTTTTGCTGAACTTAATGGGTTTACTACCTCTGCTGAACTGAATAAGAAATTTGTCTGAGGTTCAGGTGCATTCAGAACTGAATCTCAACACAAAACCCCATCATGTTCTATGTTACTAGGGTTTTTCAATACCTTTTTTTAAAGGTTGTGAACTGAAATATACTGGAGAAGGGAAAAAAATAACAACAAAAGGCAAAGGGAGTGATAAGGACGCACAGTACAAAGTGTGAGCAAGGTAGCTATCCCAGAGGATGCTGAGGGTTAAGGAAAGCACTCTGAGGGTTTTACTTCATCTAATTTTCTGAGTTGTCCCCTATGGAGAACCCCATAAGTTTCCCCATCAGGTGCTTCACAGAGCATGCTGCATGCCTGTGCTTTTATTTAGGTTTTCATTAACGACGATGAGCTGGGAAACATTTTGGAAATGAAACCTTTCTATTTGTTTATGGTTTGGGAGCGATGTTATTAAAACCATGGAGAAAAATTGAAATTATAGCTTGGCATGTTTTCTATAAATAATGAGTAGTTCTCTCATATATGATATAACTAAAGCAACCTAGAAATAAGCTTACATTGCTCTTTTCTTTTGCCTGTGAGGATGTGAAAAATATGCCTCCTCATCCAGCTTTGAGGGGGCTGAAAGTACCTCTTACGAATATCTGATTTGTAAAGCAAATGGTTGTAATGCAGGAATATTACTACTCAAGAGCTCTGAGTTTATTGACTACATTAAAAAAAATCTGTGGTCCACGTGAAGGATATGCGAATTGCTTTGGAAAGGGCAGAAATTAATTGTACTTTATATCAAATGACAGCACCTTTCCTTATCTCACTATTTGTTTGTTGATTTGTTTTGTTCACTTTTGTTTACAGGAAAGGAAAACTCGTGCTATGGTACCTGATGATTTTGTTATTCTCTGTGCCTTTAATTTCATTTATATTAACCATATGCATTTAGATTTATAATTTGTTATATGCTTTGTTGAGGAAGGTATTATCAATTTGGACTTGGACTTTCTTGTATCAATCAAAATCTATGAAAGATGACAGCAATTCAAAAAATAAAATGTTGTTTCTTGTTTTTGGGTTCCAGAATCATGGGTTTTACGGTTATGCCTTCTTTGTATAAAGAGAGCATCTCCACCATTTTCTTATTCAGATTTTAACAGAGGTGCAGATAGGAGGCTGTTGGTAATATCTGAGGGCAACCACATAAATGAATTAGAACTGTATGTTTGCAGTAGCAATAAAGCAAAAAACACATGCTCCAGAGGCTCCTTGTTACGTTCCCTGTTCAGCAGTGTACTCGAGCACCTGTTTAACATTAATGGTAAGCATATGCTTAAATGCTCCTGATGACTTGGGAGTTATGAGAAGTCTGTCTTGCACACACAATAGTTGAACAGACCATTTTCCATCTGTGTGCGAGCCCAGAGCACAGTGCTAGCTGAGCATTTTCCAGGTTAATTAGATTGGCATAACAAGATCCCTAGTGGACTCTGTGCAGTCATCAGCTCTTCTGCACTCTACAGTTATCAGGCGCTCTGCTTGAAGCAGTGTATCTTTTGCCAGTAACTGAAACAGAAAATCACACTGTATTTCACCAGTGTGTTCAAATGGTAAAATAATTGAATGGATTGTGAGTACACTTTAAATACCAATTTGGTTCCACATTGCTAGCGTGAATATGGTGCATCCTTCAAATGCACAGTGTCTACCAAGGACTATTTATTCTATGGAACTACCAGTAATGGCCATGTGCTTTCATGAATTATGCATGTATTTGTCCCTAAACCTCACCTAACCATGATATGGAGTGTTTAACTTAGATGCTGGCTATAAGTACAAATTGCAGATACTTTTTCATAAAATGTAATGGCTTTTTGGATTTCTCTGTAATATTAGTGAGAGTTCATTATGCCTGCATCAGCAGTAGAAGAAAAAATGGAATAAGAAATTGTGACTCAGAATAGGAAAAGCTAATCTTGATGCTCCAAAGCCTTGCAAAAAAGCACAAAATTATGGGAACTCAAAGGTGCTCTATTCATCTATTCACTAAGGCAAGTGAAATGGGATATAATCCCATTATAGATGTAAGGAGTTATTATTTACCGAACGAAGAGAGGAAAATAACCCCACTCTGGGCCAGGAAGCAGCTTTCCATGGTGTAACGATGTATCAGTGAGAACTGTATGAGCCTCCAGGCCCCTGGATGGGTTAAAAAGAGAAGCAGCAGCATGCACTTTTAGGGAGAGATCAAATACACGAGGAGGATTGTTACCACTTCTGCTGATTTCAGTGGCACAAAATTATCTTTTCAGTATTTTCAGGGAGCAGCTGCTTTGGTTTCCACTGAAGAGACCCTTTTTTCTCAGTGCAGTTGTAGCTGTACGACTGAATCTCTGTTTTCTGGAGAATTCTCTTGTATTTAATGTTTGTGTTTCTGGTTTTGTTTTGTTTTTCTTTTAACCTTATGAAGCATTGCATGTTAAGACTGACATCACAGAAAACATTGAGACAAAGTGGGCTAATCTGCAGAACAGTGACAAATGGTTGTGGTGCTGTTCTGAGCTCTGTTTCCTGCTATATTAAGGATGACATGTCATAAATTGATGTGACTAAAGAAAAACAGAACAGTGGGAAGACCGGAAGGCTTTGGGCAGTTTGCATTTGGGTACGGGGAAGGTTTCAATCTTCAGTCACAGTTTGAATCTATCCTAAATTGATAGTTATTGATGGTTGCTAATGTTCATTGCCTGCTTGCTAATCTTTGCGTGCTGTAGGAGGAGGAGAGCCCGAGCTGCATGAGTAATTGCTGGGAAACTGCTTGTGGCCACACTGCTCAAGTGCTCTCTGGAGGTGACTGATAAAGTCCACATCACACATCACTTGGCAGGAACCCCTTGGTGCCCAAATGGCCTTGTTACTGGAATTAAAAAAGTATGTGTGGTTTTTTTTACAACTCAAAAATACCAGAGGTCAGAATCCAGTCTTTCTGAACAGTGTTTTTGTTCTGTGACGATGTGTGTGTGTTGCATGCAGGGGCTGAAAGTAGAAGGTCAGCTGAGAAAGAGCTGGAGGAGAGTTGTGGGTTGAGACATGTTTCAAGTGTGCATTGTATCTGTGGGACAGGCTCTGGAGTGGGCTCTTTGTAGTTGTGCCTTTTACAGGGAGCTAGCAGCGCTGCCTGGAAAGCAGCATGTAAGTGAATTGCCATGTATGAAACACAGATGCTCAGCTCTCCTTTCCTGGAGTGAAATAAAGAGTGAGTTAAATCTGTAGTAAGGACATGCACAGTCTCTTCTTATTGGCAGAGTCTGTATGTCAAAGGATGCTGCAGCTGGAGAATTCATGCGTAGGCACATCGAGAACTTGCAATGCGTAGGAAATGCTGGACTGGGGATACTGAGTCTAGTTTCCATCTTTCTAAAAAAATCATAGCATATCATTTTTTGTCATTGGTGTACGCAGGAGAGATGTTGCTTGAGGCTTGTAGAGTTCATCAGATCGCAGAAGCTGAGCCTGGTAAACAAATGTACTGTCTGATGAGTGAAAACAGTTATTTCTCCTGTGCTTTGTAAATGTGTCACACTGTTACATCCACTCAGCTGTTTTCTCTCTTGTGCCTTCTACATTCAGAGATTCTCATTGTAAGTCACTTTTCCTCTCATGTAACTAAACATATGGAGACTTATAACAGAAGTGTTGAGGTGAGTATTATTGAAATGCAAATGTAAATGTGAGGAAAAACGTGGTGAAGTTACATTGGAAACAGTGTCATTTATTGATAATGAAGAACATTGTCCCCAGCAGTAAATCTGATGGATGTACTGTGCTGTCAAGCCCAGAAAGCTTGAGCTCTGATAGAAGTTTTATAATAGGCACCCCTAGTATACTACGTATGTTCTATACTATAGGCCTATACCTATATACCTGGAGGTGTTAAAGAAAAGGGCAGTTGTGACACTGAGTGACATGGTTTAGTCGTCATGGTGGTGATGGGTTGATGGTTGGACTAGATGACCTTAGTAGTCTTTTCCAACCTTTATGATTCTGTATAGGCATGAGACCCTATTTTCTGAGACCATTAAAAGCCAAAATACACTAGCATATCATGTATGTAATTCTTTTTCCTGTTAAGTCAACAAGAAACTATACTATGGCCAAATAGACACATGTTTTTTTAGATATATTCCTTACAAGCAAAGCCAGATAATAGGCTTCTAAAGTTTATGAATGTGAAAGTAGACAAGATCCTGAAGCAAAAGGCTACCCTATATCAATAAGTGACTTACAGAAAGTATGAAGAATCTGTCCAAAAACTAGTTTATTATGCCAGTCAAGGAATAAAAAACAAATGTTGACATGAGAACTTAATAGCTGACATCACTTCTCCACTGATCAGCTGTGAATCATCCTGGCCAGGCCACTTCAGCACACAGGTCTTCGTGTATGGAAGAGTGCAGTGAATGATGAGAGAATGAGACTGAGAAAGCAAAAGCATGCTCACATTTTGTTGACAAAAAACATCTTCTTCCTTAAAGTCTTTCCTTGGGGCTTGTTGCATTCATTTCCCACCTACTTAGGAATTCAGTGCCTGTTACCAGCAAGTATCTGTGTGCTGGGGTACGTTATGCATAATATAAGAATGGAGGAAGCTCACGCATCTTGACCTTCCCAACCATGTGATAGCAGCCCTACTGGTGAAAGGCACAGCTGGAAAAGATTGTAGCATGGAGGCTGGAAACTACCAGAATTCAGTCATGGAATGTCTTGAAACAGTCACATACATCTGCAGATATCTAAGTCTATTACACCCAGAGCATTACCTGTATCAATGAAATCTGTGATCTCATCAAGTAATGAAATCAAGCTTGTTTGACAAGACCTATTTTCCAGAAACCCATATAGGCTAACCTTAATTATACTCCTATTCTTTAGTTCTTAATTAATTGACTCCCATGTTAGCTTTACTATTTTTCTACTCTTAGGAGTCTCTCTGAAGGGATGCTAGCAAACCGTATCTTTTCTGGGGTGAATAGGGCAGTAGTTTTGAAGAGGTTTGTTGTAAATGCTGTTAGTTGTAAGGGTTAAGTCTACAAAGGTGAGGAGGAAATGCAGGGATCTGCTTTGTGATTTGAGGTAAGACAAAGCACCATCAGCAAAAAGGTCCATTCAGGTTTCTGCAACATCAGTGAAATGATGTGTGTGTGTCCATAAGAGGACAAGAGAGCACGAGGCAGGGAAAATTGATGTCAGTGAAAGTCCTAAGGTGGTGGTATTTTTTGTTACAAATTTTGTTTGCAGGCAGTAGGAAGGTATGCTGAAGGTGTGAGAAGAGGTAAAAATGATATTGATGATTCAGTGGAGAAACAGCTTTATGATGAGAACAAAGGCATTAACAATTTTCAGCTATAACGAGGGCAGACTGGAATGAGAAGCAGAAGAATACTGATGTGGATCTGTATATGCTGTGCTGGAGTGGAAGGATGTGTCACATAATCCAGCTGAAAAGCTTATGCCACATTGCTATGATGTGGAGCAAGTTAAGAAGTTGTTAATGCAAATGTGTCCTGCCATGGGGAAAAAAAGCAAGTCTAGAGAGTTGACTATAAGCGAGAGGAAGGACTAACCTATGGTAATGAAATGCAAAGTGTCTGATCAAAATTCAGTGCATTAATCTGAGTAGTAAATCTTTTATATGAATGTATCACTGGAGCCCCATAGCCAACAAGACTTTCTTCTTTCAGTGTATGTTGCCCTTGATGTCCATTTTGATTGCAGTGTGGTAACATTTCAGTATTGCCACTTCGTTTGCCTGCCAAAGCTACGTGGAATCAAATGGCTTAAAAAATTTCTTGACTGCTGGAGGCCACAGTGTAAGACAACTGTGATTTGTTAAAATGGAAAGCATAAGGCCTTTGCTTGTGACTATGAGAGTGTGATATTTAACCAGTGGGCACTTCGTCTGATCTAGTCATAAAAAAAATGAAATTTAAAACAAAAACTGTATTTAAAAGCCAATGAGGATAATGCTCATAAGAAGCCATGCTGAGCAGTGGCCATTTTGGTGTCCTCAGCTTCATACAAACTTTGATTTGCCATAAGTTTCCATAATATTCACGCATATTAGAATAGTATAAAAACTGGGGTGTTACTCTTCTAAGTTGGAGTACTCGTCTATATTTAACATTATATTAAATGAGAGATGTCATTGATCTACTGAAGATACGGTGTTCAGTAAGAGATAATAGGAGCATGTAAATCTGTATAGTGGTAGTTAAACTACAGCTGCAGAACAGGCTTATCTTAAATTACAAAGTACACAGGATAGCTTCTTTCATTCATGTCTCTGTGTCTGAATCTGGGTTTTATTATGAATCTAAGCAACATTTGTTACAACTGGTGCAGAACAAGTTTTTTTTTCACTGGATCGAACAGGATCCTACGTACTAATAAACTGGTAATATTTCAGTTGATGAGAAAATTCTGACAGTGTAATCTAGACAAAAATTTCAGCTCAAGTATTAATATTAAAGCTTTCTGCATTTGTGCCATTAACCTCATACAAGAATGTCATGATTTTGATAATGCTTTGTTTAGAAAACAAGGAATTAGAACACTGCCAAAATCAGATATCTAGAAAAAAATATCTGGCTTGTAATCTTTGATGGTTGTTTGCTTTTTTGTTGTATAAAGAATGTATGGAAGATTAATTATTTCGGTTTTAATACGATGGTTGATGGGAACTGAAATTTTGTTTACTGGGGGGTTTCAGCGGTCCTTGTTCTCATGCTGCTTGGGAAGGAAAACAAATATTGAAATTATTTTTTCTGCTAAATGGAGATTTAATTTCCTTTCCTCACCTTAGTTTTGTCTTTTAATACACAACTTTCCCATTAGTCTACAACCTATCAGTACCATCATAAATTTACAATTTACATTGTAAATTGAACTGATTGAAGAAAGCTTATTTAGACACAAGGTATTAATGCTTAATTCATCCTTTGCTGTTGCAGCCATTGTGTTGTGCAAGACTGCTCTCTCCATGCACAACTCTTTTAATATCCATCATGATATTTCAAGCATAAATTGATTTATGTCAGGTTATTTGCATAAATAAAGTGAAAAGGATTGAGTCTAGAACTGTCTGCAGGATAGGAACATGTTACATTAAGAGGTGTTTTGTTTCTCTGCCTTCAGAAAGAAAAACATCTGCTGTCTGAGATCTACAATGGGTGTGTGTAGCTTGCTTTGTCTTGACACCATGATGGATCTGAGATAATTTCAGAGGAGTCGTTACAGCTTTCCCAGTAAGAATGCGATAGCTTCTTTGCAGCTGTGAATATCCCTGTAAAAATGTACTTTCAAAGTCATTCATTACTGAGAGTACACTGACAAGTACTGAAGGCATCCTTATAGTTCTTGGCGTCAACTATGGGATGATTTCAAACAGACTCCCGTATGGACAAAATTTTCAAACAAGCCTAGCTGAATGTGGCATCCAAATCCTACACTGGATGTTGAAATTGACTCCCATTTCAGTTCCACCAACTTAAGATCTTAGTTCTCTTTGCACTTCATATGCAGTTGTGTCATTTCATTCAAGAGGCTTAGGTTGGAAGAGACCTTAAAGATCACCGTGCTCCAACTCCAAGAAAAAATGTTGCCAAAAGTGAAATTGCAGCACATATAGACACTATTCATCCTGTGTTCATGTAGTCAGCCACTGGCAGTGAATCTGGGTCAGGCAGCTGCTCTGAACACAGCATTCCCATTACTAGTCTAATATCATCCCAAACCTACTTGTGCCGAAGTATCAGAGCTGTTGAAATATCCAGCTGCATTTAAACTTGCACGTGATCACAGTCCCACCTCTGTTCGTTTGTTCTAAGTACAGTGTATTCTGTACTTGTTTGCCTTTCCAGATTTGATGAGATTTCTATGTTGGCTTTAGACAAACAGCTCTCAGAGAAATGCTGTCACTTAAGGTAATCCTTACTACATAGCAGTTTTGCATGGCTGGTAGTGTGGGGTGTCCTCTCAGAAGTGTAACTTTGTGGTACAAGATCCTAGTGTCCCAGGGTAACTGGCAACTATCTGCAAGAATGGTCCGAACTGACTCAGAAAAGAGCTATGCATAGGATGTTGCCTGGTGGATTCCTGTTTGTTTGTTTGTTTGTTTGTTTCCTCAAAGCAGAAACCTCAAAGTTTGTCTTACAAGTTATGTGAAGTGTTTTAGATGGTAGCAGGACGAGCTGAAGCATGAATGCTTTGGAGCTAATTTGCGACAGACTATTCATTTAAGTGGTTGTTCACTTCTTACTGCATTGTTGCTCCTTGCATGTACTGCATATTTCTGTATTATTGTCTAAAATAACTGTGTGAAAACATCAATAACAAAGGTTTTAACTGCAATCCTAACCTAGTTGATTTTCTTCCTAGCATGGAAAATTTAGCTTCCACCCCACCCTCCCTTCCTTCAGGTCTTTACTCACTGCAAGTGTACTGTGGGAAGAAAGCCATCTCCTCCTTGTAGTTTGTCTCCCTGTACCTTTGCGGGGTTTTGGTGTATACCTAGATAATAATCTTCTCTGATGAACAAGAGAGGCAGATAATCTTTGAGCTTCCCCAAGAGAGAATTTGGATTTTACTTTCTGTTCCTATTTCTTATTTTTTAGCTCAACTATGTTGCACAGAGCACTTCATTATATATTGTTGCAAAACATAGTTGATAAATATTGAATCCAAAGTGCTGGACTTAGCATCTGGGGAGACAGTTGAATATTGCTGTAGACAAAAGTTGTCATGGAGTTCGAGTGCCAACTTTATTCAGAATGATGTGCTGAGCCTTTTTTAAAACAAAAATGGTGCTTTGTCTCAAAGCTGCAGTGTGTAACGATGATGTCTTGTTAGCCATGCTATCTGCAATCTTCTGTGTTGTGATGACAAAAAGCCATGGCTGTTAGCAAGCTGACCCAGATAGGGAGAAGGATGTTTTAGTTGCAAATGAACTGTTCCCTCTTCACCTAACCAGCTCTGGTGCCACACAGTAGATACTTGTAGAGCTGTGAATAGGATGGAGTGATCCTATAAATGACCCTGATTATCACTCTCATAAATGACTCTGCATTTTCTAACCAAATGACCAATGAAGTGAGAGACATTGAACAAGATTTTAAATTATAATAAATGTAATCTGTGCTCTCTAATCAGATTGCTGTATAGGTGGCTATTATTCATTACTAAAAGTTAAAGCAATTAAGCTTCAAGTCATTATAGAGCAGCTTTTACCAAAGAATTACTTTATTTGAGAGCTTGGATTTTTTTTAAGATTTTTTTTAAATATAATTTTATTACTGGTGGAAGCTCGCAGTATGTTGATCTTTCAAATCCATTTAAAGGTGAAGTTCTGATGCTGGTGCCAAAACAGCAGCTGCAGGTGATGCTGTTATAGACTTGCAGACTTGAACAAGCTTAATTTTGGGGGCCCATTTTGTGGTACAGAAAGGGAAATGTAATATTAGAATTAGGTATTCAATTTCTTTTTTCTTCTTAGCATGTCTTTCTTTATCTACATTTTCTATCTGTTTCTGAGCTGGCTTGCTTGTGTTCTTTCTCCATTCCAAGTACATCATGGCCCTCTGCTTCCCTCTGCTCTCTTGTCAGCCAAGCATGGAGGAAGTATCTATTGTGGCTGTTTTGGAAGCTAGAGTATTCTGAGGCAACACCAAGAGTAGATGTGGTGCCTCGGTTCAGAATGCAGCTTATGCAGATACAATGTGATGCTTTTTGGAAGAAAAAAAATCTTACTGTTCCTTTGAAAAATATTTCTGCTAGGAATTTACATCATTGTAGCTACTCTGGTGGGTGAAAAGAAAAAAAAAATCTCTTAATTGACTTAATTGTATCTATTTTTACCCATCTGGAAAGTGGGCAGTTTAATATTTCTCTGTCACATAGGAGTGCTGTAGGGCTTGCTGAGGAGTTGCTTTTAAGGCATTTGGAGGTCTTTGGATGACAGATACTATAGAAAAGCACTGATTCTGCACTCTGTTTTACTGCTGTCTTTCACCATTTGAAGTCCGGCACAGCAGTTACATGAAACTGTCAACACTCTGCTGTTTGCTCACTGTTTTTTTTTTATCAAGAAGTGATATTTGTATTCACCACACACGCACGCACACACACAATACCTTTAGAAATTAGAGTAAAGCTACTTGGAATTAAGTAGATTTAACTCACAGAAGGGCACACTGGGAAGGTGTTTCCACGTACAGAAGGAATGCTGTTAGAATTCCTCAGCCAGCTTTCGTTACAGAAGCGAGGAATAAGCCCAAGACTTGAGTATGATTGCTCTTTGGTGGACATTTGAAAGCGGAACCAACAGAGGTTCTGCTCCGAGAGAGCTCTGAGCTGCTGGTAGACTGCAGGTGCTGTCCGTGGTGCTGAACGATGCCGCGCCGTGCAGAGATTGAGAGCTGAGGGATATTTTGCTCGGCACTGGGTGGATGAGTGCCTCAACTGTCTCTGGGGTATAGCTCACAGGACTCTGCCCTTTTCATGCCAGCTGACACAGAGGGATTCAGTTGAAACTATCAAGCGATTGTGATACAAACCTGTATGCAAAGTAGAGCACAGAGTCATGCTTTAGAGGTACCATTAGAACAGTGTGAAATCATATAATATCCTGAATTGCAAGGGACCCCAAGGATAACCTAGTCCAATTCGTGGCTCCACAAAGGACCATATAATATTGAAATCACATTTATGAGAATGTTGTCCAAATGCTTCTTGAGCTTGTTCCAGTACCAACCACACTCTCAGTGAAGAGCTTTTTTCTAGTATTCAACCTGGCCCTCCCTTGATGCAACTTCATGCCATTTTCTCAGGCCTTAACACTATCACTGGAAGGAAGAGAGAATCTCCTGCCCCTCATGAGGAAGACATATCTTAAAATATGGCCACAATTAGCCATTCAACAACCAGTTTGAAACCATAGTGCTGATACTATGCTTTTTCCCATAGTGATGTATTACAGACTAGGGAAAACCTTTAAACAAGGCCACCTCCTCCTGCTTGTTTCTGTTTGGACACTCATTCATCAGAGCTCATTCATCTGGGGGTTCTCAGCAAGGTCTACCTGAATTAACTAATTAGATGTCAGTTGGCTATTTAAGCCAATTCTGAACTGTTGTTCAGAATTAAAGTAGCCTTCACTTAATTTTATTTATTTTACTCATGAAATGGATTAAACTAAATTAAATTAAAGCTATTTTAATTCCATGTGGGACTGTCCTCCCAGGAATTTAATGTGGCATAATTCATCCATCTACAAAGTAAATTTACATGCAGTTTCTCAGAGAATCTCAAAATAAACACATCCTTATCAAGAAAACAGTTTGCAGTTAGGCAATGCACTTGGGAAGTGTATGAAGTTGTAATGAAAAAGGGCACCAAGTGTTTGCTTGGGGAATTGGCACAGAACAGCAAATGGAGTATAAATTCACGTTTTGGATTAATTTGTAGTACTCTATCCCTTTTGCAGACAAAACAGATTCTGTTGAGGTCTCTAAACCTTTTCCTGGGAATTTATGACCCTAGATTCTGTTCAGAAACATGATAATCACAGATACATAAAGTGAGGGTGGGATTTGAGGCCTGGTTTGTCAAGGAACACTATGCATACGCTTAGCTTTAAAAAAGAGGTAGTTGTATTGACTGGTTAAGAATTGTTCTAAATCAGAACCAAAATGCTCTGTCTTTTTTGTGACATTTATATGGCCTCAGGATATGGATATTCAGTGAAAGCTTCAATTTCAGTCTTCCTTAATAATTCAAAAGTCACAATTTTTCTTCAGAATTAATATCGGTCTAGATGATATAATCATTCTGTTCATTTCAGTACGGGCTGTATCAGGACCTGTTTGCAGAAAGCAGTTTACTGATGACAGCTTTTTAGAGGCAGCTGGAGCATTGGTTTGTAATCCCTTCTTTCAGTTAAAGTTGTTTATCACTTATTAAGGCTATTTTTAAACATTTTTTTTTGTCCTTTTTAATTTCCTGGGAAAAATAGTTGAATGTTTTAAAGAGATTTTAATTTTTCTGCATTTTTATACGTGCAGCTATTGCTACAAGAAGTCTCTCTTCATTATTAAGAGGTGAAAAACATTAATAGCAAAATGCTGTTGATGTACTTTATTGTAGTCACAGATGAGCATTTCCTGGGGAAATAGTGATAGAAAAGGGATCACTGGGGAAATCATGCAGCACCTTAATACAGCCATGAAATTCACACATTTCTACCACTGTAAGTACACCTTCCAACACATGTAATAAATAAGACTGGAGATGGACCATAAAAGCTTCTTTTTAACAAACAAACAGAAATCTCAGAAGAATGCTTTTTTTTTTTTTTTAATTAAAGGAAAACATCTTTAAATATGAAAAACAGCTAAATTATTAACTGTAAGAATTTACCTGGGCACTTAAAAACTATTAATATGAATGACTATTCCTCTGTAGTCACCTGAAGAGTATCATTGGAATAGCACAGGAAGCACCTGCTTCATACCACTGAATTTATTTGAGTATGCTAAGAAATCCTGAAAACTGTAAAGTTAATAACCTAACATAAACTTCCTTTAGTATCTCAGTAAGCAAGCAGAAAAAAGTAAATCACAAGAACTTGAAAAGAATATGATTCTTTTCATTTAAAACGTTATCTCTTGATTGTAATTGCAAGTTTGCAATGGGTTTCTATACAAATGTATAAAGAACATCTTAGAAAGGAGATGCACATTGTAAAATAAAATAAATTCCACAAGAAAGAATTAAATATGAAATTCAGTTAGACTCCAGCCAGACTTAATGTTCCTCATCTGAGGCCAAAGCTTTGAATCTGTAAATGCTCAGTTGCCCAAGTAACTTGCTTTTTGAGCTCACTGGACAGTATGGCATGAGCATTTGTGGGCCACCATAGCAGGTTTTACCCAACAGTGATGTAGTGTGTTTTAGGATCTGCATTGGTGTAGCTTCAGGAACTGGGGCTCTACCACAACTGCTTGTCTTCAAACTCTTACCCTAAAGCAACTATCACATAATTTTTGATTACTTGCAACCCTGTGAAAGAGAAGCTAATGACTTCACTTATGCATGAGAAGAGGCATAGCAGTAACAATGGCAAAGCAGCTGGCTTGAGGCATCTTGTTGCTACACGAGTAGCACTGAATTGGAGAGCAGGTGTGCTTTCTGCTGCACTATGTGCTGCTTTTGCTGTGGACTTATGGCTACATTGAAACTTGAACACTTTGTCAAGGGAAGTACAGAAATATCACAGATAGAGAATCTGAGGCATTGCAGGGAGTGGGGATTTACTGTTGGAAGGGGGAGGCAGTAAGCAAGGCAGTACAGATATTGGTAATATAGGGCCTTGAGATGGTACACAGGCAAATTTAGGAATGTAGATCTGTGCTACTAAATCTCACTCAAGGCCCTGTGTTGTGTAAGGTCATCCCAAACCTACAGGCTGGTTCCATATTTCATTGTAAAGTAAATTGATCAGACAGTAGTGCCAGTCCTAGAAAGAAAATGGTAATGTGGGAACTATCAAAGCTTTTCCCTTAAACTACTTTCTTTTGTGTTTTAGTACAGGACTATTTTAAATTAATTATCCTCTAATTTGTAGTTGACAGTGACTGTAAGTGATAGCATCTCCACAGTGCAGTTAATGTTATGCTTCTTCACATACATAAATACTTCACAAATGTATTTTTCTCTCATGTAAATTGAATTCTAATATGTTAAACAGAATAGTTTCTGTATAGTGCTTAGCAATGCATTCCAGGTGCTTGAAAGCAATTTTAGAGAGGGTGAAAAATTCTCAGCAAATTACTCAGATCTTAGAATATCTGTCTGTATTCTACTACAGTACATTAGACCTAGTATTCAGTTAGTAATAAGCATATTTTATTTATTTCTTATTTTTTTTTAGTATAAATCTGTCTGATAGATAAAGACAGTCATGATTTGGATTTTCTGTTGAGCTTTTTAATGCAGGTACAGTTGAGGAAATTCTGATGAAAAATGTATCAAAAGGTTAAAAAAAAAAAAAGAGGGATAATTCCTTTCATGTTCTGATAAACAACTTTTTTTACTACAGTGAGACTGAGGACAAGAATTACAGGAGGGACTTTTTTTAGGAGGCATTTATTTTTCCAGTGTTCAAGTAACGTTTTAATGATTCTTGGTGAGAGATCTCTGCACTTTTGGGAAATTAGACCCAGTAAATGGTAGGTTGCACTGGAGAAAACAAAATTTGAGCCACCGTCAAAGACTTGGTCCACGGAATTAAAATATTTAATTAAAAAGGAAGAAGTGGCAAAAGATCTGGCATTAACTGGGTTTCAAAATGCTGAGTGATAAATTAATACTAGAAAACAAATTTTGTATTTGTGCAGTTAATACATTGTTCATATTATTAACCCATCCACAAGGAAAAAAAAAATGCTTAAACATGTTTACTACACAGATTTTTACTCTTTAAGATAAAGGCCTGAACTTTGAAAGCACTCTCTGAGAGATTTTTATGCGTGTCTTGATTGTTAACCTTCCATCATTTATGCTATAATGCATTACTGGAAGATCTTCAGTAAATTTAATTTCCTTACCAGCTGCAGTCTTTTCCTTTTGGCAAAGACTGATTATGTTTGGCTGTGTTTAGAATAAGAATAGAAAAAGCTTTTCACAGGGTTTCTCAGATCTGTAGTGGTGTGTGAAGTACTGAAGTAGGAACTGGTAATGGCAGAGACCCTGTGAGATGGGACAAGAGACATTCTGCCACAGTAGCAGAGCTCTGAGGGAAATAACTTCTCTTTACCAATACTTGGAATACAAACCGTATTACTACTACAGACAACATCACTGAAACTCTGACAATGAGAGAAATATCTGGAGTGTATTTTATCACGTCTCCACCCAGTGTGATGGAGTTAAGACGCCAGCAAGCTTGATCAGCATCTCAGCATTACATATGTAATTTCCAAAATGTCAGGCTCACTGGACATATTCTCAGTGATGATATGGGTATGGGGAACTTGTGTTTTTGTTTGTTTGTTTGTTTTAAAGTAGTTTGCAAATACAAAAAACATCTCCCATGGCCGCATTTCAAGGAGTCTCAATTCAAGGACTCCATCGTTTTTCCCGTATCAGAATTTAATTTGATTATACCATACTAACACTGGCTGTTCAAACGTGCAGTTGAAGGACCTGGGAGTTCACTGGTTGGCCATGAGCCAGGAATGTGCCCTTGTAGCCAAGAAAGTCAGTGGTATCCTGGAGGTGCATTAAAAAGGGCATGGCCAGAAGGTCACGGGGGGGTGATCTCCCCCTCTACTTTGCACTGGTGAGGCCATATTTAGACTACTGTGTCCAGTTCTGGGCTCCTTGGTTCAAAAAAGACAGGGATCTCCTAGAAGGAGTCCAGTGGAGGGCCATAAAGATGATTAAGGGCCTGGAGCATCTCTTGATTGAGGAAAGGCTGAGTAACCTGGGTCTGTTCAGCCTGGGGAAAAGAAGGCTAAGGAGGGATCTGATAAATGTTTGTAAATACCTGAAAGGAGGTGGGAGGCAAATGGATGAGGCCAGGCTCTTCTCAGTGGTGTGTAGCGACAGGACAAGGAGGAATGGCCTGAAACTTGAACATAGGAAGTACTAACATGTGGAAGAACTTCATTATGGTAAAGATGATGGAGCACTGGAACAGGATACCCGGAGACGCTGTGGTGTATCCTTCTGTGGTTCAAGATATTCAAGACCCGTCTGGACTCCTACCTGTGTGACCTATTGTAGGGTACCTCCTTTAGCAGGGGGATTGGACTCGATGATCTCTTGAGTCCCTTCCAACCCTTGCGATTATGCGATTCTGTGATATATTCTATTGTTGCTACTGAATCTGTTTTATTATTACTCAGCATTTATCTGTGTCCTTAGTACGACTGCATCTTGAGGTGTGGTTTTGCTCTAGGAACATTTATTTCCTTGACCTTTTTGTACTGTAAGATCAAACCAAACAACAAAAAACAAACTTAGAATACAGAGGAAAAGATAAACACAGCATGATAACATCAACAACTCAGCAAGCTTCAGTCTTACCTAAATGAGAATCAGCAGAAATTTAGACTAATTAAATTCCACACTTAATGACAGACTGTATGAGCCTGATTTAGCAGATTCTCTAATGAGACCCTTGGGACTTGGAAAGCAGAAATACAGTGCCCTACGAGGTTATTAAGGCATAGCATCCTCACCAAAGTTTACAGAGCTGCTGCTGTGAATGGGAGACCAGGGCACTCAAGACAGTCGGCCCACATTTCCTAGAGCAAATAAGAGCTGAAAAAGCAGAAGAGAAAGTGCAGCACCCTGACGTTGCTTTTGTAGTCACTGTTTGTGTACTCAATCTGAGAGAAGGAAAGTTCTTCAGGGAACAAAAAGAAGGGAGTTTGAGTGTGTTCCAGTATTTCGGTGAACAAAAATGTATTTATTTATATACTTAAATTTGCATTTTTAAGCTTTAGACATTACTCAGAGAAAGTAATATTCTCTGCTCAGAGAAGGATGCTTCTGATTTATTTCACCATCACAGTATTTGCTGTGAGTTGCCGGAGATCTGCAACTATTTCCGTTTTTTTGGCATTGTACTTCAAAGTGTGTGGCCAAAGAAGTTAAATGTGGGGAAAGAACTGGTATCATTTTCTTTTTGCAAGTTAGAAAGTGTTCAGAGCAGACAGAAGCAAAGGCCTTGAGCTTTCACTCTGAAGCCAGAGTCCTGACGTTAAATATCTTCACACTGTGAAAAAGATGTGACATGGAAAAACATTCTAGGGATTAGCATGCAAATATGGACGAGGGTCTGATGGTTTGTTTTCAAATTCCTACATTTGGTACTGCTACAATAGCCATTTTAGAATGGAGCAGATTTCCCACAGGGTAGGTTTATGAGATGAAGGTAGAAGCTTATTCACTGCTGGTAGGTCTTATCACTACGCTGTGCTGACTTGACTTCCATGCTGCGGTCCAAATTCTCTTTCAGTGCAACTGCAGTTTCACTGCAAAGTAATGTCAGGGATCTGTGAAGTGTAAGGTTGGGGCAAAATAAGATAGCTGCTTTTGTTAAGGCAACCTGTGTATACTCTAAAAAAACACCTCCCCTCCCCCCACAAAATCCGCAAACTTAACAATTGCTTAATTTGTTTCTCAGCAAAGAAAACATTTTCTGAACACAAAGGTACACCTTATGGTTGACTACAATGTCATATATCCCTTCATGAATCTATGCTGATAGACTAAATAGTTTTTCTTCCTGCCAGCTTTCCATACGCTGCGTTTGGGGGAGATAAAATAGGCGTGGGCTGTGACATTGCATTACTTGACTTAAGTTAAATGGCCCCAAAGGGTCAAAAGGAGTATTTGCTCATACAGACAGTTGTTCGCTAGTTTGAGAATGGTTTGTAGAGCATCTAGCACGGTAAGGCACAGACCTGTATGAGGCCTCCTGATGTCCCAGCCTTGCCGTGTCTGTTGTAACCTTACTACTGCCACCTCTTCTTAGAGATGCCAGGGTGAGGTACGCATTCACAACAGTTCCAAATACACTTTGTTTTCAAAGAATAATGAGTTAAAGAAGAAAACCTTGAGGGTGAAGTATAGAACAAATATTCCAGATATTCTCATCATCCCCAAACCTACTTCCATGTGAATCTTTATTCCCTTGGTGGCTGCCCACTAGAATTCTTTGGTCTGTTTCCTCCTGTCTGTCTCCAGTGTTATAGATAAAGGTCTTGAGTCCCGCTACCTCCCCACTTGTCCTCAGTGTGTTTTAATTTGGGGATTTGTTCTTCAGCTATAAGTCCTTACTTATACTCAGTGCTTGTTCTGGGGGGTTGGCTGCCGTATTCTCCTGCATGGTAGTGAAAGATACGTACCACCATGAAGCAAAAAGTGTCAGTCTGTAGGGTACTGAGGAGCTGTAAAGTGGGTTGGGCACTTCTGGGAAAGCTCTTGTTTTGAACTCAGTTAAGTTCTCTTTGCTAGTGAGCCTGACTGAGCTGCTCAAGTATAGATGCTATGGGATGTGCTGTGTTATAAACATTGCCTTTAATTATGAATGACTGTATATGACTTCAGTGTCTGTGAAGCCTAGTTTATAGACCAGAATACCTGTGGCACTCAGAGTAGAACTAAACCATGGTAACTCCCCTAAAGAAGTAATAGTTAAAGATCTCCAGTCCAACTGGTAGCAAAAATAAATCTTCAAAATGAAATTCAAAATGAATTCTACAGTTACAGAAAAAAGATTCGCAAAGAAATAGAAAATCATCACTCTGAAGGCAGAAGAAAACTGAACAAATTCAAATCTAACAAGAAATCTACCAGCTTCAAAGTAGTCACTTGGAAGTAAATTATTGTTTTAAAGTGTATTACACAGTGGTTGATTAAAAACATCCTGTGGCTGACCCTGATTTATTTGAAAAAGTCTTTTTTTCTGTTCTTTTCTAATGTTAAAATTTATCAAAAGTCTCAAGTTTAAAAAATAATCATGCAGTTGCAAATACTGTCAAAAATAGTAAGAATAATTATATCCTGCATGTTAGTACCTAGATCTGCTTTCAGAAATGCAAAACATTGAGAATGACTTTATCAAATATTGCTTGCTAAGTGTATATATATATATATATATAAATGTGTGTGTATTCATTAATGCTTCAAGAGTCCATTGCAAACGTCTCAAAATGAAACCATTTCAGTATTTCAGAACCAGTGTTTCATTTTTCAGCTGACTAATAATAGCTTAAGTCTGATGTACATATGACACCAAGTAAATGTGTTGTTTCTCTTACACAGCATCAGTGTCTAATTTTCAGTATTGTCAAGTGGCAGTTGAATATTTTTCATTATAATCTGTTTCATATGATTGGACCTTCTGCTGGGGAATAGAGCGCTGTATCAGTGAAGGTAGGTGTCAAAGCAAAGTGCTTCAACAAGTGCAAGCTGTTGTACTTGGGTTGAGGCAGCTAAGAATACAGACTGGGAGAAGAACTCATTGAGACCAGCTCTGTGGAGAAGGACGTGGGGGTCCTGATGGATGAAAAGCTGGACATGAGCCAGCAGTGT
>JANHGO010000053.1:90983918-91058395 GCA_024606505.1 Aquila spilogaster | reverse complement strand
TGTGCTGCTCTTCAGGTGCTCTCCTGCTGACCTGTGATCCCTCTCCAGGCATCTATTGCTGGCACTGGCATCAAACTTGTAGAAGTGGGATGGATTGAGGTTCCCCTCCCCCCAGAGAAATCTCTGTTTTCTAGAGAGTTCCCTAGTATTTAATTTTCACATTCAGGTTTGTTGTTTTGGTTTTTTTTAACCTAACCTCTTAAGTTTTTAAGGAGTTATATCCTTGTGAAGCATTGCATATTAACAGTGGCATCACAGAAAACATTGAGACAAAGTGGGCTAATCCACAGAGCAGTGACAAATGGCTGTAGTGCTATCCTGAGCTCCCTGCTTCCTGCTATATTAAAGAAGACACGTTATGAATAGATGCAACTAAAGAAAGGCAGAACAATGGAAAGACCGAAAGATGCTGGGCAATTTGCATTTTGGTATGGGGAAGCTTTCAGTCTTCAGTCACAGTTTGAATCTATCCTAAATTGATAGTTATTGACGGTTGCTAACATCCATTGCCTGCTTGCTAATCTTTGTCTGCTGTAAGAGGAAGAGAGCCCCAGCTGCATGAGTAATTGCTGTGAACCAGCTTGTGACCACACTGCTCAGGAACTCCCTGGAGGTGACTGATGGAGTCCACGTTGCACATCACTTGGCAGGACCCTCCCTGGTCCCCAAGTGGCCTTGTTGTTACTGGAATTAAAATAATTTGTGTATGTGTGGTTTCAGTTTGAAGGGCAGGATTCAGTCCTTCTGAATGATGGTTTTGTTCTGTGACATGCAAACGTGTGTGTGTTGCGTGCGGGGGTTGAAAGTGCAAGGCCTAGTGAGACAAGGCTGGAGGAGAGTCGCAGGAGAAGGAGATGTGGCCCAAATGTGCAATGTCTCTGTGGGGCAGGCTCTGGAGTGAACTGTGTAAACTGTGCCTTTTGCAGGGAGCTAGCAGCAATTGCTTTGAAAGCAGCTTAAAGGCAAATTGCCATGTATGAAGCGCGGATGCTCAAGTCTCAGTTCCTGGAGTGAAATAAAAGAGCGTGCTAAATTTGTAGTCGGGACACACGCAGTCTCCACTAATGGGTAGAGTCCATATGTCAAAGAATGCTGCAGTTGGTGAATTCATGCACAGGCACATCAAGAACTTGCAATGCATAGGAAGTGTTGGATTGGAGGATACAGAGTCTGGTTCCCAGCTATCTAAAGTAATCATAGTATAGTGTCTTTGTCATTGGTGTACATGGGAGAAATTGTGCTTGAGGCTAGTGGAGTCCATTGGATCACATAAGCTGAGCCCAGTAAACACGTTTACTATCTGAAAAGCGGATTCAATTATTTCTCTTGTGCCTTGTAAATGTGTCAGACTGGCACATCCACTCTGCTAGATTCAGTATCTTGTGCTTTCTCCTTTTGGAGATTCTCATAGTAAACCACTTTTCCTCTGACATAACTAAACATGTAGAGACTTTTAACAGAAATATTAAGATTGGTATGAATGAAATATGGATGCAAATGTGTTTCTGTAAACACTGGAAAAAATAGCAAAATAAGTGTGAAGAATGTCATGAGCTGATAATAAAGAACATTGTTCCTAGCAATAAAACTGAGGAGTGTGCTGTGCTGTCAAGCCCAGAAGGCCTGGGCTCTGATAAAACTCACAGTACAGGTGTCTCTCCAGCACAAGACCCTGCTTTCTAAGGACACTGAAAGGCCACAAGATGCTAGCACATCACGCACACTAGCACAATTCCTTCTCCTGTTAGGCCAATAAGGAGCTACACTGTAGCCAAACAGATGTGTATTTTTTCAGACATACTCCACACAAGCAAAGCCAGATAATGAGCTGCAAACTTGCTAATACTTATGAATGCCTAAGTAGGCAAGATTCTGAAACAAAGGACCACCCCTCCTCAACTGTTAGCTCATAAAAGGTGTAAAAGACCTGCCAAAAAACTAGCTTGTCATTGCCAGTCAAGAAAACCCAAGTGTTCCTATGATAACTTAATATTTTATATCCCTTGTCCACTGTGACACATACAAATCATCTCAGCCAGACCACCTGAACACACACATTTTGGTGCATGTGACAGTGTGATGAAGGAACTCTAAGAAAGAATGAGTGTGAGTGGATAAAACCAGCATGTTCAGATTTTGTCAATAAATACCATCTTCTATAAGGTCTTGCACTGGGGCTTGTTACACTAATTTCACACATACTCAGGAACTGATGTCCTTCTTTCACTGCGTGCTAACAGCAAGGATCTGTATGTCACACATGATACGAGAGTGGGGGAAGGTCCCATCTCCTGACCCCCCCCATCCATGTGATGGCAACTGTGCCAGTGAAAGACGTGACTGGAAAAGATGGTAGCAGTGGGGCTGGAGGCTGTCAGAGGCCAGTGATGGAACGTGTTCCAGTAACGAAGTCACATGCATCTGTGAATGTCTAGGTCTATTACACCTAGACCATTACCTTTATCAATCAAACCTGTAATCTCATCAAGAAATGAAATCAGGATTTTTTGACAATACCTATTTTCCAGAAACCTGTACAGACTAACATGAATTATACTCCTATCCTTTAGTTCTTTATTAATTGACTCCCATGTCAGCTTTACTAGTTTTCGATTCTTAGAAGGAGCCCTTCTAAAGGGAGACTACTCAAGCTGTATCATTTCTGTGGGTAAATAGGGCATTAGTTTTGAAAAGGCTGGTTGTAAATGCTGTAAGTCATGAGAATAAAATCAGCAAGGGTGAAGAAGAGATGCAGGGAGCTGCTTTATGATACAAGGTGAGACAAAGCACCATCAGCAAGAAGGTCCATTCAAGATTCTGCAGCATCAGTAAAATGGTAGAGCGTGTATGTCTGTAAGAGGACAGGAGAGTGTGAGGCAGGACAAATTGGTGTTAGTGAAAGTCCTAAGGCAGTGGTATTGTTTGTTACACATTTTGGTTGCAAGCAGTAGGAATGTATGCTGAAGATGTGAGAAGCAAAACTGATATTGATGATTCTGTAGAGAAACAACTTTATGATGAGAAGAAAGGCACTAACAATTCTCAGCTATAATGAGGACAGACTGGGGTGAGAAGCAAAAGAATACCGATGCAGTTCTGTGTATGCCATGCTGGAATGGAAGTATGTGTCACACAATCTGACTGAAAAGCCTGTGCCACATTGCTATGATATGGAGCAACTTAAGAAGTTGTTAATGCAAATGTGTCCTGCCATGGGGAGAAAAGCAAGTCTAGAGATTTGACTATAAACGAGAGGAAGGACTAACCTATGGTAATGAAATGCAAAGTGTCTGATCAAAATTCAGCATGTTAATCTGAATAGTAAATCTTTTATATGAATGTGTCACTTGAGCCCCATAGTCTACGAGGTTTTTTTCTCACAGTATATGTTGCCCTTGGTGTCCATTGTGATTGCAGAGTGTGGTAACATTTCACTGTTGCCACTTCATTTGCCTGCTGGAGATACATGGAGTCAAATGGCTTTAAAGGCTTCCTGACTACTGGAGGCTCCAGGATGTGTAGGAAAGACAACTGTGATTTGTTAAAATGGAAAGTGTAGGGCCTTCGCATCTGATTGAGAGTGTGTGATATTTAACCAGTGGGCGTTGCATCTGATCTAGTCATAAAAAAATGGAATTTAAAACAACAACCGTATTTAATGCCAGTAAGTGTAATGCTCACAGGAACCCATGCTGAGCAGTGGCTGTTGTGGTACCCTCAGCTTATCTCCTTCATGCAGGCTTTGACATGTTGTATGGTTTCTGAGGAGAAGCACTGTCCTGCAGTGAATACGCTTGGATTGGCATGCAACAAGTTTGAATTTAGAGGGAATATGATACTGATCTCCTGCATGACCTAGGACAAATCTCACAATGCCTCTGTGCACAGGATAGCTGTGTCAGTGCACGGCAGCTCCACCACCTCCTTCTGTGGTAACCACACCTCTGTTCCCCGTTTGTAAAATAGGGGTGATAATTTCTTCCATTCTCTTTCTTCGTATGTTTTGACTGTGGTGTTTTAAGCTCCCATACTATCCATCTGTATTTGTTTAGCACATAAACTGTGTCTTATTGTGCTAAGATCAAGTACTTGTCTATAATTAACTTCATATTGTCATTGATCTATTGAAGATACAGCGTTCAGTAAGAGATGATAGGAACATGTAAATCTGTACAATAGCAGTTGAGCTACACTTGTAGAACAGGTTTATTCTAAATTACAAAGAAAACTGAGGATAATGTCGTCTATTCATGTCCATGTTTGTGTCTGAATCAGGGTTTTATTATGAATCTAAGCAGTATTTGTCACAGATGGTGCACAGCAATTAACTTTTTTTCCTGAATCAGGCAATATCCTATGTATTAATAAATTGGTAATATTTCAGTTGATGAGAAAATTCTGACAGATAGTGGAATCTAGTATAAAATTTTCAGATCAAATATTTCTTTCTGTATTTGCACCATTAACCTCATATAAGAACATCATGATTTTGATAATGCTTTGTTTAGAAAAAGAGGAATTAAAGTACTCTGCCAAAGTCTGACACCTGGAAAAAACTTTGAAATGTAGTCCTTGATGGTTGTTTGCTTTTATGTTATATAAATAATACGTGGAAAATTAATCATTTCAGTTTTAATAAAATGAGACATTTTGATTGATGGGAACTGAAATTTTGTTTACTGGGAAGTTTCAACAGTCGTTGTTTTCATCTTGCTTTGGAAGGAAAACAAATATTGAAATATTTTTGTCTGTTAAATGGAGATTTAATTTCCTTTCCTCACCTTTGTTTTGCTTTTTAGCACATACTTTTCCTATCCGTCTACAGCCTATCAATACCATTAAAAATGTACTGTAAGTTGAACTGGCTGAAGAAAGCATATTTAGACACAAGCTATAGTTAGTGCTTAATTAATCCTTTGCTTATGCAAGACCACAGTCTCCGTGCAGAACTCCTTTAATATTCAGCATGGTATTTCAAGCATGAATTGACTCCTTTCAGGTTGCTTGAGTGAGCAGGATTGGATCTAGAACTGCCTACAGGATGGAACTATGTTTTATTGAGGGTTATCTTGTTTCTCTGTCTTCATCTGAAAGACAGACATCTGCTGTTTGAGATCTGTAATGGGAGTGTGTAGCTTGCTTTGTCTTGATGACCCATTGGATCTGAGATGATTCCAGAGGAGTCATTACAGCTTTTACAGTAGGAATGCAATAGCTCCTTTGCAGCCATGAATATTCCTGTAAAAATGTACTTTCAAAGACACTCATTACCGAGAGTGCGCTGATGAGTATTGAAGACATCCCTAAAGTCCTTGGCATACACCATGGATTGGTTTCAAGCAGACTGCTCTAAGATCTCCAAATGGACAAAACTTTCAAACATGCCTAGCTGAATATGGCATCCAAATCCCACATTGGGTATTCACTCTGGTTGCAGTGCCACCCATTTAGATCTTGGTTCTCCTTGTGTCTTTCAAGAGTAGCACAGAAAAGGAAATGATGCCCAGGGTGAAACCACAGCACAGAAAGACACTCTTCCTCCTGTTTTCAAGTAGTCAGCCACTGACACTGCATCTGGGTCAGGCAGCTGCTCTGAGCACCATATTCCCATGACTAATCTAATATCATCCCAGACCTGCTTGTATAGATGTATCAGAGCGGCTGTCGCACCCCGACTGTATTTAAACTTGCCCTTGATCACAATCCCACCTCTGCTAATTTGTTCTAAGTACAGTTTATTCTGTCCTTGTTTGCCTTGCCAAATTTGCTGAGATTTGTGTGTTGGCTTTAGACAAATAGCTCCTAGAGAAATGTTATTGCTTAAGGTAATCCTTATTACATAGCAGTTTGCATGGTTGGTAGAGTGTGGGGTGTATTCTCAGGAGTGTGAGCTTGTGGTGAGAGATTCCAGTGTCCCAGGGTAGCTGGCAGCTATCTACAAAAATGGTGCCAACTAACTCAGAAAAGAGTTACGCACAAAAGCTGGCCCAGTGGTTTGTTGTTTTTTCCTAAAGGAGACACCTCGAAGTTTACACTATAACTCATGTGAGCTTTTTTAGAAGGAAAGAAAAGAAAAGAAAAGAAAAAAGAAAAGAAAAGAAAAGAAGAAAAGTGCTGAAGCATAGCACTCAATGAGTTCTTTGGAGCTAATTTGCAAAGGATTATTCATTTAAATACTGTTTCAGTTCCTACAGTGCTGTTTCTCCTTGCATGGACTGCATGTTTCTGGATCGCTGTCTAAAATAACTCTGTGAAAGCATCAGTAACAAAATTTTTAACTGCAGTCCTAACCTGGTTGATTTTCTCCCCAGACTGGAAGATCGAGCTTCCACCCTCTCCTTCCTTCAGGCCTTTCCTGTGATTGCAAGTGTATTGTGGGATGGAAGTCATGCCCTCCTCATGGTTTACAACCCTGTACCTTTATAGGGTTATGGTGTGTATCTAGGTCATGGTCTTATTTTGCTGTGATGTACAGGAGAGGCAGACAGTCTCTGAACTTCACCAGGAGAGAATTTGGATGTTACACTGTGTTACACTGTTCCTATTTATTACTATTTTTTCACTCAGCAATGTGGCAAGGAACACTTCTACATATATTTTTGCAAAATGTGATTGATAAATATTGAATCCAAAGCACTGGATTTAGCTGCTTGCAGGGTAGTTGCATCTTTCTGTACACAAAAGCTGCACAGAGTTTGGGTGCCAACTGCTATGGAGAATGAGGCGATGTGGCTTTTTTTAAAGCAAAACCAATACTAAACCATCTCAAAGCTGCAGTGTATAAGCACCATGTCTTTCTAGCCATGCTATCTGCAGTCTTCTGTGTTGTAATGACAAAAAATCGTGGCTATTAGCAAACTGACCCAGATAGACCAAAGGACGTTTTTGTTGCAAAGGATGTTTTTGTTCCCTTTTCACTTGGGCTGTCCCAGCATTGCACAGCAGAGGCTTGTGGAGCTGTGAGTAGGATGGAGTGATCCTATAAATGACCCTGATTATCACTTTCATAAATGAGTCTGCATTTTCTAACCAAATGACCAATGAAGCGAAAGACATTGAACAAGATTTTTAATTATAACAAATGGAATCTGTGCTCTCTAATCAGATTGTTGTATAGGTGGCTATTATTCATTGCTAAAAGTTAAGGCAATTAAACTTCAATCAGTCATTGGGCAGATTATATCAAAGAATTACTTCATTTGAGGGTTTGGGTGGGTTTGAGTTTTGGGTTTTTGTTTGTTTGTTTGTGGGGGTGTTGTTGTTTAATTACTGTCTCTAGTGGAAACTCACAGTATATTGATCTTTCAGATCTGTCTAAAGGTGAAGTATTAATACTGGTGCCAAAACAGCTGCTGCAGGTGTTACTGTTATAGACTTGCAAACCTGAACAAATTTAATATTGGGTCCTTATTTTGTGAGACAGCCAAGGGAACAGAAGGTAATTTAGGATTTTCTATTCTATTTCTTTTTTTCTTCTTAGCGTGTCTTTCTTTATCAGCATTTTCTATCTATCTCTGAGCTGACTTTACTACGTCCTTTCTCCTTTTCTTTTCACGTATATCAAAGCTGACTGTTTGCCTGTCAGACAAGTGTGGAGGGGGTATCTATTTTGGCTGTTCTGGAGACTGGGGTATTCTGGAGCAACACTGAAAGTAGATGTGGTCCCTCAGTTCAGTATGCAGCTTGTTGCTGACGCAGTATGATCCTGTTTCAAAGAATAAGGCATACTGCTACTTTGTAACATATTTGTGGCATGGATTTGCACTGATGCAGCTACTTTGGTGCAAAAAAAATCGCTATTTCAGCAAACTCTAATTGACCTCACTGTATCTGTCTTTACCCATTTGTAAAGTGGGCGACTTAACGTTTGTCTATCACATGGAAGTATTGTATGGCTTGCTGAAGAGTAACTTTTAAAGCATTTGGAGATCCTTGGATGACAGACACTACAGAAGAGCATTGATTCTGTGCACTATTTTACTGCTCTGCTTTTCCATTTTAAGTCCAGCTCAGCACTTACACCAAAATGCCAGCACTCTGCTCCTGTACAAAAGCAGGTTTGCTCACTGTTTTTGTTGAGAAGTGGTGTTTGTATTCCCCATGCATGCACACACAATGCCTTTGGAAATTAGAGTAAAGCCACCTAATTCCAAGTAGATTTAGCTCACAGCAGGGCACTCCAGGAAGGTGCTTCCACAGCCAGGCTGAATGTTTCCAGAATTCCTCAGCAGGTTTTAGTTAACAGAAGCGAGGAAGAAAACCAAGTCTGTAGTTCGATTGCTCTTTCCTTCAGGCCTGGTCATTTCGAATCACAGAATCAATTAGTTACTTAAGTGAGCTTTGAGCGATGTTATGAGTATCCTTCTTAAAGGATAAAAGTTGCTGCTTAGTCAGACGTTTTCCAAAAGCTTTGATGAGATTTGAATTCCTGGTTCTCAGGAAACAGAATAATCCTCCAAGTGGCCTGGAAAAGCCCAGCCTGAACCCTTCCCTTTCCGAAGGACCTGTGCTGTGTTACCTTACCCTCTGGTTCTCGATTCAAAGGCATTTCTTTGGAAGGGCCTTTCGCAAGGCTTCAAAATCGTGAAAGACGGAGCGGCTGGTGAGGCGGTGGAGGGGCTGGGGGTCGGGGGCTGTCCGTGGTGCTGAACGCTGCCGCGCCGCCGGGAGAGGGTGAGGGCTGAGGATTGTTCTGCTTAGCACAGGGATGGATGAGTGCCTGCCCTCCGCCAGGGTTATAGCCCACAGGTCTCAGCCCTCTTCTTGCCAGTCAGCACACGGGAATTCATTTGAAACTAACAAGTGATTGTAATAGAATCCTGCGTGCAAAGAACTGTACAGAGGCTTGCTCCAGAGGTACGACGAGAATGGCGTCTTCTTAAAATACGGCCACAATTAGCCATTCAGGAGCCAGTCTGAAAATGCAGCGCTACTGTTCTCTGCCTTGTCCCACATAGCTGTGTTGCAGATGAGGGGGAACATTTATACAAGACCACCTGCCCCTTCTTACTTCTGTTTGGACACTGTCAGAGTTCGTCTGCTTGGGGTTCCTCAGCATGGTTCATCTGAATTAACTAAATAGTTATTAATTGGCTATTTAAGCCACACAGAACTCTCATTCAGAATTAAAGTAGCATTCATTTCATTTTATTTATTTTACTCATGAAATGGATTAAGCTACCTTAAATTAAAGCTATTTTAATTCCATATGGGACTATCCTCTCAGATATTTAACGTGGCATAACTCATCCGTCTACAAAGTAAATTTACATGTATCTTCCCGAGAATCTCAGTGTAAACAGGTCCTTAGTCCTTATCAAGAAAACCTTTGTTTGCTGTTAAACAGTATACTTTGGAAGTGTTTAAAGTTATAATGAACAAGGGCACCAAGTGTTCACCTAAGGAACTGGCATGGAGCAGTAAATGGACTATAAATTCACATCCTAGTTTAATCTATAGTACTTTTCCCTCTATATAGACAAAGAAGGTTCTGTTGAGGTCTGTAAGCATTTTCCTGTGGAATTTATGACCCTAGGTTCTGCTTAGAAACATGATAGTCAGAGATTCATAAAGCGAAGTTGGAATCTGAGGCCTGATTCAGCAGGGAACACTATGCACATGCTTCATTTTAAATATAGAGGTGGTTTGATTGACTCTTAAGAATTGTGCTGAATCAGAGCCAAAGTGCTGTGGCTTTTTGTGACATTTATATGGCTTCAGGATACGGATGTTCAATGAAAACTTCAATGACAGTCTTCCTTAATAATTCAGAAGTCCCGATTTTTCTTCAGAATTAATATCAGTCTGGATGATACAATCATTCTGCAAATTTGAGCCCTGGCTGTATCAGGACTTGTTTGCAGGAAGTAGCTTACCGCTTACAGCTTTATTACAGGCAGTAGGAGCGTTGGGCTGTAAGCTCTTTTTTTAATTAAAGTTGTTTGTCATTTATTAAGGCTATTTTTAAACTATTTTTTAGTTTCCTGGGAAAACAGTGGTGTGCTTTCCAGCAATTTTAATTTAGTTACATTTATATACGTGCAGCTTTTACTACAGGAAGTCTCTCTTCATCATTAGGACGTGAAAAACATTAATAGCAACACTACCGTGAAGTAATGCAAAGCTGTTGATGTACTTTATTGCAGTCACAGATTACTGTTTCCTGGGGAAATAATGATACAAATGGAATCATTGGGGAAGGCTATGGGAAATCATGCAGTACCTTAAAATTGCTATGAAATTTACACAGTTTTGCCACTGTAAAGAAATCCTCCACCACTAATCCTCTTTTTAGTTTTAAAACTAAAAATAACATTTTAAAATTAAATAAAACATATTTAAAGATGAAAAATAACTAAATTAATAACTGTAAGAATGTACCTAGGCAGTTGAAAATTTCTAATATGAATGACTGTTTCTCTTCAGTGTCATTGGAATAGCACAGAAAACACCTGTTTTGTGCCCCTAGCATTCCTGCAAAATGCTGCAAAGCAGCTGCAAAGAGTACAGTTACCTGAGATATCAGTGATTTGTCGGTGGGGCTTTAGGAAACATGAAGTATACTTCAAGAAGGAAGAATTTTGTTTAATTCATATATATTATTCGCTACTGATATATACATTCTTTTTTCAACTGCGTGGACTGAGGTTACAGATATATTTGAATATGCTGAAAAACCTTAAGTAGCCTAAAGTTAATCACCAAAAATAAACTTACGTTAGTATCTCAGTAAACAGGGGGGAAAAAACAAATGACAAAACCAAGTATTTTTTCCTAAGAGCTTGAAAGTAATAAAATTCTTTCCATGTAGAAAGTTACCTCTTGATTGTAATTGTAAACTTGCAATGGGTTTCTACACAGATGTATAAAGAAAATTTTAGAAAGGAGAAATGCATTATGTAAGAAAAAACTATTCCATAAGAAACAATTTGCTTACTGAAAATTTAAATATGCAGTTGAAACAGTTTGGCCCCGACCAGACATAATTTTCCTCGTCTGAGGCCTAGGCGAAAGCCAAGGCTTTGAATCTGCAAATGCTTAAGAGCATAGCAACTTGCATCTGCGTTTCGTACTTGGAACTCACTGGGGAGCGTCACGTGCAGAGATGCTCACGTGGGTGAGGGTTTGCAGGCCACCAGAGCGGGTCTTACACAACAGTGGTGCAGCGACTGTTTGGAGATGCACTAGTCCAACCCTTCCCCCCTTTTCCAGCTTCAGGGATTGTGGCTCTGCCACAACTGCTTGTGTTCAAGCTCTTACCCGAAAGCATGTATCAAATAATTTTTGATTGCTCGTAACCCTGTAAAAGAGGAGCTAGTGACTTCACTTATGCATGTCAAGAGGCAGGAAACAGGGCAGTAGAGATGGAGGTAAGACAGGACTTCAAGGTGGGGCTGAGGCAAATTTGGGATTAATGTTGCGCTGGGCCTCTAAATCTTACTTAAGGCCCTGTATTGTGTAAGGTCAACACTACCCTACAACCTGTTTCAATATTTCATTGCTAAGTAAATTGATGTAATATTCATGTCCTTCCTATAAAGAAAATTCTACCATGGGAACTATTACAGCTTTTTCCTTCAACTACGTTATTCTGTGTTCTAGTACAGGACTATTTTAAATTAATTATCCACTAATTTGTAGTTGAGGCACTCAGTGGCTCTAAGTGATAACATCTCCACAGTGCAGTTAATGTTATGCTTCTTTGTGTATATAAATACTTCACAAATGCATTTTTCTCCAATTGAAATTGAAATCTAATAGGCTAAACAGGATCATTTCTGTATAGTGCTTAGCAATGCATTCCAGGTGCTTGAAAGCAATTTTAGAGAGGGTGAAAAAATTTCCACAAATTGTTCATATCTTAGAATTTCTGTCAGTTTCTCCAGTAGACCTAATATTCACTTAATAGGAAACATCAAAATGTTTTTTGAATATGAACTTAGCTATTTGGGTGCAAAGACAGTGAAGTAATTTCGATATTCTGGATTTTTGTTTGAGCCTTTTAATGCAGGTTCAGTTGAGAAATTCTGATGAAAAACATGTTCAAAGGTAAAAAGTGAGGCACGATTCTTTTTGTGTTCTAATATACAACTTTTTTACTCTAATGGTGTGAAAGCAAGAATTACAGGAGTGATTTCTGTAGGAGGCATTTGTTTTCCAGTGTTCAAGAGGACATTTTAAAGATTCTTGGTGGAGGATCTCTGCACTTTTGGGAAATAAGGCCCAGTAAGGGGTGGGTTGCACTGAAGAAAAATTTATGAGCTGTCTTGGAAGTCTTGGTCTTTGAAATTACAATCTTCCATTAAAAAAAAATTGGCAAAAGACCTAGCATTTACTGAGATTCAAAAGAGCTGTGTGATAAATGAATACTACAGAGTAAACTTCGTATTGGTGCTGTTAATACATTGTTCGTCTTATTAATCCATCCACAAGTAAAAAAAAAAAAAAAAAAAGACGTGGTTACTAGATGGGTTTTTGCTCTTTTAGATAAAGCCCTAAACTTTTAAAGTGCTCTCTGAGACATTTTTATGCATGTCTTGATTGTTATCCCTCCATCATTTATGCTATAATGCATTACTGGAAGATCTGGAGTAAATTTAATTTCCTTACCAGCTGCAGTCTTTTCCTTTTGGCACAGAGTGATTATGTTTGGCTGTGTTTAGAATGAGAATAGAAAAAGCTTTTCACCGGGCTTCTCAGATCTGTGGTGTTGTGCAAAGAACTGAAGTAGGAACTTGTCATGGTAGAGACCCGGCGAGATGGGAAATGAGACATTCTGCTACAGCAGCAGAGCTCCTGTTCTCCAGTGACATTGCAAGAACTCTGAAGGAAATAATTTCTTTTTGCCAATACTCAGAATATAAACCATGTTAATACTGCAGGCAAGATCACTGAAACTTTAAAAGTGAGAGAACAGACCAGGATGTTTTTTACCAAGTCTTCATCCAGGGTGATGTAGTTAAAAGACAGCAAAAAGCTTGATCAGCAGTTCAGCGTCACAGATGCGATTACCAAAAGTGTCAGGCTTAGCAGTGTTCTCGTTGAAGTCATCGGGCATTTTCTCAATGACATTATGGTTATGGGGAACTTGTATTTTTTAAATAAGCAGTTTGCAAATGCATGTCCCGTGGGTGCATTTCAGAGTCTTATTGCAAGAGCTCCATCATCTTAGCCTTCTCATAATTTCTTTTGATTATACTGTGCTAATGTTGGTATGTGGGGGAGGTATACTCCAGTATTGCTACTAAGTCTGTTCTGTTACTAGTAAGCATTTATCTAAGTCCCCAGTATGACTGCATCTTTAGGATTGGCTTTGCACCAAGACTGTTTGTTCCCCTGACCTTTATGTACTGTAAAAAACCCCTTAGAAAACAGAGGAAAAGATAAACGCAACATGATAACGGCAACGACTCAGCAAGCTTCAGTCTTTCCTAAATGCAAATCAGCTCAAACTTAGACTAATTAAATTCTGCAGTTAATGACAGACTATACAAGCCTGATTTAGCAGATCCTCTAATGAGACCCTTGGGACTTCGAAAGCAGAAGCACGCTGCCCTCTGAGGTTATTAAGGCATAGCATCACCCTCACCTAAGATTATCAAGCTGCTACTGGAGTGGGAGGCCAGGGCACTCAAGATAGCCAACCCAGGTTTCCTAGAGCAAATAAGGGCTAAAAGAAAGAGAAGGGAAGCACAACACCCTGTCATTGCTCCCCTAGTTATTGCCTGCTTACTCAGTCTGAGAGAAGGAAAGTTCTCCAAGGAAGAAAAAGAAGAGTTTGGGCCTCTTCCAGCATGTTATGCAACAAAAGATTCTTGCTTTTTGCCTGTAATCAGAAGGCTAATAGCAAATGTGATTTCATTTGCATTTTTGAGCTTTGAACATTATTTGTGCACTGTTCAGAGAAAGATGCTTTGATCTATTTTATTTTGCCATGACAGAGTTTGGTGTGATTTGTCAGAGATGTGCAACCAGTGCCATTTCTTGGCGATGTACTTAAAACTGTGTTGCCAAAGAACTTAAATGTGGGGAAAGAACTAGAACATTTTTTGCATGTTAGAAAGAGTCCAGTGCACACATAAGCAAAGGCCTTGAACTTTCACTCTGAAGTCAAGAGTTGACACTAATATCTGCAAGCTATGAAGTAGCTGTGACATGGAAAAGCATTCTAGGGATTAACATGCAAATAAGGGCACAAGTCTTGTGGTTTGTTTCCAAATTCCCACATTCAGTACTGCTACAATAGACTTTTGAAAGTAGAACAGAGTTTGCCCACAGGATAGGTTTATAAGATCACTGCAGAAGCTTACTCACTGCTGTTAGGTCTTATCACTCTGATACACTGATTTGAGTTCCATGCTAGGATCCAAATCCTCTTTCAGCACAGCTCCAATTTCACAGTAAGCAATGTCAGAGCTCTGTGGAGTGAAGTGTAAGGTTTGGGCAAAACAAGCTAGCTGGTTTTGTTAGAGCGAGCTGTTTTTGTTAGCTGTGTGTACTTAGAAAAACAAAAACAAACAAAACCCCTCAAACATAAAAATCGGTTAATTTGCTTCTAAGCAAAGAAACCATTTTCTGAATGCACAGTAGACCACCATGTCATATGATCCCTTCATTGCTCTGCACTGACAGCCTAAAAAGTTTCTTTTCTGCCAAGTTGCCATAATCTGCATCTGGGAGGAGATAAAATAGGCATGTGTTGTGATATTCCTTTGCTTGACTAGTGCTAAGTGTCCCCAAAGGGTCAAAGTGAGTATTTGTTCATATTGGCAATTGTCTGCTAGTTTGACAATGGTTTGTAGATCATTTGGCACAGTAGGGCACAGCCCTAAGTGAGGCTCTCAGATGTCCCAACCCAACAGTGGCTGCCATAACCTTCTTCCTGCTGCCACATCTTCTGAGAGAGAAAGAAGGTGCCAGGCTGAAGTACACAGGGTTCAAAAATACACTTCATTTTCAAAGAGTAACAAGTAAAAGAACAAAATATTGAGGGTGGAGGATAAAACAAATATTTCAGTGTTACTCAACATTATAAATTTTCACCAAGCTTTTTACATTCTGAACTAGCTTTGATGGAAAGGAAGTGAGGTTGGTGTAAATTTACATGTTGGCAGTTTCCCTTTGAGTGAAGGTTTTTCCAGGAGAGAGGAGTAGGAATAAGGAGAGGCACTCAAGATGTTTAAAGATGAAGATCGGGAAAGGGTTCCTTGTGGATGGAGAATTAATCTGTCCTTGTCTGACTTATCCCAAGAACCACATACCACTTCTGTTAAAACAGTAGCAAACCTGGGTCTAATTGTTGTCTCGGAAAAGGTATGGGCCTGGATGGTACAAATGAATTTCCCATCCTCCCTAAGCCCAGTTCCCTGTGAATCTTTATTCTCTTGATGACTGCCCACAAGAATTCCTTGGTCTCTTTCCTCCAATCTGTCCTCAGTGTTATGGACAAAGGTCTTGAGTCCATCTAGTTCCTCACTTGCCCCTTCTGTGTTCTGATTGTGGGTTTTGTTCCATTCTTCAACTACAAGTCCTTACTTATCTCCACTGCTTGTTCTTGAGGGATTGGCGTGTTCTCCAGCATGATGGTGAAAGATATGCTCTACCATACCGCACAAGGTGCCAGGGGCTGCAGAGTCCTGAGGAGCTGCTAGTGTGTTGGACACTGCCGGGAGAGCTCTTGTTTTGAGCTCAGTAAAATTCTCTTAACTGGTGAGCCTGACTGAACAGCTAAAGCAAAGATGTTGTGAGATGTGGGACATGATATAATCATTGCCTTTAATTATGAATGACTGTGTATGACTTCAGTGCCTGTGAGGCCTAAGTTACAGACCAGGACTCCCATGGTGCTCAGAGCACAGTGAAAACATGGTAACTGCCCCAAAAAACTCATAACTTAAGATTTACAATCCAACTGGTAGCAAAAATTAGTCTCCAAAATGACTATAGTGTCAGAAAAAGAATTAACAAGGAAATGGGAAATCATCACTCTGAAGACAGATGAGAGCTGAGCAAATTCAGGTCTAACAAGAAACCTACCAGTTTGAAAGCAGTCATCTGGATGTAATTTTTTTTTAAAGCGTGTTTCATTAATACAGTGGTTGATTAAATGTTCCCTGTGTCTGGTCCTAATTTGTTGAAAATACTTTTTTTTCTTTTAAAATGTTCTTTTACAAAGTTAAAATTTATCAAAAATCTTGCAAGTTTAAAAAATAATCATGACATTGCAACTATTATCAAAATTAGTAATAATTACTTATTTCCAGCATGTTGGTATCTAGATCTACTTTCATAAATGGAAAACGTTGAGAATGACTTTCTCTTCTTTTAAAGAGTTTAAATATTGATTGCTAAGTGTGTGCATATACATAGATATATACGTGTGAATATATACATGTATTTTTTGAGTCCATGACAAACATCTCATAATAAAGCCATTTCAGTATTTCAAACCCAGCTTTTCATTTCTCAGCCAACTGACTGATGAGATTAACTTAAGTCTGATGTACATACAATGCTAAAGAAATACATCATTTCTCTACCAAAGCATTATTGTCTAATTTTCAGCATTTTCAAGTGACAGTTGAATTTTTTTTTTTCAGTACAGTCTGTTTTACAAGGTTGGGCCTCCTGCTGGGGAGTAGAGTGCTGTATCACTGAAGGTAGATGTCAAAGCAAAGTGCTTTTTTTTTTTTTCTTCCCCTTCCTTCCTGATAAGGTATAAAGCAGCCTTAAGGGCCTAGCCTCCACTGGGAAATCTAAAAGTGTCCCACTCGTTCATCTACAAATGATGAACTATCAGCTGGCACTAGTGTTTTAATCCACAATCCTGAGTAACCCTGCTGAGAGCGGATCTAATCGGCACAGCAGTAATGGCCCAGAGGTGATGGAATTTCCCAGGTGTAGTCAAAACTAAAGGTTAAGTGGTGTTCTCTCATTGTGGTTTTTAGGACTATCAGAGCTTTAGTTTTTCTTTCTTTGGGCTCAAGGGCTTTGTTTATAGTTTAGGTATTAGCTTTATTAAATGCTGTAATCTAGGTCCTCTAAAGATGCTTGTAGCCTTATCCAGCAAAAAGAGAGGAGGATGAGGATCTGATTGTTCCAGCATAATCAATTCCAGAAAACCAGCACTAGCTTTGAAGATGTCTCTTCTAACTAGGAAATGTCAGTATTATTGTTTCATAACTTACTGAAATTATAAATTGATGTGGGGTAACTTGTGAAGGAAGTTGGTGTAAAGGAGACACCTAGAACAGAATAACCAGTTCTAAAGCCCTGAAGGACTAATTTCTCGGGCCCAGTCCTGGCATACTATAGCTGCATAGGCAATGCTGAGAACTGGCGATGAAAGAGAAAACACAGAGCTTGTTTACAAAGAGGAATTACTGCAGAGTTGCTACAGGGTAGATATAAACCTTACTCTCTATTCTGCAGTAATGCTCTGTGTGGCCAGTCCTATTCCGTAATCAAGCTGTCATAGTGTCGTTTTTAGAAATTAGTGCCATGGTCCTCTTGACCTAGTAAGGGAGGATGTTTCAATATGGTAAGAGAGGCTGGGACAGATTTGAGTGTACAAAGACTGGCAAATTCATAAGAACGATGTAGAGAGGGCTTGTCAGAAGCAGGATGGTCTGCTTCTTCAAGCTGGAATTAGTTAGCTAAACTGAGGGGAACTTAAAAAGAAGACTAAACAAGGAGAATAAATGTGAGTAAGACTCAGGAATTTTTTAATACTTTCCTCTTTTGCTCTATGTGCTTTGTTCCTTTTGGGGGTCTGATTAAATAATGCTTTGTGCTTAAGTCCTAGCGTCATTTTAATCAACTCGCTGTTCAGGTATCCCTTGAGTGAAAGAGCTTAGATATGTCAAATGCAGTTACTCTTGTTGCATTAAGTGCTGGAAGATGGAGGAGCACAGAGAGATGGTGGCTGATCCCAACATGATTGAAGCAGGTGGTTCTGCTCAGAGTGTGGTGCAGAAATCCCAGCCTGTCATCTCAAATATAAATTAGAGAAAGATTCCTGGGGCTGTCTGGCACAGGTCTCCTGGGGGCATGACACTGTCTTTGTCTAATAAAAGCCTGTCCCCAGTAGGGTGAGTGACAACTTATTTCCATATTTTTTATGAACTAGACTCCTCAAACCTGGTACCCTTGTTCATTAAAAGCTGCAGAGTTTAGGGGAGAAACGTAAATCTGGATTTTCTTTTCACATCAGAAGTGACTAAAAGGTCATCAGACCTCCCTTTGTGATTTCAGCTATTCAGATGTCTTTTTGAACTTTGTTCCCTTTTAACAGGAGTTACTCGGTTCTTACAGTATGCTGATTACATAGTAGAAGCAACTTTGAAATGTGCTGTGGGCAAAAGGTCGCCAGACTACCAATTTATGAAAATCATTTAAATCATTCCTGTGAGGAATTCAGTTTAGATTTCAAGAAATTAATTTCCTTTAACTAGGTACAATTAATTTTAGCCCATTTAGTAAAACAGAAAAGATAATTTCTTAAAAGCATTTAACTTCTGTGATATTTCTTGTCCATAGAGATAAAGCTGCTTTTCAAAGGAGAACAAATAACTTCATTTCGGTTATCCAACAGGGAAACTAAGTCACCAAAGAGGTGACCTGAGCAAGACACATACCAACAAGTCATCTACAGTGTGAATGTCTCCATTTGTGTTAGTTATTCTGGGCTTCCTTTATAGTCAGTGGAGAGAAATTGGCACGTTTAGGGTACAATTCCTCTGACCTATTTTAAATATCTATATTAGGAAGAGAGGAATCCTGCCTCACAGGCTGTTGGCTGTCAAGGAAGCTGAGGATGGCCAGCTCAGAAGTCTACAGTACCTACATTTGATCAGATAATTCCTATCCTTAATAAGTATTTCATTCTCTGGAGTGATTTGTTGCAGTGTCTTAGTTTTTCTTTATGGATAGTGAGCACTTAGCCAAGGCCATTGAAATCTTATGTGGAAGAAGGCTGAAAATAAAATGTGGTAAATAGATATCTGCCAGGTATGTCTAAGTTGGGGAATGGTTCTCCTGCCTCTCTTTGTGACCCTCCACTTTTCAAGGCCCAGAGGTGAAACTGTGATACAGCTGATCAGTACATGAACCTCAGTGTGTCTCTTCACCAGGAGGTCCATACTAGGAGCGTTAGACAGTAGCTGGTTTATCGATTATCATTTTCACATGTAGTCATCACTTACCATTTCCGTACTCTTAAGAGGTTCCCACTCCCTGCAGAAGAACCTGACCATCTTTGTTTCAGATCTCTGCTTGAAGTTTTGATTTAGTGTTTGGCACAGCACAGGGAATGGTGGGAGGAACGGGAGGGTGATAGTGACTGACTGAAGTGATCAGTGGCATTCTCCATTTATGGCACATCCAAGTACTTTCCTGCCCTATTGCTTCTTCCCTCCTCCATCTCACATGTGAAGTGTCAGACTCCCAAGAATCAGTTTGAATGACTGCACTCAGCACAGAGTTTTGCAGTCCAAGTCAGTCTAAAACCATCTCCCGTGTTCCTGCTCCCTGCTCCCACAGCTGCATGGTACTTTGCCTTCCCTTGCTCAGCAGTAGTGCGCATGTCCAGTGATATCAGCTCATTGATCCAGCTGAAACTGAATCATAATTTTCTTCTTCTGGGTCTGGCTGGTTGAACGAGCTGATCTGATTCACTGAGCCACAGACAGCATGACATCTGGGCCAACAAGGAGCATGCAGCAAAGAGGCTGGAGAAAGAACCTGTTTAGTGTTGGTATGGTGTTAGATGAGCTTAAACATGGCTTAATGAAGGGAGAGGGGAAAATTCTGGGTTTAAAGATGATAATTTTTTTGGTTTGGTTTGGGTTTTTTTAACTGTACTTTACTTGATTAATGAACTAGTAGTTCTGCTTGCAAGGCAAAATTAGCAGTGATAGTAATATAAACAGACGGAACTGGCTCAGTTCACGGTAGCCCACAAGGTATGCATGGTGCAGAGTAGTGCTGTGTGGCAACAGCCTGGATAACTGTGTGTACACTACCTGTGTATATGCCTCAATGTCCTGCCTATTTCTCAGGTAAAGGGTGTTCAATAGAAGAAGAAGAATAAGTAGGAGCTGCCAAATTAGTCAGCAGTGTGGCTACCTTGGAACCAACCAGGGTCAATGCTGACACATGCATCAATGGTTAATTGGTCACTGTAGAAATGCAGGGTAATCAATGCTGCAAGAACTTTCATTTTCTGCAAATAAAAAGCAATGTAATAAAAGATTAATTATACTTCTGTTGCTACATAGTTCTTAATTTCAGAATAAATATGACTTCAGAATAAAAATTATTTTATTCCAGATTAGAGTGCATGCACTGGAACAATATTAATTTATCTGTAGCCATGTATTTTTTTTCTGCTTTGTAGTCACAGCAGTTAATTTCCCCATGTAGCTGAATACTGAAATGGCTTGGCTTTGAAGCCCAAATGCAGCTGTAAGTGAGATGCGATACAGTGTGAAAATTGATCTGAATGTCACAGCTTGTAATGTAGAGGACACAGGTACCTGTTAGTACCTGTAATGTCCTACTCCTCAGCCTCGGGCATGATGGAGTAATCACTTTGGAAATTATCCAGAGTAGAGGGCCATCTCAAACAATTTGCTGAAAATCAGTCCCTGTGTAGGTGTTCCTGCTAAGCAAATACCTCATTTAAGCTTCTTGCTGATTAAGGAGCTCTTTCTATATACAAGGATATTAAAATGAGGTTGTTCATTTTTCCTAGTAGATTTAACAGATATTTTGTCTCTGGGGAAGAACTTTATTATTATCAGTTTCATTTGTTAGCAAGTAATAAAGTTGCATTTATTACTAAGTAACCAAGGAGAGAGCCCTGGTATCTTAGACGCTATAGACACAGAGAATAGGCAGCTCTTACCCTAAAAGCGTGTGGTCTGTGTGAGATAGATTTGTGGGGAATAGGTCTGGAGTCCACATTTTAGACTTCATGCAAGCATTAAGACAGTCTTATATGCACAGAGCAGGGCAGTGCACTTTCATAATAGCTTCCGGGACATTTTGCAGTGGTTCTGCTTGTTCAGCTGGGACTCAGCTAAAAGCAAAGCAATGGAGCAGGTGTGAAGTGAAGCCTGGAGGCAGAAGATGTGAGAGGCAGAGGTGGAGAGATCTTGAGCACATAGTGTATTAGTACACAGTGGAGGAAGTCCAGGCAGCAGTGCAAGTGTTTGTGTGAACAGTCAAAGGCTCCTTATGTATTTGCTTCCACAATTGTTTCTCTTTTCTGGGGTGTCTGGAAGACTCTCTGCAGTTTTTCCTGGTGCTCTTTGCTGGAGAGGAGACACCGGAGGACTACACAGTGGATAAACCATCCTCTGCTCAGTTTCTGGATGAGCGGAGAGAGAAGTTGTCCTCACTGAACATCACATTACTGTCCCTGTCTTTTTCTGATCCACCTCCCCATCTGATAGTAATAAGAAAATCTCAAGTAGCATTGCTACTGGCTTACTAGTAAAGCAGGGGTTTGCTTCTTGTTCACTACAGCAGTATTTCTATCATTTCAGCTTTCACTCGTTGTTGCAGGGATTTTATGGAATGTAAAGATGCTGGTAATGTTGACAATGTTGGCTCTATGTAATTTCATGGGTAGTATCCTCTTTATAGGGACAGCAGACAAAAGAAGGAAGTTGGAAAATAGACTTGTAGGTGTGAGGTGAAATCAAGGCAATCACTGAGGTGTCCCAATCAAAAATGACTGCATTCTTCTTTTTTAATTTAGACTGACATGACAGCTTCTGCAGTCCAGCTGGCAACACGTGCCACATGATGTGCAGCAGGATCAGGGCTGATTCTGGGATGAGATTGCAAAGCAAGAAATACCAAGCCTGAATCTCAGTTCTGACAGCTATTCCCAGTGACCTGGAGGATAATTTCTGGCCTGCCACATTTGCTTCATTCTAGGGTAGTGTGTGACTCCCAACAGCCATGCACTGCCCCATACCCCTGCAGGGATCATAGCACTTCTTGCTGTGAGCTCTAAATAATAAGCTCATGTACTACAAGGGAGGGGTCTTAAGTGTGTCATTTAGTCACCAGCCCTGAAAAGGTTGGTTGGTCCACCCCAATTTAAATCATCACTTCAGGAAAAAAAATAAGACATCATCGTTAACCTCTATATCCCTGTTCCCACGCAATGGCAGAGGAATAAAAATGGAGGTTATTAGAAAGGTCTGTAGCAGTAGTATTTATTGCCTCAGGACTTCACATCAATGCAGATAATAAAATGCATATTGATATTGGCCCTCATACAGCTGTGCATAAGAAAACTCTATTCTGGGAGAAGGGACAGTTTCTCATTCTTTTCTATAAAATTTCATGAAATCATGAGCTTGGTCAGACCTCGTAGGTATGGCTGTGGTAAAAATTATAAATGCTAACAATTAGGGCTGTATATTATTGAGCAGGGATTCTCTGGTAGCTTAAATGCAAAGTTGTTCCATGCCAATGACTGTTGCCAGAAAGGATCCATAGCATTTGGCAACAGTGTTTTGAAATGATGGATCCCTTAGCAATAAAGAAAACTGCAAATATCACTTTAAATGTTTGAAATGTGAGACAAACCTTAACTGATGTGAGCTTTCATTCTCCCTGCCTATTGCAACCCAGGGAACAAGTTGATAACAGCACTACTTACATATCAGCTCACTGTTAAAAGCAGCTTCTGATAGGCATCTAGCAGAAGGCTTTTTTATTCTCTAGAGTATATGATATAGAAGAGATGTTTAGTGTTACTCTGTACAGATGCTTTTCTGAAGTGTGGTGGTCTGGGGTTGGATTTCAGCACTTCTGTATGAATCTCTGAAAAAAATGCAGTGGTCACATATTTAGTCTTTTAATGAAATGGCCCTCTCGGTGATAAACCCCTTTGCTATTATTAAGGATATCTTTTAGACAAGTATATTGAGAAAGAAGCAAACATTTGATCAGCACACTCTTACACCACTACCTTAAAATCTCTTATTAAATGATATCATTTCTCTAGGCAAATTCAGGGATGATATACATATAAATTTATTGTTAATTATGGAAGTTTGGGGTTTGGATAAACATTAGGTGGTAATTGCAAGGGATTGTAACTGAATATGTAAATTACTTTTACATCTATATTTTACTCTGAGAGCATGCTTAAATGAAGTCTGTGCTGAGGAGGCTGCACAAAGAGTGATTCCTCATTTTTACTGGTGATTTTTTGTTTTTAATTAGTACATATTGGCCGAATTATTATTGTCTTGGTTTTACCTCTACAACTATAAAATAATTGCGCCAGTGAAAAAGCAGTTGTGACTGTTGACTCCATGAATTTTCTTAGGCAAACTGGGAAAAGGGGCTATCTACATACCCCCAGATTAGAACTTTTATAAAGAAATATTAATTTATCTGCTTCCTGATGTAAGCAGATCATCAGCTATAGCAAATAGTGTAAAAATGTGCAAAGGTTCTTGTAAGAGTGCAATGCTTGTTAGCACACAGACACACTGGTCTGGCATGCCTGGGGTATTACAACAAAAGTGGTTTGAACCTGTAGAACTCAAAAGTTCTAGATTATCCTGTCCCTTTGAGTTACATGTGCTGAATGGAGTAATTAGGTCAGTAATCAAGAGCTGAAACTTTGCTGATGGATAATAATCCACTTTCTGGTAATGGTTGACCCCCGTGAAGAGTCAGCATGAGTTGCATTGATTAACAAGATGAGAGACTGCAGCTTGATAGGAACTTACACTTATTAGTGTAAAACAATAGACTTAGTGTAAATGGCACGGACTAACAAATGAGACAGCACAAATAAATTGATGCTTGGGCTTTTTGAGATCTCTTGATGGAAACTCCTCTATAGCATGAACAATAAGCTACACTTCCTTACGTTTAACTGTCTCTAAGGGAAAGCAAAACAGACCAGTATGGCAGAGAAAAAGCAATGGATGTTCAAGAAATGGTTGTTCATGGTGCACATTGGTACCTAAATTATTAGTCTACATCATATAAAATCTGTGGTAAAGATCAGGAGTGGTGACACAGCACATAAATAATGTGCTTGGTAAACAATTGACCTCCTAGAAGCAGATAAGAAAATCAATAAACTGTAGCCAGTAAAATCATATATGTGCTTAGCTTCTGAAAAGTATACCCAGGACCTCCTTTGAGTAAGGTCTGAGAAGCTCCATGCTAGGCTTTACGCTTCCACTGTTCTCAGAGGTATGCAACGTATCTGCTACTGTGTATTGTAAGTACTAGCAAAAAACTGCCAGAAAGTTTGGAATGGACTTAAAGCTGTGAGGTTACTTCCTTGAATCCTGTGTATCGCTCAGCTTTTCCTACGTAGGACTGGGATGACATCCCTGTGTAGGTTAAATGCCAGAGGGGACAAAATCACAACGCCTTGATAGTCTGATCCAGAGAGAGAGTTTTGGAGTGGACTGTGGGGTAGCAACCTCATATTTGTAATGATTTTTAGGAAGGAAAAAAAAAAAGAGGTATTTGGTGAAGTTTTTACAGGTTTCATTTCTTGACTCTCATCATAAAGGAAATATCTGAGGCGAAAAATAATTAAATATTGATTATGGAAAAAAAATACACATTACCGAACTTTGTACTGTTTTGTAATTGGGACAAACCAATTCCACGAAGGAAAATTGTATTATAAAAGCAAAGCAACAACAGCAATTATAAATGAAAGAAAATAGGAATAAAAAAATGTCGCAGAAAAATCCCTAGCAAAGCAAAATGTTTGCATTCATGATACGAATTTTCTGCTGACTTCAGGGAAAGAGGGCTAGGAGCAAAGGTGCAAAGTTGACAAAAGATGTTACTTAAACTGCCAAGACAATTCTGATGAGCTTGTCAACACTGTGTGGATACCTAATCTCACATGTGATGCCAGGGCCATAAATTTGAGCTAATTTATTCATGGGGAATTAAGCTGTCAGTGTCAAATGTTTATTCTGAGAGCTCCTTTACTGATATATGGTCTTAGCACAAAACACAGAAATCTACTCGGTGAAAATATTTTTAACACATTTTGGCAGTAAATGCCTACATTCAGTCATAACCATAAAAGCATCCTCTTGGTCCTATTGCAAATGCTTACTATTGATCAGTGATGCTTCTTCAGTGGTATGAAATCCAGGTTCAGCTGGGGTGAGCATTCTTCATGCTTACCATGTCCTATGTAACTCTGTTCCTGAAAGGTTCTTGTAACTCTGTGGTCCTGTGCACAATAAGCTGCCATAGGCACTTGGTGCAACGCAAAGGCTGGAGGACTTTTACACTACATATCATGCTATATACTATGTTTTGTTTTAGACCAGATGAAATTGTTCAAGTGGTGAGCTTATACAACAGTGTATTTTCAGGTCAGCCAAAAGTTGTGCATAAATTTGCTCTGAATTTGGCAAATCACTTTGAACACCAGAAAGGGGAGAGGAAGACTTGTAAGTCAAAACGCTTTGCTTTAGCATTTTCCAAATGAAATATTTTTACTTTTCCTCTCAAAATAGTGTTTTGCTTTGTAGTTAAACCACATGTACTTACTTTCTCCAAAGCGCAAAGGTGATGTGTGTTTAATGAAAACAAAATTAACGTTTTCTGTGTCTTATTTATTTATTTATGAAGATAAACCAGCCAACTTTTTGCCTAAAACCTTCACCTCCATGCTCTCCACTTCTCTCTAATCAGTCACTAGCAAAAAATTAGGGAATCACACAACTCAGGTTTTATTTTTTATGACCTCTCGTTTTCCCACTGAAGTCAGTGGAAAACATTTCAATAAACAGTAACAGTAAAACACAGTTTGTGTCTGCCTTAGCGGGGTAGAGATTACCTGTCTCAAGTTCATCAGAGTTCCTTTCAAAGGTGGCTGGGCTAACCTCAATTTTAGATTCAATTTTACCTTCTTAGAGGAGGAGGAAATTGTAATAGCAACAAACTGTTGCTTTTAATAGGGTTATGAGTTCATGTTGGTGATTCCTGAAACTTGAAAGACTTTTAGGTCTCAGTGGGAAGGTTAAAGGGATGAGCTTCATTCAGAGCATGCTCTTAATAGATGCCAAAAACTTGTATCTGTTCAATGACTTTTGCAGGTGGAGGTGGGAGAAACTTAAGATGATGAAATGGCTAAATTAATTTCCTGAACTCTCAAAGCATGATTCTTCTTGTCATTAATGATGTGGTTCACATTGTTTAAGTAAAATCTCATGGTCACTTCAAATGTTGAATGAAGAATGGAATATAAACAAAATGAAAATGAAAGAAAATTGCTTCTGTTTTTAGGAAGAAGTCTTTTTTTTTTTCTTTAAAAACATTTTTACTATCAGGTCTCTCATCTCTCTGACTTTGGGTGTACTTTTCCTTGTCCATATTCATTTTGTATGCTCTTGTCTAATCTATAATGATTTGTGATTTAACATCCTCTTAAGAGTCTGTAGAAAGTACGTACATTGTTTATGTTTTGGGGAGATGGTCTTTAATTTGGACATCACTGCCATCACCAGTCTATCATAAAAAACACGAGAGCAGTATTGCTTTAATCAGTCATGTAGTTTTGCAGAATGCTGATGCTTTTGATGTGATTTACTATATAGCACAAAAATGAAGGGGCCTGATTCTATAGTATTCCTTCAGGCAAAGATCCCACTGTAATCACAGTTGGCTCCAGGATGTATCCACGGAGTACTATTGCCCATAGTGATTTCTGTTGCTTTGCAACAGCTAAATCCTTATTTTATTGTATAACATTCACCAATATTTCAATCCAACTTGTTCATTACTCCAAAGAAAAAGTGAAATCTGATACGTGATAGGTCTCTCTTAAACTCTTCTGTGTCTCTAGGGTGTATGTAAACTAGTCTCATAATCCTGACCTTTGATAATCAATAACTATCAATTTACTTCAAATTCCAATAGATAGTGTTAGTTTATGGAAAACGGAACAGCTTAAATCAACTTTTTATTCCTAAACCAGGCAATGAAATTCAAATTTGGGCAAAAATAATCTATACCATCCTTCTCCCCTTCTACTTCATTAGTTTTAACACACTGCAAGAATTAATTGGTTCTGTAACAGTAATTGTTTTACAGAGATAAGGATCATGGGCAGTGTGTTCAGATGAGTTTTATTCCATCCCATGAGCATCTCTTCCTCCCACTCTTCCAGATTCATATTTCGGGAGCAAAGCTAAAGACTTTTTGGATTGCCCCTCCCCACACACATCCCCTATGTAGTATTGATTTGTTGTCCCATTTAAATACAGACTTCAATATTCAGGTGTATAAGTGCGACATAAATAAAATGGCATACTCTGCTGAGCCAGAGGGGCTATTTTCCTGGGAGCTGCTGTAATTTACGGTAGGCTTGGCACCAGCATAAATATCGTCGGTTTGTTATTACAACCAAATGGTAAACCACTTCGGGCTCGTGGAAGGTGGGTGGTCTTGAAGAACGGAGAGGAGAAATAAGAGAGCGGAGAGCTGCCGCCGTGCTGGTTGGGGTGAGGGTTCGAGGCAGCCATGCCTTGGCGTGGCTGTGAGCGGACCAGCCCTGCCCACCGCCACACACGGCTGGGGAGAGGAGGGTGGTTTCCGTGAACGGGGGAAATGGTGATTTTTATTTTTGCGATTGATCGAACCCTGAGGAAGGTGATGGGAGGCTGATGAGAAAACTGATGAGAAGACCCCAGGGCGCAGGGGCAAGATCCATCGGAGCCTTCAGCTGGAGAAGGGGCCCGGAGCAGGGCGAGCCTTGACCTGACTGGGAAGGGGGATTTTCCTTCCCTCTCCCACCAGCTTTGCCACAATGTCAGTGATGATTTCAGCTCAGCAGAGGGTGACCACCACCACCTCCTCCTCCTCCTCTTCCTCCTTCTCCTCGGCCTCCGCTCCTCTCAGCAAGCTGGTAGGTGTCCTGCCCTCACACCCCAGCCATGAGCCTCCCTGCAGTCGCCCCGGGGCAGGGCGTACAAAGCCTCCCTCCGGTTTGCCCACCCAGGAGAAAAACCTCCCAAGTTTTTGCGTGTGGAGAAGCTTTCCCCCCTCCGGCTCCATCTCGCTGCCCGGGGCAGCCGAGGCCGCTGGGCTCCGCTGTGAGGAGGCGCCTCAGACGAGGGGAGGGAGGGGAGGGGAGGGGGTGCGTTAAACTGGAGCCCCGTTTAAATACGGCCGCCGGGAGCGCGCGTCGTAAAACGGAGGGATAAATTAATCTCCACGATGCAGTTTCACTGTTTCAGCGACCTACAAATTACTATGGAAATTGTATTTCCCAGCCCCCCCCGCCTCCCGGTTGTCCTCGGGCGGGAAAGCGGAGTCAGCGGAAAGCGGCGGGGGCGGGGGGCGAGCTGCCGCCTTCAGCCAGCGGCAACGGCCGGGAGCTGGCGGGATTCACGCCGCTGCCCGTTAAACCGGCGTGGGGAGAGGCGGAGGGAGGGAAAAGCGGGAGAGGAAACCCCGCCGAGGATGGCAAGTCCCTTTCGGTGTCCGGTGGAGCCGCCCGGTGCCCTCTCCCGCCGAGCGCTGAGGGAGAGGGGCCGGTGCCTGTTCGTGGCCGCGGCGTGGCGGGAAGCGGCCGCCGGGCTGAGGCACCCCGGGGCCCCTCGGCTCGCCCGGCTGGCACCGTGTGGGGCTGCCCCGGTGTCTGAGGAGAAAAAGGGCTGAAATGCCGGCCAGCGTGCTCCTCTAAACCCCCGGGAGGAGGGGGAGGCAGTTTTATTCCCAGGCAGTGAGAGTGCCAAACTGGGCGATGCGAGATCGGCTGGGTATTTATTTGCTTGATGGATTCCCCTCTTGGATCCCCCTCCCCTTCGCCCTTCCGATACTGTTGCCAGATTTTGGCTTAGTGCATTGCAATTAGTGTATGTGCATGGAGGTTTTTTTATTATTAAAGGAACAACTATTATGCAGCATTCATCGTATTTCTTGCTGATGCTCTTGCGTGAGAGATGCGAAGACCACTGAACCAAAAGTTAGTCCTAAGATTTAATTTGTCACTCGCACATCTATAAGATCGATCACCTGAATGCCCTTAAGAGAAAGGCAAATCTTTTTTGAGTATTAAGCTGAAAGTAGGGGGGAAACCATTCCCCGGGATAATGTCTCAGTAATGCTTCACTGGGGTTAAAATGCTGGTGTTTTTCATCCCTTAAGCACTTGGCTAATAGAAGGTAATAATTGGGTTGATTATAATGTTTAGTTTGTTTTGTTGGTTTATTCTGTTTCCTACTGTGAGAAATATATTTAAGATGGCTTTAAACTGTTTCATTTCGTGGCTTGAAATCAAAATTAATCATAAGGCTCTTTTTTCTTTTTAATATAATGAAGTGTTTCAAGTTGTAAGATTCAGCTTGCATTGTACACCATCTCATACAAGCTGCATGCTTCACGGAGTTAAATAACAGAGTCAGGGCTTTTAATCATAAGTAATGGCAAAGGCAGAAGCAAATTAAGAGCTTCAGGCAAGAGCAGAATAATGTGTCCTGGTGAGATTTGAGAATTGATGGTTTATGTGATTATTTATACTCCAGGAGCACCTCTGGGCTTTGCTCATGGATGAAGGGCCAGGTGTGGTAGGCACAGGTTGTACATGATGTTCCTGATGGACAACAAGAGGCAAAAGGTAAATACACGGATGGACCAGAGGATGATGCAACAGAAATATGCTCAGTTATATTTTTAGGAGAGTAGCTGTGAGCACAATACAGCTCGGTGGATGTTATGGACATTTGGCAGCAGCAGGAGTGGAAGAGGTCCAGTCACGGCTCCTTGGGGAAGTTTGGTTAATGTGTAGAAGCACAAAGAGATAGCGATGTGCACAGAGTGGTTCCAGGGCACAAGAGCTGCAGAGGACAAGGTGTTCAAACTCACAGTTTCCAGGTGGTATGAAGAAAAACTCATCATGGATGTGATGTCATACTTGAAGTTGTATTTAAAAAAAAAGCTTTTAGTAAGATTGCAGAAAATGCCAGCTCTTGGCTGGGAACTGAGCACACAGTTACAAAGCCCTGAGAAGAGAACTGACAGCTGAACCTTGCTGATATTTTCAGATTTCTGGAAAATCAATGCATGCAAAATGAATTTATAGAATTTCAAATATTAAGAATTTATATTAACATTTATTAATGTACATGTTTATCAAAATATGCTAATTCAGTGCAATTGGATCATCATAGCATTTAAAATGTTTGGCTGATCACTTAATTCATTATCATTTCCAGCCTGCCTCTCCAATGCTTTGTGCTTGAGGCAGTCATTAACAGCCTGGGCAAGGAGGAGTAACCCTCTGCCACAACAGAATTGTTGTGATTTACTCTCACTTTGCATGAGTGGAAATCATTTCACATGCTGGGAAATAACCTGAGGGGACTTGGGAGTCCTGAAAGTAAAACGGCCATAGGTTAAGGGAACTGTTTTAACCCTGATGTGACAATTTTGGCTGATATTCAGTCCATAGATGAACAAACTAAATTTCTGCTGCTTCTCTAAAGATTTCCTCCTGCTACCTGTGCACCACCCTGCAAGTCCCATGCAGTGTCCTATGTAATTCTTATGTCTTGCATGGCAGCATGCAAGACGCATGGTTGCCAATCTGTAGTACATTTTTGGATGTGGCTGTTAATAACAAACCCTTTGGATGACGTACACCTTGTGCTCTGGTAAACACTGATCAGTCATTTCCTGTTATTATTGGTGTTGTAGAGGACTTTTTGTTGTTGGCTGACACTGTAGTAATCCTTAAGCTTGAATTCTGCCCCTTCAACATAAAGCAAGCAAAAGGCTCTCTTTGCTTGCCCTGATCACCCTTTTTGGCCCATTTCTCTGTGTTTACTCCATAGTTACGGTCTCTACTGCTCTCTCCCCACCCCACTTCCCTGAGTCCCTAGCTGTCTAGTACAATGTGTTTTCCACTGCAGTTTAGCTTGTTTCCTTTGTGTGGCTGTTTCAGAGCTGGAAGCAGCCCAGATCGTCTGTTTGCAATGGCTTTAGGTTCTTGGCTTCTTTGCTTCGGTAGGATGCCTCCCTGGCTTGGACTTCTTTTAGCTGCTTTCTTGGCTTGATGGTCATTTCTGCTAGGTTGCAATTGTCTATTCTGAAAAGATCAAGCAGAATCCTGACTCTCTGTCCTCTGGAAGGAGATAATTGCAGTGTTTCAATGTTCTTGAGTGGGAGTCCATATTTTCCCTCTCGCCTCTGCTGTTCAGTCTCTTGTTTTTCTGTACTGCTGCTTCTGCCTTCCTCCATGGATAAACGGGAAGAACTGGCACCACAATGCTTCTGTGTTTCACCACATTCTGGTTGCATCTTCTTTAGTCCCCTGTCTGAACCCAGCACAACAGAAGTGCTACCTATGGCAAACTTTCCTTTTGTTTCAATGGTCCATGCTTGAACATCTCCAGATCTCCCAGCTTAGAGAAACTGGAGCAGTAACCTTTGAGCAGACAGTTCCCCATTCAGTGCTGTAGAAAGTGGATTCAAGTCAAAAGACAGTCCTCAGTGTTCATAAATGATTTTTTTTGCCGTTGATCATCACCTCTGTGGTCATTTCAGTGGGTGCAGAAATGCTCTTAATTCCGTGATCTTTTTCAATGACTCCCATGAATTCTGTATTTCACTAGCCTCCTGCGCTATAAGGGATGTTTTTTTCTGGCTCTAGCTTGCCATGTTTTAGTCCCTTACCTCAAAATATGTTTTTTGATTGTAATACAATGCAGCATAAAGCCTCTGGTGACAGTTCTCTCTCCTGTGTCACATTATGATTTCCTAATGTTGTACTGTGATTAAATCCATAGCTTGTGCTTCCCAGAAGTGGTTGGTTCTCCTGCATGTCAGCTACTGTGAGCTTTATGCAGTACTTGCTCTTGCTTTTTGTGGATCTCCTATGAACATCCTGCATTTGCCCCTTGGCCTCTACATAGCTTTATTGTCTATCATCAGCTCTTGCTCACAAGTATTATGGTCTGCTGTTACTACCTTGTCAGTGTTGTAGGGATAACATTGCAGCTGGCTGCTCAATCCTGCTGGAACAGAATTGGTCATTGACCTAATAGCGTAGCTGCCAATGTGGTGATTGAATTGTCGGCAGTTTTTTCCTATAGTGCGTACATATTGATAGCCCTCGGATTTGCTGAAGTCAGATTGTGTAGCTCTGTTTAATTGGAAATCTCTGCATTTTCAATCACTGCATACATTGCCTTCTTTCTTCTCTGAATGGTTGTGTTTTTTAAAAGTAAAAGATAGTGATTTTCAGCACATGTGGTATGCCTGTCTGTCTTTTGCCTTCTCCATCCCCCACCCCCTCCATGTATCCTGGACCTGAATACATGTGTATCGGTTCTGCTTCTTTTTTTCTTTTTACCTTCGGCTTCAGTACTTGTTCTGACTGTTACTGTTTTAACCTTTTCCCTGTCAGATCACTTACCTTTGCTGTTTGCAACTATTTCTCTAAGGTCAGGTGCAATTCAAGCCTCTCTGCTATATGATAGAATCAAATGCCCCAAACATTTCTCTGATTAGGAATCTCTGATGCCTGTGGTTACATGCTGATTGCAGAAAGGTGCTACTTAGTACAAGACATGACCCCTCAGCACTACATTGCTCAGCAATGATTACTGAGCAACGACCAACCACTCTGTTCCATTTCTTGGTTCTGGCTACGTGAAGAAAGGTATTTCTGTCCAGGCTTTTTTTTTTTTTCCCTTTCTTTTTTCTTTTTTTTCCCCTTGAATGTCAGTACTTACTAAACACTCTTACTAGCTGTTATTGGATCTGAGGCAGTATTCCTGGCAAGTCTGTCTCATAGGCCTTTCATTTTTTTCCACAATTACATTGTAAAAGTTCTCATCTTTATTCCTGATAGTTAGCTGTTAATACAGACAGTTCTTTCTTTCACTGTCTCCAAGTTTGTGCAAACGTTTTGTGTAGAAAACTGCTTTCCTCCAGTTGCAAACCAGCAATCTGAATCCCCATCTGTCTGCCTTAGTTTCTAGCAAATCATCTTCTGTCCTGTTATTCTCACTTTGTTCTTTACTACATTTCTGTGGTTTTTGTATCAATTGCTAGGTCATAAGAATTCCCATTTTTAAAACTGAACTCACTTTTTATTCAGAGAAATACTTGCAAAAATACTGTATGTAATATGAAAGATGTGAAAACATATTGTTTACCTTATATCTTCACTGAACTTTTTTCAAGATCTTTTTATTCTCTTCTGCTTTCATGGTGTTTGGCCAATATGGTAGACAAATGATTTGGCAATGGAAAACTTTATTTAATTTCTGGAGTGAAAACTAATTCATTAAGATTGTTATCCACCATTACATGTCTGTGTTTTCTGGGTATTCATCTTTCTAGTTTTTTGCTATTGGCCATCTCACACATTTTCATGTCTTTATTGTTTTCTTTTCACACAGGGCTTGAGTTATAATTTTGTAGTGATCTGGACCTCTGGTTCTCCTCAGTCCACATCAGTCTTATTTTTTGCACAGAATATGGTTGAAGTTGTGATACAGACATGTTTATTGTAGGGAATGAGAGTTTAATCCAAAACCAGGATCCAGCTGATTAAAGCTGAAGCTGTCAAGAATTTAGGCATGTAAATCTAGAATTCAGTCCCGGGAGCATTTTAGCTACAGCCTAAAACTCAGGATACCTGCATGACTTTAATATCTTACTTTTTAATCTTAGTCTGCCAAGTGCCTGGACAGCCTCTCTTTGTATGCTGAGGTTTGTCTCTGTTTTCTGAAGTGGAACAGCCTCCTGCCTGTGCCATGTCAGGAGGAAGTGTCCACGTCCCAGCAAGACTGTTCTAGTAGATGCTGCCACTGTGTACTTACCAGGCATTCATCAAATCTCACTGAAAAAAACCACTTACAGCTGCTGCTTCAGGTAGAATGGTGGAGGAGTATAGAGGAAAGATGATTTATCTTTTTTCCGCAGGACCTTGTGGTTAGACTTTGCACCTATATAAAGCATGAGACCCTTCCTCTGCCTGAGTGGGCTCAAGCCCATGTGTCCCTTCCTGGATGTAGAAGAGCATTTTCCCTTTATCCTTTTGTTGTGGTTTAAGCCCAGCCAGCAACAAAGCACCATGAGGCCGCTCGCTCACTCCTCCCCCCCTGGTGGGATGGGGAGGAGAAAATATAAAGAAAAGCTCATGGGTCGACACAAGGACAGGGAGGGATCACTCACCAATTATGGTCACAGGCAAAAACCAGACTCAACTTCGGGAAAAACAAAATCAATTTAATTTACTGCGAATCAAATAAAACCAAGGATAATAAGAAGTAAAACCAAATCTTAAAACAGCTTCCCTCCACCCTTCCCTCCTTCCCGGGCTCAACTCCACTCCTGATTTTCTCTACCTTCTCCCACCCAGCAGTGCAGGGGGACGGGGAATGGGCGTTGCGGTCAGTTCATCACACGTTGTCTCTGCTGCTCCTTCCTCCTCAGGGGAAGGACTCCTCACTCTTCCCCTCCTCCACTGTGGGGTCCCTCCCACGGGAGACAGTTCTCCACAAACTTCTCCAACATGAGTCCTTTCTGCGGGCTGCAGTCCTTCAGGCACAGGCTGCTCCAGCGCGGGCTTTCCCGTGGAGTCACGGCCTTCTTCGGGGCCATCCACCTGCTCCGGCGTGGGGTCATCCATGGGATGCAGGTGGGCATCTGCTCCCCCGCTCACCTCCATGGGCAGCAGGGGGACAGCCTGCCGTCTCCCCAGGGGCTGCAGGGGGAATCACCTCCTCCAGCACACCTCCTCCCCCTCCTTCTTCACTGACCTGTCTGCATAGGTGTTTCTCTCACATCCCACTCCCCTCTCCACTGCAGGTTTCCCTTCTTAAATCTGTTGTCCCAGAGACACTACCACCATCACTGCTGGGCTCGGCCTTGGCCAGAGGCAGGTCCGACTTGGAGCTGGGGAAGCTTCCAGCAGCTTCTCACAGGAGCCACCCTTGCAGCCCCCTCCCCTGCTACCAAACCCCTGCCACAGAAACCCAAAACACCTTTAAAATGCTAGCTTGTGTGCAATTTGGGATTCATGGGACAAGGGACACCACAAGACCCACTGGCCAGCTGATTAAAGCGCTTATCTTTGAAAGGGGATTCAATTGCTTCTAGGCCTGTTTATGTATTTTGAATTAAACAGTTATTGGTTATAGGTCCGAGTCCTTCAAACTGACATTGGATGTCTTGTTTCACTGTTTTTAAATAGCATACCTGTCCTAAAGAGCTAGGTGATAAACTGTGTCTGTCAGATCAAAAACTAAATAAATGTAAAGATCCCTTAGGCCAGGGAAATTCTCAGTTTACCTTGCTATTTTTGCAGTAATAAAAACACTTGGAAAAATCAGCACCTCAACTTCAAGAGGAGTTTTATACAGCAGAAAAATGAATACAGGAGAAATGTGTGCAAAAGCAATTTACTCTTTTCAGTGGCTCTCTAAAATCCCCCTTTGTTTAACCTTTATCCACAACATATATTTGAAAAGCATTCTCTCCACACCTGATCTAACTAAGAATCCTTAATCAGATCTCTGTCAGTTTAGTCTGTTGCAAATAGAAATTGGAGAGAAATCACAAATTCAGTGTTTTATAAACACAGCAAATAACCTCTAGTGAGGTGCTTTGATTTGCCTACACTGGCACTGATCTCTGTGACCTGGAGCAAATCCTGGAGGCTTTGTGTGTCTCTCGCTACTTGTAAAATAGAAAGAACCTGCTTTGTAAAGGGTGTTGAGAGGTACGGAATAACATACTGAAATACTTGACTCTTCTGCAGTTACTAGTTTTGTTACATAGTCTCCTGTATTTCTGAAAGACAATCGGGGCTCAGTACCATACCTAAGCTAGAAACTGAAGCAGGTGAAACATCTGGGTAGCAACAGATGCTGTCCCTCCTTTTGCTTTTTAGGAACCCTGGGATGTTGTCATATAGCTGCACCAAGCTTATGTCTGACCATCACCTATGCACAGGCATTGTTAACTCTTCTCCCTCTGGGATCCTGAAATACAGTGAATACCTTTTGTAGCCATTGGCATAGGCATTAGTTGGTGATTAGTGGGACTTCCTCCAGAAATATATATGAGGATTGGCCTGTAACCAGACTTACAAGGACCCTCACAAGACCAGCTGTATTTAGGCTCTGTACTTTGCAAGCAGCAGCTCAGCTTGGCATTAGAGTGAGGACACGCTTCCTCCCCTATGCTTAGACAGCAATCCCTTGCCCTTAAGACAAGGGAGAAACATCCATTGTTCCCAAGCATTAAAAAACTCTAGAGTGCCACTTTTGTTTGTCTATTATCTGTATACATGCAGGTACAAGCATTAGCAACAAGGAGAAACGTAATGGAAAGGTCAGAGCATAATACTGATGAACTGGATGCTCCATCACTGTGTATGTGCTGCCCCAGTCAGTTTGGGCAGACTGACTTAGATTGTCTTCCAGCAGACCTCTGCTTTAATTAAATTTACTGGGAGGTGAAAGAAGTTCTATGTTCTTACTGACATTTTATATTACTATGTTGCACAAACACTAGACTAAGCTACTTTGTGGTTTATGCATAGATGTACACATTCTGGATTGAGAAGTAATTAATATTTATTTCAATGCAAATGTATTTTCCCTTCACGCTATGGTCTTGTTATTACCTTATGTTCCTCTCCTATCTTTGTTACATTAGGCTATTGTACTCTCACGTACATTAAGGCAGCAATAGCCTTTGTATTACCAGTTTTTATGGGTTTGAGAGTATGTCAGTGTTGCTTAACATTTTATAGTGAGCTTTCTCCCATCTTACAGTCACAGTCTTGCAGTCATGTGTTTATTGGAAAATCTAATATTCAATTACAGTATTTTTAAAGGCAGGTTCTGCCTATGATGCTTATGAAGGAACATGCAAATTGGATTCTTAGTAATTTGAAAAGAATGGTAAATAAAAACACTGTTTGTAAATAATTTTTAGACCTCATGATTTTTAGGCTAGTTGCAGTATTTGGGGAAGTCTAGCACTGGAATTAATTCATACTTTTTCAAAACTTGCAGTGCTGACTTTTTGGTGTATTTTTTTATCATGTATTCAGTGATACCTCTGGGTACTACTTGGAAATATTATGAATAATAATAACTTAATAAATTGGACGGAGTAAAGTATAAAGAATATACAAACATACACACACAGAGGGGAGAAAACACTCTGGTGGTTTTTTTTAAGTTTTTCTCCCATATGAAAATCCCCATATGAAAAACACACTTTATAGAAACATAATAAATCTTCAGTAGAGTTCTAAAACTTAACTGCAGCAGGTGCTACCAAAAGATAATAGATCCTCAAATATCTTCTCATTAATTCCAGATTATTACATACTGTACTAGACATATGGCACAGCATTAGCAGAATTTTAAAAAGTACAGTTAGGCAGAAAGTGATAGTTTATCTATATTTTCCCTTATTTACAAGGAAATATTCACCCACCTTATAAAGGTACTAATTCAGGTTGAGTAGTATGCATGAGTCCCATTCACAAACCAGAACTGTGACTTTGTCTGGTGCTATGCAAACACTGCACGAAGTCCTAATCCAGGTACTTAGAATAGAAGTATGTGCAGCGATTTCCTTCTCTGCTGGGATAACCACATGTAGAGGAAAACCCATACAGTGAAACAGGTTCTTTTGTGCAGGAATGAGCCTTGATGGAGATGCTGAAAATATTGAGGGATATACTTGTATGTCGGGACCGTCTTTAACAGGTGTGGTTTTTCTCCCATGTCTCCCTGGTCGTCAGATGCCAATTGATGTTTGACTGTAACCTATTAAAATATGTTCTCAATTGCAGCTCGTTTTAAAAGCTACCGGTGTCTTAAGGAATAGTATTTCAAAAGTACTTCATAACGGGTGGAGTACCTGGCTGTCTGCTTGTGTTAGTGAAATTGGTGTTTGTTCTAATATCCAGCCCAATATAGGATGGAGGATCAATTTTAGCTTTAGTTAACTGCCAAGGCCCGAGTAGTGCAGAAATTGCATTTTATGTCATTTCAGACATCAAAACCCCTTAAAACAGAGTAAAGGGCTACAAATGCTTCTTGGTCTCCTGCTTGTGAAAATCCTGTGGGAAAAAAACACAACCCTGCTAACAAATCGTGTCAGGTTAAGGACATTTCTATTACAACACATTGGTCTAAATGTGACGACTGTTGTATAATGTGTGTTTCTGTGTCTTCTGCTGATGACTGAATTATTAAATATTTTAATATGTTTTTGTTTTAAGTACTTTATTTCCCCTCAAAAAATGAGTGCAACCAACCAGCTTTTAGTGCTATGCATCACGGACAAGGTAGAAATGTTTGAAATGTGACTGATAACATTCTGATCTGCTTCAGACTATGGAGAGCTTGGTTCAAATCTGTATTTAACCCCAGTGATTTTTTTAAAACTCTCTATATTTCATGCACTTTTAGAGCGTCTTGCAGAAGTGAATGGGAGTGGTACAAGCCAAGTCTCATTGGTGTCTTGGTAATGGAGAAGTTCTGTTGGACCTGCCTTCCAGAAGAGGCCTGCTGTTGGACTACATGCAGCCATACCTATCTTGCACTAGTATTTTTTACTATGTACTGCCAAGAAGCAATATGATTTTTCAACTGAAAAGCTCATCATTCTTATGAAGTTTGCATGTGCAAAGAGAGAACAGTTTTTTGGCCTCACTGGAAAATCAGACTCCCAAGATTTTTTGCAGGTAGTACCCTCACTAGAAACAGTTGTTTTGTGTCTGTACTTTTACGCTTTTTAGACCCTCAGCAACTTAGAAAACTAACCAAGAGCTCAGCCATTTGAAAGCCTCTGAAGTGGTAAAGGTGGATATTATTTCTGCCTTTTCTTTTTTGATTTGTATTCTGAGCTTCTGTTAGAATTGCTGAATTGCCCAGAATTGCTGAAACACTGTAAACAAAGCTGGTTTTGCTATTCTGTACTGTGTTGTGGTCCAGACTTCCTCTTGTTCTGTACTCTTGCTGTTGAAGCTTTTCAAACTATATTAAAGCTTGAGGGTGGTACAGATCATTGGGAATAGACAGGCCTGTCTGTGTTCCCTAGAGAAGACAGAAACTATGTCTTCAAAACCATTTGTGCTCATCTACAGACTACCAGCTCACCCAGCAAGATGAGCTGGGATCTAATTCGGGTTTTGGCACATGCCCAAATTTCTGGCAGCTTCCCTAGCATGCATGCTGGATTTCAGGGCTGCTGTGGAAGACAAGACCGTACCTGATCTCACCAAAAGCCCCCTGGTACAACCTCAACTTGTCCGTACTTCTGTAATGAGTTCAGACCAGCAGAATGAGTTTCCATTGAGCAATGTTTTGTGTCATATAGCTAGAAGATTTTTGATCTGGTTCTGTGAACCTTACAGCCAGGTTTGCTGTATTGCTGAGCTATGATCTGAGCAAGGAAATGTGAGGTTTAGAAATTCTTTACATCTTTCTTAGCTCTGCTTGTAAATAGTTAGAGGGCAAGGACACACTTGTGCACATTTTTTGCAACAGGAATTTTAATAAAACAAAGTCTACTAAAAACTTTCATGAAAATGGATTTGCATTAATAAATCTAGTTTACAGTTTTCATAAAACAAGTTACATATAAGACATTTATAGCTTGCTACAGATGCCAATGACAAGTGGACCCCTGAAAGCAGTGCACTCCCTAATCCCACTGCTCAGGCTGTCAGTATTGTCTTCACACTTTGGCAGTTGGTAAGACTTCACTTACTTACTATTTTTTCTAGGAGATTGATTACAGAGTATGTAAAGAACCCATACAGAGGTTAAACAGTTATTTTCTTAAGGCTTTGAGATCTACTCAGTGTTTGACTTTCACAAAGCATTTCACTTGATTGTAATAGTTTAAGTCAGACCTCTTGCTAAATTTTTTTCTGGGGGGGTGGTGGCGGGTAAGAACCAAGAATGATGGTAATATCCTGGGTTGACACTGCTTGTCAGAGTAGCAGAGACTAATATATGCTAAGAAAGATGCCCCTCTTTAGCCTGAGAACTTGAGTAGGCTTTTGAAACTGGGTAGTTGAGTGGGTAGTAAACCCTGTCTTAATTCTGCTGGTCTGTACTTGAATAATGGATCCATGTAGTAGACAGCTGATTGTTGAGAATCTACTTTATCACTAGACAAGATTTAATAATAAAAAAATAAAACAAATGTGTAGTAAAGAAATAAAAAAGGAAGAGATACCACACCAAAACATGTCCCTAACATTATGCTTAGGAATAGGGATTTTCCTTATCTGTTCCAAGTAAGTCAGCTAATTAACTTCTACAACCCATCACACCTCTAGTGCACTGGAGACTTCTTACAGCTGCATCTTTTCCTTTCCTTCTGTTTTTGAAAAGCAACCTGCTTTCTTTTCAACGTAAGATAGAATGATCTAGCCTTGATCAGTTATCCCTTTACAAGACCTCGCTTCTTTGTTACTTGTGATTTGGCACTGGGACGTCACAGGTACTATGACAGTATTAAATAATCTTTTCCCCTGTCCTTCCTAAGGTGTCTTTATTAACAGGTTTATGGCATATCTTGATTGGATTATATTCCTGGCTTTAGGTTTTAAGTTGCCTTCCCCATTTTACATCCTTTTTAAAAGACAGTGATATGACTTTAGAAAATATATTGTGAGAAATATTAGCAGCATACAGTAATCTTAAAATTTGTAATATGTAGCTCACCACAGGCTTTTTTTCAGGAATATATGTGTATATGTATATATGCAGATAAAAATTAGTCTCTTAGTGAATGTGTAAGTCTAGAAAACCAAAACCGCCTAACTCTTCACTTCCTTTCACTTACATTTTGTGAGGTTTGAAAAGATTTGGCAGACTTTGCATTGCAGGAGCCTAGTGCTATACTTAATGGTCTGAGACTTATTTTAGGAAATTCTAGACTATTTTCTGACACAATACCCGACTTCAAATGCAGTAGCTGTGCGTCTGTTGCTTTTTGTTGGCTGTATCCATCATACCAATTGCTATTGCTTAGAAGAGGTACAATTTTACGGAGATATTCAGGATTTGGCTCCCATGTGGCCTTAGAACTGATGTCTCTGTCAGATGGGGTCAAAAAACTGTGTTCTATAGTCTGTCAATGAATAAAAAAAGGGAAACGTAAATATATACATCTTAAAAGAACTCCTCCAAAAATGTTGAAAGCTGCGCTGAGGGGTAAAAGAAGTCTCTTCATGTTCACTCTCACCTTCATTTGTTTTCTAGACTCCAAAAGAACTAATTAGACCTTTGCAGGACTTTGAGTTTTCATGTACATATAAATTTCCCACAGTCAGGATGGACTTCAAAAGAATCAGTGAAAATACTTAGAAGTACTGAAGTGGGGCAGGATGGAGCCTTGATTCTTGGTGTGTCCATTTTCCAGTCTTACTCTTTTCTGTGGAAAAATCTAAAAAAAAAACCCCTCTTTGAAGTTTTGGGTTGGAAAATTGGTGTGTATTAAACCATATTAAATGCTGTAATTGTTTTGCAGAACACTTTTCTCCAATGTAAAGATCAGTGAGAGAGTTAAGCATGTCAGCTGAGAAGTAGTCTGAGGCATTTTCCACTCTGGTGCCCAGCATGGTCGAGGAACTATAGATACCAATTCAGAATTAGAAGCTCATTATGCACTAACCTTACGTGTCTCAGGTTATGTATTTTTGGGCAAGACACTCAGGAGAATGTGTAGAAATTTTTTTTTTATTCGCCAGACAATTGAGTTAGCCAAAGGGATCCAGAGCAACATGGGCTATTTTGTAAACCAAGGCTGGTTTTAATGGCTTGTTTTCAAGTAGTTCTTGCTGCCTATTGAAACCCTGTGTGTGTTGGCCTTTGTCCTTCTGCAGAGGAAGAGCTACTAGGAGTGGGGGCTACTGCTTGTGCTAGGCTAGGAGAGGGACCCAGGTGCTGTGCCAGTGAAGTGTGCTGAAAGTAGGTTGTCAGACTGTGACTAGATGCATGATTTTTACTACTCCTTGTGTACTGATGAGAAGGGGAAGGAGCTCTGGCTTCTCCTTTTTCCACTGGTATATGTTTGCTTTTCAGTAGGTGGCTCTTCTCTCCTGACTCTTTTCTTGATGGATGCTTTGGCCAAAAAACCAGCACTATGCAGTGCCTCACCCTCATTTCACTTCCAAGCCTGATGCGATGGGTTAAGTCAAAAGAGATTATTTAAGCTGTTTGTCCATGGTAAGGGTCCTTATAGATGAATGTCTACATTTAGGATCTTTAAGAATAAAACAGAGATGAAGATTAAAATATATCATTAAATTAGCTGATAACAGGAATGGGTCAGGGAAAGCTTGTGTCTTGCCAGCTGCAATGTCTGCTGATTCGTTTCCAAAGCAGACTTTCTAGTTCTTTGAAAAGCTATTGAAAAACCTGCTGCTGCATAGGAGGAGGTTAAGGAAGGTTGGTCCTGTCGATATATCCTAGAGTTTTTTTCCTTGGATTTGTTAATAAAAGCAGTAAGATTTTTGAGTGCAACTGTTAGCTAATGTCAATTAGGCTGGAGAAACTTACCAGCAATTCAGAGTACTCTTGTTGTTTGACTAAGCAAATAGACTTGATACTTTCCCTGAGTTCTGCAAATACTACAGGCTGTTACTGATGCAGTAGATACACATAAGGACTCATAGGAATTTATTTTACTGTTCAGAGTATTGATCAAATAGTAATCTGAGTTTCTCAGTTTACAAAATTATCTCTGATAATGTGCTAGTTCAGATTATGGAAAGAATCATAGATTTTGTGGCCTAAAAGGCATCATTATGATAACCTAATCAGAGCTTCTATGCAATGCAAGTCCACAGGAGACCCAGTAGAGCTTCTGTGCTAGTGTGGTTGGCAGGCTTTACCTGCAGAGTTTATTGTCTCTTACCTTACATAAGACTGGAATGCTTTCTGACCATTTTTCTGCTCTGTGCTTGTACTGTGCCCCAATATATGACAGGCTTCTGGTCCATGCCAGTGGCTCAAAGAATCTGATGCGGAAGGAGGAATCTGGAAGGTTTCTTTTATTTTTACATGAGCTTGTGCCTGTTTGTTGGTTATACTGGAGAGTTCTTTTGATCTCCTACAGGAAGTCAAGTCAATAATCCTAGAGAACCCTAAGACAGATAGACAATACAGATAAAGATCTTAAAATTTTATCAAAGTCCTGGTTGGATAAAACTTTAACCAAGGGCTTGGGATCCGGACTGAGCTTCCTCATTTAGGAAACCTTCCTCATTTAGGAAACTTTAAATAAGTAATTTGGAAATGGTAGAAAGATCAGTCTTGATAGAGAGGGGGAAGGAAAAATGAGTGGAAAATTTGGCTTTTGTAATTGAGGCATTTAGAAGGTGGCATTGGGCTCTCTTAAAACCTCTTGGTAAGAGAGAGTGCATATAATCCTTCTTGTGAGATAGCCCATAGTTTCCTTGGGTAAGTACTTTGCTTCACAGAAACTGCCTAGAGTTACTATGTCTTTATGTAGATCTCAAGGAAAAATACTTGTCCAGAACTGAATGTAATAAGGCCTGCTTAGGAAGCGCAGAAATTTCATAGAATCATAAAATGGTTTGGGTTGAAAGGGACCTTTAAAGATCACCTAGTCCAAACCCCCTTCTGTGGGCAGGGACATCTTTCACTAGACCAGGTTGCTCAAAGCCCCATCCAACGTGGCCTTGAACACTTCCAGGGATGGGGCATCCATAACTTGTCTGGGCAACCTGTTTCAGTGTCTCACCACTCTCATCATAAAAAATTTCTCCCTCGTGTCCAATCTAAACCTACGCTCTTTCAGTTTGAAACCACTGCCCCTTGCCCTATCACTACAGGCCTTTGTAAAAAGTGTCTCTCGCTCTTTCTTATAAGCCCCCTTTAAGTATTGAAAGGACTCACTAAGGTCTCCCTGAAGCCACCTCTTCTCCAGGCTGAACAACTCCAACTCTTTCAGCCTTTCTTCATAGGAGAGGTGTTTTATCCCTCTGACCATTTTTCTGGGCCTCCTCTGGAACTGCTCTAACAGGTCTATGTCTTCCTTGTACTGGGGACCCCAGAGCTGGATGCAGTACTGCAGGTGGGGTCTCACAAGAGTGGAGTAGAAGGGGAGAATCACCTCCCTTGACCTGCTGGCCACGCTTCTTGTGATGCAGCCCAGGATTTAATTGGCTTTCTGGGATGCAAGTGCACGTTGATGGCTAATGTCCAATTTTTTATCCACCAGTGTCCCCAAGTCCTTCTTGGCAGGGCTGCTCTCAATCCTTTCATCCCCCAGCCTGTATTGATACTGGGGATTGCGCCAACCCAGATGCAGGACCTTGCACTTGGCCTTGTTGAACTTCATGAGGTTTGCACAGGCCCATTCCTCAAGCCTGTCAAGGTCCTTCTGGATGATATCAGAGTTACTAAAGGTTATGTGAGAGCAAGATCGAGTTAAAAAAAACTGTATGAATTGTAACCTTTCATCTTAAAATAGGAGCAAACTCCAGGTCTGCTGTTTGGAAAGTTTTGAGCTTTCAGCTGATGCCCCAATCCCTGCATTCGGGACACAATTTTATTAGTGCTAGTAAATGGTGAACACCTACCTATAGCAAAGCATACAGTGATATTAAGGGGTAGTCTAGTTCCCAGACATAGCCAATGGGCCCTTTTATTTTGTCAGTTGATTTCTCTATGACTTTGCTCTCCCAATTTCAGTTCCATGCAGTTTTTCCCAATTTTCCATGCAGTGGAAGGGTTATGAACTTCTGATCAATGCCACCAGACCTGTTTTTTACATTCTTTTCTGAATAGCTTCTTGCAACTCTAACTTTGAAATAGTTTCAAAGATGCGGTTTTGCTGTACACACAGATCCACTTATACTGCTTAAGGCAACATACCGTTCTTGCATACCCAAACAGCTTTACTCAACTACCATTTGTCAACAGCACTTCTCTTGCTCCGGGCTATTTTGGGTAGGATATGTCATTCAAAACCAGGTCGTTCTAGCTATGTGATTATGTGAATATCTTTAGTCATGCATGCACAACACCTCCCCATTAATTAGGTACTTGTTCCTCCAAGGTGATTAACAACCTAATTTATTCTGCTAATTGCAAGAGCATTTGACCCCTGACCTGGAGAATTATCATAGATTTGAGACAGGACAATGCTCAAGATTTCTTCTGTGACTAGCTGATTAGAGATCCATCCTCTCAGCTGTTGACAGTCTGCACAATCAGAGGAACAGTTCTCTCTTAAAATGGCTTCCCATCAATGGTGCACTATGTGAAGAACAGCAGGAGCTCTTTTCTAGGGAGGAGAGGCAAGCATTTCCTTTGGAGTGCTTATCTTGATTGATGATCCACAAAAGTGTTCATGGTGTCCTCGGTTAACCCCAGCTCTGGAGCTGAGATTGGTTTCCAAATGCTGGGGTTTATGGGCTTACCTCCATTTTAGGCACTTCCTTTTTACTTGTCATCTAGGATTCCAGGATCTTCTCCTATATCATGTGCAGAAATTAGAAATTCTCCTTTATAAAAGTTGCTATAATGACTTCTCTTACAAGAAAGGCATTAGAGGTGTGGTTAGACAAGGAGAATTCCTTTGCCGTGAAAGTAATGAAACTCTTTTCCACCTGAAAAACACTTCTACCTTATCTATTTATACTTGCAAGGGAAGATAATCCTGGTGATTATCAGCACTGTGGATTTCCTCAGGTTCAACCTTCATGAAAGAGTTTAGCAACCAAAAAAGGGTCGTGACATATAACTTGATGTCTCCTGGCTCCCTAAAAACATACAGTTTGCCAGTGCCAGTTATCTTCCAGGGTAAAACAATGTTTTGGAAGGGGACCTAAACTAGATTTACTTGATTGAGAATTAGACCTTTACCCTTTTGATTCTTTAGAAGACAACTGTGTTTGGAGAAAACAAAGTAAAAGTTATCTACTATGACTTTCCTAGAGCCTTTAGAGGTGGAGTATCTTGGATGTCAGGACTATTTAGTCTTGGAGGGGCTTCAGGAAGGATAGTCTCAGCAATGCTATCTTTGGCAGTCCAATGTTTTTGATATTGAATAGGTACACCCCTATTTTGGGCATAGGCTTCTTCAGAGAGTTCTCTGAGGTATACAGAAGCAAGTTGTCATTCATGAGTTTTCTGTTCAAATCTTATGAGTTTCAGTTTAACATTCTGAAGCCCGAGAAGCTTTACATCTGCAAAAATGAAATTTGTGTGTGGATGATGCCCACTTGAGCAATGATGTCACACTGCTGGGGATCTCTAGTATTTTAATATTGAATATAATTTTAGAATACTTAGTAGAATGTAGTCTCAGAGTATTTTCAGTTTAGTTTAATTTGTAGGTTGTTAGACTTACTGTTGGGGTAATTATTCTATAAGCATTTCCTCAGATTCAGCCCATGTGTAAAATATTGAAGGTCATTAAGGCTCTTGTCCAGAAGTGGACTGAGGACTGAAAAGAGCCCCAGATTCTCAATATTTCTTACTTCGTGCTGCTGCATTCATGAACTCAGAAGTGCAACTCACCAGGGAACGCAGTCACAGCAACTAACTGGAAGACCCAGCCTTTTGAGGAAGCTTGTCTTACTCTGTGAACATTTTCTTACAACGAGATGAATATCCTCAGTCACTACGTCTATTGTTTTTAAACAGACTGCTGTATTCAGCAGCTTGCTGAAGAGCTTTTCATGTTACCTGTATTTAAGAACTGCTGGATTGAGTTACAGATCAATCTAGCCCCAGCTGCAGGGTTCTGCAGGGGTTCATCTGTCTTTCTGTGCTTATGGAAGCATGTGGTGTCTTAAACAAATACATTCATGCTACTGCCATCAAAGGGACAATTTATAGGCATAAATGAAACCTGGAGGACAGTAGTAAATTGCAAAAAAGCCCCAGAACATTAAGAGTTTGTAATCTGAAATACATTTTACTACTTTAGGGCTGGGTCTATTTTCATTTAGTGTAGTGTAGAAACAGGAGGAATAATACTATTGAAGTCAGCAGGAGTGATGCCTACTAAAGTGAGAATAGAATCAGAGTATAATCAAGTGAGAGATGTGTAGTGTAATGAAAATCATCTTAAAAATACCTACTCTGACACATGATGGTTTGAAGGCTCTGAAGGTTTTTTGTGGAATTGTATCATTTCAAATGTGCCCAGTTTCCATAGAATAGAAAGATTTTTTTCCGCATGTTTAAGCCCTGCAATCTCCCATAAGGACCTGAAAGCCAGACTGTGGACATTCTATCTTGTTCATCCACAGGAGAAGCAAAACAAACAAGAAAAAAAGCTCACCACCAACAACAACAACAAAAAGAAATATAGGGCTAAAAGGAAACATTAGGTTTTACCTAGTTCATTGCCCAGCTCCAAGTCAAGATCAGCTCTGCCTTAGTCACTCTTGAGATGTGTCTGTTTAACTTTTTTAAAATTATAATGGGGTAGGTTTCACAATCTTCCTGGGTGATACTACAGCACTTACCTATCCTTACAAAGGTTTTCCCTCTCTTACGTTCCTAACTTGTACTATCTGCTCTATCCACCACGGACATGATAATTTTTGCCACTTTCTATATAACTAGCTGATAAAAAGCTGTTGGGCTTTTTTTTAGCCCTCTCAATTAAACAGTTACTTTTCCTTCTGTGTCAGTATTTCTCCTTATTTTTCTCCATGCTCTCTCCAAACTGATCTACATTTTGTGTCTCAAAATGGGCACAGAACCCAGAATGCTAAGTCAAGTAAAAATCTTACTGGAAGTGTATTAAAAGCTTTTCTCTCCTTCACTGGTCCCAGCACAGTATTTGCACTTCCCAAAAGCATGATGTTATTGTCTTATATACAGTTTAAGAATTGTTTTAATACAGGATCCTTTCCCTTAGAACTTCCTTCTATCTAGAAGTTCCCCAACCCGTATTTGTGTACTTCATTATTCTCAGTGAAATGTAGTTTCTTGTCCTTATTGCATTTTATTTATTTCTGCAGTTTAAAATGTGTCTGAATTCTGATACTCTGGTATTGACTAATACAATAGTGTGTTGGTCAGTTTATTCCAAAATAAGACATACCCATGCACTGTAGTAAGCTGGAGAGATATATGTTATGGGTGACGCACTCACATTTGTTGACTTTGCAGTGGGTAGGAGGAGTACACCTGTAGCCTTGTCATGACAAAGTAGATGCTGATTGCATAACAACTGTGGATCTGTCTGATCTGTGATGTTAACATCACCTTCCCAAGCCAAACCTTGGTGGTCGGTTAATGTAAACTGCAGAGTAAGACAAGCAATCTGCTCAGCTCCTGATATAGAGGTATTCATCTCTTTGCAGAATTATACTCAGTTATATTTTATAAATAATGAGATACTACAGCATTTTCCAAACATCTATTAATATCCAGGAGATAAAAGTGCTAGTGATAAAAATCACTGCAGCATTACCAGTTTCTTCACAGGGAGAATGTTGCTGTCATTCTCAGGCTGAAGGCAAAGCAGAAGAAATGTATTTTTTCTGTAATGCTTTTACCCTCCAAAGAAATCAAGGTGAAATTAAACCCATCATAGCTGTACTGAAAAATAAAATTTACACGAGGAGAATATGAATGCAGTTTGTGGGCAGACTCTTTCTGCCTCTAGGAAATACAATGAAAATACAAACCAGCTGGCTGAGTATTGGTTTGTGAGTGTTTTTGTAAGGCTGTAGGCAGGCCTGACAAGTCTCACACATAAAGTATAAGATCACGCATTTGGCTTCCACCTCACACTCCCAAGTCCCTTGGCTTGTGCATCTTGCATTTGAAGTACGCATGGTTTCTCCCCTGTGCTGTGACCCCATAGGATGCATGGTCTCCAACAACAGCCTGGCTTCATGGTTCTGTTCTTTCATCGGGCTGTGATGCATGGGGACATATCCACATCTGACAGAAGAGAAACTCCATATCTGAATATCTCTATAGATTTAATCTTGGCTTCTCCATGCTCTTGATTCTGAGTATAGAAGACTGCCAAACAGTGGTTTTTCAGTGGCCTGCCAGTGGGCATTTAAGTACATTGATACTTGCCTACGCATGGAGCAGTTTTGGGATAGGCATAAAGACACTGTTCTTCTTTGCTTTTTCCATATTGGCTTAATCCACTGTGAAAGAAGATTAAACTAGAAAATAGTACTCTTTCTGTGAAAGAAGATGATTGTGGTATTACCCTATCCTCTCCATCACCTTTGTGGCTGGGGCCAGCTCTGTTTGTTTTTCCTTTTTCATTCACTGGTGAGTGATTTCACACGTAGGTAGATTCACAGGTATTCTTTAAGGATCCTTGCAGTTTTCACCACCCTTGAGTCAATTGGCCTGTGCATCCCATCTTCAAAAGTGAGTTGATGGCTGAAAATCAAAGGCATTTGTGCTCTCAAGTCAGATATGGAACTGAGGCCAGGCATCCTAGGTAGCTTTGGGTTTTGCAGACATTTAAAATGAATATTTGTTCACATTCTTATGTGTTTGCAGTGCCTTTATTTACGGTATTTACATATATACAACAGAAGTGTTTATGCATGCAATTAAGAAACCATACTTGGTTTATTTTGATTTTGGCATATTTGAAAATTATTTAATACACACAGAAATGTTGCATAGAGAGTGCTGGCTAGATTCAATTTGGGTTAGACCCCCCCCAAGCATAGCCCTTGTTTAACAGCTGTAGTGTCTCCTCTGCTGTGTCCTAAGGCTGGAAAGGTCCCCTTATTTACCTAAATTCTCCCAAGAAGGTGTCAGAATATATGGATATTGAGGGCCACCCAGTCTCAGCTCTGCCTTGTGCTTCTGTGGACACACTGCCATAATAGCCACATATAACAGTATTTAATACCTTTTTCTTCACAGTTATTTTTATGAGAGGACAGTGTTATGGTCCACTTAGGAGACTGACAGACACAGAGTAGGAGTAATTTCATGATTGATTCAGGATTCCTGATTAAATGTAGATATATGCAGGGTAGACAAGTTACATCTGAGCTGGTCATCCCAGTTTTGTACTGAAATTTGTGGGGATCTAGTGAGCATACTTACTGAAGCTTGCACAGAACTCATCTCTGTATGAAATAGATGCCAAAATGGATCAAATGACTCCTAATCTAAAGTGGTTATTACTTACAAATGCAGCTTATGTAACTAGAGCTTAGCTATAAATATTTAAAGAGTAGGTGCTTAAAGGTGTAAAGGAAGCCCAGCTCGTACAGTGAGGGTATAGCATGGCCAACAGCTCAGGTGATAAGAAAACAGTGAGTTAACTGTGGACTCCATACTTGGTTTTTAGGGAAAGTCTGACACACTGTTGGTTTGAGATCCTTCTCTGTCATTGCTGGGTTTTTCTTGTGCGACCTTGGAGACATAACTGAGGATGCAGGTTGAAAATGGGCAACTGTGGTGCATTGGAACTGTATAACTGTGTGTTCATCTAAATATCACAAAAGAGAAGTTTCACCATGCAGGAGCAAATCCATAGAAGTGAATGCACGTCTAGGTAGCATACTTTACACTGGCCTATCTATCCTGTTTCCACAACAGAGGACAATCTAGAAGGGGAAAATTTGTGCTGTTGTATTGAAATGCAGGAATTTTGTGCCTGCTGAATGGTTTACTGCATGCTGTTAGTGAAGTTATATGAAGAAGGAAGACTTACTGTGTTGCTATCTGGAAACTCTGAGACTGGTACTCAGTATTGATTTAGTCATTGTCCACAGGAACACTAAGAATTATGCTGCTGTGGTTGTTATGCTTTCATCGTAAAGCCTTTATTGAGCAGCCTTGGCCAGTAACACTAATGGATGGAGCACTATTAAGCTCACTGCTCTTCTAGGTCAAATGAAGTCTCAAAATTTAGTAGATGTTCAGTGTGTCCTTTCTTTGTCAGTGATTCTGCTCACAGTTTTCCCGGAGCATGTTGCAACAACTAAATTGTGTGAAAAATCTGGTTCTTCAAATAATGTGGCTTCAAAGACTCTAGACACATGAGGAAACTGAACTGACAGTTACTGGAGGCATTAGGAGGTCCCACATACACTGAGACAGGATCTTAACCTCTTCTTCTAACCCTGAGAAGAGACCCGTAGACCAGTCCTGGATATAATCGAAGTAGGGACTTGAGCAGAGTTTCTGGTATCAACATTGTGTTATCAGCTATGCTATTGTAAATGCTGTTTTTCATCAAAGTTTTCTGAGTGTGGGAAAACCACTTGCTAGTGGTTGTAAACTGCTAAACTAATGGGCCAGATAATTGCATAACTGTGTCATCTGGCATTATTAACAAGTGTTTTTAGGAGCTTAAAATTTCCTGTGGATCTAATGAAAACTCCAGGTCAGCAGACACTACACTAGTATAGTTGCCTTTGATTTCGTTGGAATCAGATCTCAGCATAGCTAGATACCTAATTCATTTTGTAAACTTCATTGATTTATTTGCACATAAGAGTTTTCTTGCTTTGAATGTTTTGTTCTCTGTTTTGTCAAAACTAAGGAAGCATTGATAAAGAATGCCCAGAAAGCAGGGCTGCTTTTAGTTGAAAAATGTAGCCACCTGAGGAAGTGCATAGATGCAGAGGAATGTAGATGGTATTTCTGGTGATGGTAGAGTCCATGGACTTGTAGTTAATTCCTAGGAAAGTGTTAGGATCCTAACAATTGTTGATCCTTAGGGAAGCTAGCGGGCTTTTAATGTTAGTGAAAATTTGAGTTAGGAACATCTTAAAAGATACAGATTCTTAATGTGTTATTTTCTGCTTCAACTTTCTAAGGAAATCTTCCTATTCCACTATACCAAAAAGAGTCTGCTTGTTTCAGAGAAGTCTGGAATATGGAGTTATAGAATTAATTTCTTAAGGACATACATTATTAGTCTATTGTCAGGAGCATTTTCCATAAGATTGAAATGTCAGCATTCCAGCATATTTATTTAAATGGCCACTTGTGAATCAAGGTCCTTCCTGACTCTGTTGAACACTCTGTGTTTATCTGCATATGTGAGCATGTGTGTGCTGTCTAGTACATTCATGAATAGTCCTGGAGTTATAGCATCAGCATCTGCCTCTTGATAAAATAGCCACGAGCTTTTCCTTCAATACAGACTGCTTGAATGCACGTAACCCTGCTTTACTCTGTGGGGTTTCTTCAATCTTGCCTTGTCTTATGTGGAGGAATCTCCTGAGAACAAGCATCTGTTGTGAATAACATCATTTTTTGGTGGTGTGAACTGAGACCTCTGGAATTAGTGCAAACAGAAATCAGTAAAAAAAAGATGCAAAATAAGAGTACTGAGGGAAAAAAAAAGGTGCTTGATTTTATTCTGCCAAGACTTTGTATTTTAGGCATGTGCAGGGTTTAAATTTCTGTCAGCTTCACTTGCTGGGGATTTTATTTTCTCAAGAACAACTTATTAAAATGTAATTAAGCATCATATGTGAAGAATCATGGTGACTGAGAGCCCTTTAAGAGGTTAGCAAAGAGCAGTCTATCCTGATGCTTGTAAATCATAAATTTAATATAAATGTGTATCTAGGAGCAGAGAGAGGTCTGAGACAGAGAGGTAAAAAAAAAAAAACCATTAATGGCCTTATGTTAAGTCTAGTGAATTAAAATTCTCAAATGAAATTAGGCTCTGACCTTTTACCACCTTTGGACCATGCTCAGATCTTTTAGTGGACAACTTAATGGCAAGAGTTCTTCTATCTTCACTATAGGTTTCAACCTGCCTGTGTTTGAGATATGCCACAGAAGCATAACAAAGGCATTTGTCTATTCTTGGAAGTCGATGATGAACCTTGTAGTCATTCCCATACTTCTTTCAGTGGAGAAGATCATGCACACAGAGAGGAATAAATCTCCTTTATGCTTTCATAGTCTTATGGCTTCATACTTCAGGAGATGAGGTGACCTACTTTAGGAAAAAAAAGAAGACGGTAAAAGAGAAGTAAAGGACAAAGGAGCAATAACCTAGTGTGGATTCATGAAGAATTATAGCAGAATAAACTGATCATTTTGGTTTCTGGAGGTGTGATTCAGCTGCTTGGGGCTCCTCATAGCTTAGCTTGCAGAGATTCTATGGAAAGCAAATGCATTCAAGATGTCAAGCTGTTCTGATTAGCAGGCAGTATGACAGACTGGACAGAGGAGAAGCTTCGGTATTTGGAAGGAGATAGAGTTTTACTCTTAGCTTTGCAACTGATTTTGCTGTGTGTATGTTAGTTGTCTCTGTTTCTTTTCTCACCTTCTGTCTGTCTTGCCTCTGAAAACTGTAAGCTCTTCAGAGCCAAAATTGGCTTCCACTGTATGTTTATATGTTGTCTGGCACACTGAGACTCAGATCACAGTTGGGGTTTCTACATGCTGCTGGAATATAAATAATAAACCTCTTTTTTCTTTCACTAATTCTAACTCTCCATCTCTTGATATTTCCCTAGTTGTGCTCAGTTATTTAACAAGATTGCCGAGACATTTCAGGAAATGCATGCAGTCCTTGCTTATCAGTTATCCTACTGATGTCAGAACAGAACCCCACTGACTGCAGCTGAGCTTGGGATGGAGCATTACCAGAAATAAAGTTGAAGATGTGGTCCCAAATGGCCTTCCAGTAGTGACAGGTGCAGGAATGGTGATGACTTTTCTGTACATGTGATGCAGTTTGTTTTGTGCACATTGAACTGATGTAAGGAGCAATTGTTTTGGCCAAATGCAGCATCCTTCTCTTGCTGAAACAGTACTCGCATCACACCACATCTTAATATTCACAAATATCCCAGAGGAAGTGTCATATCTATGCCAGAACAGTCTCACAAAAGCTCCGTACATTTGAAATCTTGCCACTCCTTGGTTTTGTGCCAGCTGTGCTTCAGCATAAACAATCCAGTTGCTTCTTTCCCTAGAAGTCCTTCAGAATGAGTTTCACCACATAGTGCTTGTGGGGCTGCTCATAGACTGTCTAATACCATTAAAACAACAATCACACTTCAGAGGAATCTCCCTGGCTCCATGGAGGGGAATGTTTTGGGGATCCACTAGATCCTCAGAGCTTTTTCTGTCCAAAATTGCCAACTTAAGGGATATTCATTCTAGGCATTCAGTTCGGGTGCCTTAGGGAGGAACCTGGGCTCTCTATAGTCAGTGAAGAGGAGGATACCCTTCCAGACTGTGATTTCAGAGCTCGTAAGTTTTAAGCATGCTGAATTCCATTGACTAAAGACCCCAACTGTAGATAGTAAGTATACTTTTCTAATGCTTTCTCTTTTTTTTTTTTTTTCCAGTTTTCAAAGGTGAGGCATTCACAGTCATGCTTGTGTGTTTCTGTCTTATTTTCCCTATTTCAGTAATTTTATAACCAACTGTGGCAAAGCTATGTGAGGTTAGAAGTCTATATTGCCACAATTTTCTTTGGAAAAAAGTAGCCTGGTAAGAAAAGACACAATTCGTAGGCCTTTGAAAGGAGACTGCAGTGTAATTTTTGGTCTTATCAAGCACTAGAGGCCTTATAAAGGAAGAGCTGTTATAAAATGCCCCACCTGCAGGACAAATTTCAGTCTGAGCTGATACTTCATTAGACACTAGATCTAACCATTAGCTATGTCTTGATAGAAAAGTTTGCTTCACTAGTTCTGTTGCTCCACAAAAATACACGTTGGGTTTTAATCTCCTGCTTTTATTGTCTGCTTTTAGGCCAGTTGTTTGTTATGTGACTGGCAAATCCAAGTACTGCAATCTGCAAGCAGCAGTGCAAAATACCATCTGCTGTGAATGACTCTCATTGCTATGTACCCATTAGAACATCACCAAAGACATATGTTAAGATACAATGGAAGGCTTCAGGAGACAGAAATGCAACTGAAGCAACATTTTGCTCCATACTTGATCCCAATGACGCCAGTAGGATTGTCTGAAGTTTAAATTAGCATATAACCTGACCTCAGCTGTTTAACATTAAGCAGTATGGACAAATCTATTTCCATTAATCATGGCGATGGTGGACGTAAAATGTCTGCATTAAGTCATTGTGCTAATCTAAGAAAGCAAAGGTTGCTGCTCTGATTTTAGACAGTAAGAAATAGGAAGGACATCTGCAGTAAGGAAATGGTCAAAGTGAGAGTTGTATCAAAAATTGCTTTCATGCAACCCTTTTTGTGCTGCATTAGTTCTTTGCTAGAAGGAAATCAGTGTAATTCCAGCTGGAAAAGAACAGTGCCCACTTAATACAAGTTTGTGGCATTGATATTATATGAATAGGCCACTGAACTTAAGGATTTTCCTGCCCTTTTGACATATATAGAAGGTTATTGCTTCTCCTGTGCATATTTGCTTTTCAAATAGTAGGAAGAAATTTGGTCACTGCAGATGGTCAGTTCATTCAGTCTCATAGCATTTCTCAGCTTGTAATGTAGGAGCTTGGGCAGGGAAGGTAAGCAATGAAATAGTATTCTGATCTTCTCCCTTTTATGGGTCATCAACAGGAAGCAGGTTTTGGAAAGATTAAAATGTATTTTGTAGTTGCAATATGCCATATATTTTACTGCATTGTAGTACACTAGTGAAATGACTGGTGGTGCTTTGAAATGTCTGTGGTACTCATTTGTGCCAGTCATGAAAGACATGTACAGACAAGGGCATCACAGGTAAAATTCAGAGTGCAGGAGGAGAATGAAATATTGCCCTATTGTATAAATAGACAAGTTTACTGAAATATCAAAAGACTGCTCATTTAAACAGCATGCTGTAGCTGTACTTTCTGTACAAATAAACAAGAAACCTGGTTCCTCACATATAAATAATCCCAGGGATGAACATAGTATCTCATAAATGTTCTAATCCCCTAGGCAGTACCTATCTGGGTTTAATTTGCCAGTCTTGGGAGAATTCAATTCTTCTTTCACTACATAGAGGCCTAATGTCTGGAGACTGTGAAAAGACTGTCTTTAGTGGACTTTGGATCAAGCCTGGCTTCCAGCTTTAGACTGTCAAGAGTTTGGAAGCCCTGCATGTCTCCTGTCTGGACTGAGGTTTCAAACTTTGCCATGCCAGTGCTTTGTGTATGTATGTGTGTGTGTGTCACCATGCATGTGTATGTAAGCACTGACATATTTGCTAGCATTTTCAAAAGTGAATCTGGAGTGCTGGAAGTTAGCTTCTGTGTCTGTCCAGTTGTGTCTGAGTGTGGATGAAGGTGAGCTGCCTGAACTTCGTCTACAGCAATATGGAGGTCCTGAGGTTAGGATGAGGAAGCAGGTATTATCTGTGCCTTAGAAAGAAGGAATTGCATCTAATCCCCTTTGGACAATGCCGGGTGACTTTTCTTTTCAGCTGCCTTGTCCATGCCTGGTCATCTGTGGCCAGATTATTGTCACACTGTCACAGGCCAGCTATGGAGATGCACAGATTTTCCTTCTGAGGGAAACATTTTGCTTGGTGTGGCCAGCCCAAGGTCTCTGCTGGCCATTTTTAGGTCATGTCTGGTGCGTAAGATGCCAGTTATGATCTATTGTGCCTGCAGCTTGTCCAGCACAAGGATCATGCTTGCATCATTGAGCTGAGATCAGAAGGGTGCCTGACCCATATGCCCATTAAAAGCTAAGGCAATTAGCAGAATGTTCTCCAGGACTCTGGAATGCGTTTCTAATCGCAGATCTGAAATAGCCCATATTTAAAGCATTAGAGTATGTTGCAAAAGGCAGAGAGGACTTTGGGTTTTTTCCTCCCACACTGAAGCAAGTGATGGCTGTGAAAGTGGCTGGCTGATTGGCTTTTTGTGAAACTGATTACTTTAAAGCTGTTGAAATTTTATTGAGTGGTTAATGATGTTAGGGCACTGAGACCCGTGTAGAGGCAAATTTGTTAATCATTTTAAATCCAAATAAACAAATAAGTTGTCATAGCACATGCAGTATTTCCATTCTGTTCTTTATAAATTACCTTTTCCTCCAGAACTCCCCTTTGCTCAGTGCTGCAGACAGAAAGCATCTCATTGATTTGGTTTGATGATTTTAAGAAATGGAAGTGAATCATCTTCAGCTCACCAGTAATCCTAAAAACTGGAAAGTAGCTAGGCATAGAAACACTGCTTCTATACTCCTGCCTTACCATGCTATGCTGCCCTGGATTGCAGAGCCTTCTGGCCATCCTGTGTGGAGAGACAGTCTGGAAGCAAGAGCATATGGTGCTTCTAGTATGAGGGAAGCAAGAGAGGTGTGTTACCTGCTATTAGCTACATAACCTGCTCATCTGCTGCCTAAAGACCCAGAGTCCCTGAGAGAAGAAAGGGGAAGCCTACTTCTCCTCTGTCCTTGTACTGATACACAGTAAATCAGAATTACTGTGTGTAAGGGTGAAGTACATGTATCTTCCTCTGCTATGCCCTGAAGCTTGGCAGAGCTCTGGAAGAGATATGTAAATGGAAGACAACAATGGGCAGTGCTTTCTTTACACACAGCATCACCAGTGTGTAGCTCTTTGCCCAGCAAACAGCTTTATCTGACATACCCAAGCACAAGCTCAAAATCAAAATGTCTCAAAGCAGAACATAAATAAGCACTCGTGTCTAAACAGGGGAGCACGGGGAAAATCTCTCCAGAGCAGGGAAAGATGTCTTCTAAAGAGAAATGAGGTAGGGCACTACGTGGGGCAGCAAGAAAGGAAGGATGGGTTAGTTTCAGCTGCTTTTCCTAGGCATCCTGAATTAAAACACAGGGTTGTTGATAAGTCTTTAATTCTACTTTGCATGTTTTTCACTCCCCCTGAGGAGCAAAAGAAGTTACTAAATATTGAGAAGTAGTCAACCTTTATCCTTAATGGGAAAAAGAATGATAGAGCTGGAGATAGCAAGGAGTGCAAGAAGGATTGTAGCTTTTCACAGAGTAAAGGTGAGGGTGCTGGTTCATGAGGTGATTGTCCATAGTGTTACCACCATAATAAAAAGCTGTAGCCCTGATCTTACAAAAATTTCTGTGCGGACTGAACAACACTTCTTACAGGACTGGGCCTTAGCATCACCCATTGCTAAGGATGAGCTTTTCCAACTCCAGGTGCAATCCTGCCATCACTGAACTCAGTGGAGAACTTTGCAGGTGCTTTGCTGATGCAGGATAGATGCTTGAGTGAAGGATATAATGGACAAACACACATGTTTTCTTGCAAAAATTGGACAGCAGATTGCAGTTCTGGAGTACGTTCTAGCTTCTTGCTTCCCCTCCCCTCCAGCTGTTAATTATTCTTCTGGTTTAGATCTTAAGGGAAGAATTATTTATCTTTTGCTATTTGTGTTTCAGTGAAACATTAACAATCTCTTACTAATTGCCTGTGCTAATTATCTCAACAGTAGCAGTATTCCTGCTCATCTAGTGAAGCCATGAAGGGAGACTGTGAAGCAGGAATAATGAAATTGCTTTGTTGTCCCCTTTCTATGCACACTGCACATAAGTAAAAGCATGGTAGAACCTGACCCTGCTATGCACAAAATGCAGTGCTCAAGACCTGCCTGTAGGAGGGCAGATGTTTTGCAATGCTTCTGTGGAGAAGTTTGGGGTGCTTTGCAGTATGCCATAATTCAGTGTTTACACAGCTGTCACTCTCTCCTGTGTACATTGACACAAAACAACCACATGCTCCTTTGAATGAAATATTTCAGCCCAAAGATTTGAATGTTTTAAAAACATTTGTGCAGAGCAAACCACAGTGGTTTAATATGAGTACAAGCATTCCTCATTTTTAATGAGTGCTTACAGGCATCTGCTATGATACCAGTTATTTACAGAATGAAAATTAGAAATGTTACCCAGCATGTTACTGGTATAATTAAACTGACTGAAATATAAGGTAGGAGTGCGCAATAAATGATAAAATTATTTATTGAAAAAATTAAGTGCTGCTAACACTTATCTAACACAAAAGATTTTGCAATGGCAGACTTAATAAATATGCCTTTTCTGTAGTGCTGTTTTCCACAAAACATAAATCCTTTTTGTTAAATAAGATGACTGAAAGAAAGCACAGAGTTATGGAAATATATGACTGATGAAGAGAAGGCGATATGAGTTATTCTAATGTAAAAGGCTGTCTCACATCTCTAATGCTGACCTTTTCCCAGTGAAATACATTTACAGTGTTACATGTTACTTGTTAATAATTTCAACTACTCTGGTCTTTGAGTTCACAACTCTTAGCTTGAATATGTATTTTAAAGTAACTGTGACCATTTTCCGAGAGACAAAAGAGTCTGATCATTTTTCACATGTAGACGTAACTAGGACAAATGTCTGTCCTTGGCATCCAGGTGCTTGCCTACCATTAATCTTCACAGCCCCCTCTGGGGTAGGTGGAAGTTAGTATGCACGTATGTTATTCCTGGGGTAACTTAAACAGAATCAGAGCAGCTTGCCCAAAATTTAATCCTGGTCTGACTGAACCTAATAGGAGATAAATGCATCACTTTGCTGGAGGCATAATTTCCCACATAGTAAACATGCAAGACAGTAATCAGGAGTTCCTGTCTGTGCAGCCGACAGCCAAATCACTTGGCTGTGGCCTGTTTGCTGACTCTTCCTATACGTGTAGGCCAAGCTGGAGCTCCACATAAACCTGTGTGAGATGGACTCATATTTTAAATGAGGCCAAGATGGTATTCTACCTTCTTCTGCTATTTTTGTCTTTTAAAAAAGTCCTTACCGCAGTTCTCTAACTTGTAAAACTTATACATATCTTTTATTTTGCTCATTGGAAATGTTCATCTGGTGTTTGTGACCTTGGAATAGGGAAGTGGGTAGGTCTTGTGCTAATGTTAATCATGTGTAAAGGCATTTATAAAGGTATTTAAAAGGTTACCATTCTCAGAGGAATAATCAGGGCACTGCCTGCAAAGTAATGAAAATTTAAAAATAAGTAGTTGAACAATGCAATGTAGAAATGAATAGGCTGTAGAAACCCCCACATAATGTCAGGATTGTCTGCCTGTTTCTAACACACTTTTTATGAAGAAAGGGAATATTGACATATTGGTTCTAATTTCAGATGCCCTAGTAAAACAATGTCTTGCTACATAGGCTCAGGGATTACTCCTGTCTCTGTAAAGCATCTACAGTAGCTTTTGCTCTCTTTTTCTGATGCTGAGTATTGCAATATAGGGGCCAAATGACTCCAGTCTGTTAGAGGGCTAAGGCCAAAGAAGAAGTGTGTAGCTAATCATATCATTTGCAGAATGAATTTCTGGCTCTTGCACACCTCTCCTTGATATATTCACCATCATCTCATTGCTTTCCTTTTGTCATCTTTTGCTAGGAAAGTGAGGTGCAAGTATTTGTTGAGCTGTGCGTAGGTACTATGTAAAGATGTTCATTGGTGTTAAATCAATCTTCTTTTAAAATGGGGTCAGTTCCTTATCTATGTGAGTACAGCCCTGGGAAATGCATTTTGTGGATCATGGGTGGTATCATCTTCAGCAGCAGGAAGTTGTTGAACAGTCATCTAAGGGAGAGGACATGGAAGGGGGGTGAGACTCTGGACCTCTCATTGCAAAGGACTATTCCTAGTACTTACCTGTTCACAAATTATATTCACCCTTGCACCAGGGCGGTCGTACTCTTCTAGGTGATTGCAGTACTTTGACTTCAAGACCAAGGTCCAGGTAATCATCGTCTTTTTCAATAGTTTTAGAAAGCCTTTCAATTTACCATGTTTTAGTGGGCACCCAGCAAAGAGATTAGAGCTGAGAAGGACTCAGGTTTCAAGGCTTCAAAAATTTTGCTGCCCTGAATTGGGATGGGTAATCAATCTTGGAAATGTCTGCTTTGTGGCAAGCCAAAGAATAAAATTAATTTGGGTCAACTGAAATGATTTATTTTAATTTCAGGCTTCTTTTTTTTTTTTTCATTCTTCACCAGGATTTCAAAATCACTTCATTTTTGGAAATAAATTTATGTTATTTTTCAGTCTGAAAGTGGTCCATTTATATCTTCTAATCTTAAGCAATAAATCCCCCTCCACAAATGTCTTTGAACTGGGAATTTTCTTTTAAGCCAGGCCTTTTTCCACTAGCAGTTTTAACTTCGATGGATCAGCGTTTTCCAAGAGTATCATCAAATAGTTCCTGACCAGCTCTCTTGAGTGCCTGATGAGAGTCAGATAAAAGAAGCAGAATTGGACATGCTTTCCAAATGAGAGCTCATTTTCTGTGCAGTCACTATGCTTTCACATATATAGTGATTTCATATGTTTCTTTTAACTTCATTATCATCTATTCTTTGTTTCATGTTTTTATAGCCTCATGAGCAAGTAACATTTTTTATGATAAAAGGGAGGTTCTACAAAATAGGCGAATCCTAGATAATGTTTGACTCAGACTCTCCATTTAGGTTGCTGTGCCTTTTTTGAACCATTTTCTATTGTATTTTGGTATTGCTTTGTGTTTTACTGACTATTCAATATATTTCCCACAGAGACTAGTTCTATGTGTTTCCTGTAGTGAAGACTATTCAAATGGACTATAATCCTGTAATAGTTTATAGCAAAATCAATTTGATATGCCTTGGAAAACATTCGCTTGTACTACAGTCAAAGGAAATGTGTGTGCAGAGCTGAGAATTTATACTTGTAATGAATTTTTTTAAGATGGAAATGCATGTGCTTGCATAATCGAGGGTCCTTTTTTGTTCTACTTAATTTTTCGTTTTCCCACCTCTTTTTAAGGAGAATCCTATTTTATCACCTTAGTTAGCTAGGAAGTTTTTAGGATTTAAGACTTTATTTCAGAAGATCTCCTGTTCAGCTTTTTTTGTGGGAATTTAGCTCCAAATGTTCTGAGTGCCTCCATGGAAATAATTAGGTGAATTATTGCCGTGCAGCTCTGCGTAGAGTACCTGCCTGGTAGCACATCTTTGAGTTAATATTTAAGAACTACTGCAGCACCCTCAAGTGGTGATGCTGATCTGTATTTACAGGTTTTTTTTTCCAAATGTTTATTTCTGGGGTTATGAATCATTTTAATGCTTTGGGCTGACCTGCTCAGATATTGTCAGACCCTGCAGTCCTTACTGAGGTAAAGCTCACACTGAATACAATTAATCACGCTGGAATCTGAACAACAGACCGGGAAAGTTTTCCTTGGATTGTCAAATGATTTTATGGAGGGCATAAAGCATTCTTTGTGCCCGCAGTAACTCTGGCTTTTCTGTCAGTTGGGCTGGAATAAATAACCTGAGAACCCTACAGAAAGAGAAACCAGTACATTAGGGTTTTTCTCGGGACTGCAGTTGCAAACGTAGAACAACTGTGGCATAAAAACCACAACTGCTTGAGCACAGCCTGCATCCCCTGCCCAGCCAGTGACATCTATAGTAATGACTTAAGAAGAATGCTATTTCTTAGGGAAGTTTTACTATCTTTGTAGTGTAGTTCTCCGACTTCAGCTTTTTTTCCATTAACTGCCTATTTTAAGCAAGCAGCTGTGTACCAGACCAGGTGAATGGCCCTGTTTTGGGGCCCGTTGCTTCCAAAATTAGCAAGTGGCATCTGTCCTGATGCTCCACCTCCCTCTAATTCTGCTGATTTTTCCCAGTACTCGACATAAAGAGGCTCATTACCCCATAGAATAAGTGGCCATAGGATGAAGTCTGTACACTCTTCCGACCCCAGTACAGACTTGCATGAGCAATTCACTTAGCTCCGCTGGTGTCATCTGTAAAACACCGACAAGGAGTTTTATTTCAGAAGTTTACTGTGAGACTTAATGGATGTTGTCTCCACTTTAAGGGCCTTAAGTGAAAATAGATATCAAAATGCTTACTCTCTTGTCACTTAAAATAGTGTGTGCTGGGCCGAGGGCACAGACTGGCGGGACTGGAAGTGCTCCCTTGCCACCAGCACTGCTTTGTGCCGTATGTGCTAATGCTGCAGGTTAGCAGAATGGCACAGCTGCTTGTTTACCACTGCAACTTCTACCAGGTCCAGCATGTTTTCTGTATCAAACTCAAGAGAACAGGCTTGAAAAGCACTATAAACAAAACTATTTTATTTCTGAAGGGCAGAATGTGATCCAGACTCTTATTTTTAATATGGTATTGATCCCAATGGATTATCTTCAGATTATTATTAAGAATTAATAATTATTCAGAAAATACTAATTTTTATTTTTCATTTTTGCCCTTTCTCCCAGTTATTTGACACAGGAAATAGAAATCACTAGCGTTTTAGGCTTTGTCCTCACGTCATTCTTTTTTTTTTTTTGCCTCTCTTTCCATAAAAGACTCATCTCATTTAAAGTGTGCCATCTAGGTTGTCATGTATATAACAGACTGCATTGTGTTCACAAGAAAGCATGTCAGTAGAGGGCAGGGTCCAGCAGTAGTGAGTTTCCAAAGGGATCTGATAAAGAAATGACAACTATTTTCTAATATGAACTAGATAATAGACAAAAATTACGTGTGATGGAATATATTTAATATAATATCTATGCTCTCATCTTAAAGGCCTGCTGTCAGCTTAGAAATCACACTGTGAAGATATCAGTCTCTTTTTTTATTTTATTTTTTCTATAGAAAGGCACTACTGGTAACACAAAAGAGAGAGAGAGATTACTTTGTAAACCTGCCTTAGGCTGCTCCTAAAATAAGCAGAAAGGTGCAGTCAGACCTCTCCCACCATGGCTGCAGTACTAAGCTGGGATATGCCGGCAGCCCACACTGCAGCTGACCCACAAACCTACTTCAGAACATTTTGGGGCACATGTGGGGCTTGCAAGGTGGCAGTATGTGTGGCTTCTGCTGTCTCTTAAACTAGGTGGCTTGGCTAGAGAATTGCCCATAGTGGAGAGGGGAGCTGAAGCTCAGCATGAGAATCCCAGTCAAGAGTCAGCCATGAGAACAGGGAGCCCCTTAGCCCTGGATCATAAGCTCAACACACAGGTACATTACAGATAAAGCAGTGCTTCTCTACAGCTCCCTGGAAAAAGCAGGCCAAAGATGAAATAATTGCCTGTGTATTTATTTAGAAATAGGCCTTGGTGAGTGTTCTGAAAGTAACACTATTTTGGGCTTAAGAGACCAGCAAATTCTAAAGGTTTGAGCCACTTGCAAGTGTTTTCTTTCCTTTTTCACAGAATCATAGAATCATTTAGATTGGAAAAGACCTTTAAGATCATCAAGTACAACTGTCAACCTAACACTACCAAGTTCACCACTAACCCATGTCCTAAGCACCACGTCTACACGTCTTTTAAATACCTTCAGGGATGGTGACTCAACCACTTCCCTGGGCAGCCTGTTCCAATGCTTGACAACCCTTTCAGTGAGGAAATTTTTCCTAATATCCAATTTAAACCTCCCCTGGTGCAACTTGAGGCCATTTCCTCTTGTCCTATCACTTGTTACTTGGGAGAAGAGACTGACACCCACCTTGCTACAACCTCCTTTCAGGTAGTTGTAGAGAGCGATAAGGTCTCCCCTCAGCCTCCTTTTCTCCAGGCTAAAGAACCCCAGTTCCCTCAGCCGCTCCTCATAAGACTTGTGCTCTAGACCCTTCATCAACTTCGTTGCTCCAGCACCTCAATGTCTTTCTTGTAGTGAGAGGCCCAAAACTGAACACAGTACTCAAGGTGCAGCCTCACCAGTGCCAAGTACAGGGGGACGATCACTTCCCTGCTCCTGCTGGCCACACTATTTCTGATACAGGCCAGGTTCCAATATTTTCTTGCAAATTCTTTAGTACAAAGAAAGCTCTGTGTGTTTCAAGACGAGGCAGATGCCTTTGGTAGGAAATACCCAGGTCACTTAAATTCTTGCAAGTCCAATGTGACATCTCAGATTCTATCCAAAACACAGTTTTGCCCCTTTTTGGGGGGACTGTCCCACTTTCTGGTTATGTCGTCTCTGTTATCCAGCAGTTGTTTCCACCTCTAACAAATTGTTGCCTGCATTTGTCATAGTGTGCTGCAAATGTCAGTACTGCATGTGCTTTACCTTGAAGGACCCGTATGTTTCTAGATGACACAACTAGGCCATGCTAATTGTTTTTCAGGTGTCATCCACTTCCAAAAATACCAAGCAATACCAATATAAGGATGTGTTCCTTTGAATGGGAATACTCTTTTCTCAGCAAAGGATATTTTCAGGAAATATATTATCCCCAGAATCAGTAGTGAATTCTGTTTTACTGAGTTACTGGATAGGCAAAGACATATTTAAATTGGTGAATAATGGCTAGAATAAACAATTCCCACAGAAAAATGGTAAACTTTGATCGGTCTCATGAAATTGAAGAAGGTTTTAGTGTGGTTATTGATATGAAATCATTGAAGATGTAGTGTTGAGAAACAGTTTAATGATTATCAAGACCTTAAATTCCAGATAAATGGTGGTGCTGTTTCTGTCTGCTCATTGCTGGTAGTGTTCCTGGAGGAGAGGCATCAGCTAGTGTAGCAAGTGGTGTTTCATCAGAAATTGTTACTGCCTTAAGTCATGGTGCCTTCATTTTTTCAACAATTGCTTTCAATGTTGGTGCTTTTACAAAATGCAGCTCTGGCTGTGTTGCTGAAGTCTTGTTGATGTCATCGTTGCAGAAACTGAGATGGACTCAAAGGTTGGTTTTTGGAGCCCTGTTGTGACATTTTTAGCTGCCTAGCTGCTGCTTGCTTGCTTTGTGGAGAGGAACAAGAGGATCTGAATACTGCTGTGTGCTTGCATAACTTGGAGGGAATTAGATTATTTTTCTCTGGAAGAGCAAATCAGACTTCTTTTCAGAGGTTTGAAATTATCAGTTGCAGTCAAAATTTCACAGGATTGCCTTTGTCACAGTTGTATTCAGATCATGATGAAGCAGCTTGAATTTTCTTGCTTAGCAGAGTCCTGGATTGCTTTTATCTTTGCAGTGAGATTATTGGAACATCCCTAAAGTTAGTTTTCCCACTTTCTTTAGTTTGGCTCACTTGGCATGCTTTTATGATTCCTTGGCATATGAAAATAAATATATGTATAGATCTACCTCTAAGTCAGGAGGGACTAGAAATATGCATGTCTTGTTTCACAAAGCTTTGGGTTTATTTATTTTTTAAAGATATTACTTAGCAAGCCAATAAGATCTATATCGGCTTAACTAGCAACTAGAAATCAAATGCCCCTAAATTTAGGTACATACAGTGAATACATCAAGATGGATGTGAATATCCACTGGAATTTTCCAAAGCAGCAGCTGGTATTGATTATACCATCACTGATCTGATTTTGGTAATTCCAGTGTGTACTCCAGTACCCCGCATTGCTAAATACCTTTGCAAAGCTGACCTTAGTGCCTCTGACATAATTTGAAAGAGTGCGGTAAGGTTAAAAGGAAGCACATATGTTGATGACTAAATCAAGGCACATCCTAAGAGGTATTTGAAATTAAAATCTCTCTTTGGTTGGCTTGTTTGTTGATCCTAAATAACTGTACTCATAAACCTCTGTTAAATCGGTAAGGACATAATTTATTAATCTCCTCTCAGTATTCCGTGCTTGTCCTTGTGTCTCCCACCTCTTGAAAAATGAATACACTGTTGGGACAGCCATTTATAATCCTGTATATTTACTGTTACATAATGGCAGTTGACCGAAAGCACTAACAAACCTTTAAAATAGCTTCCGAGAGCCTCAGGCGTTTTAGACTATGTTACTAAGACAGGTGAATTGGACGAATGGGGTAATTTGTACTTAGAAAACTGTAAGTGAACTGGTAAGCTTTTTTTCTAATCAATTTATGAAGACAAATGGGCAGGAAAGAACATGCACCAGCACTAATAGTGAAGTAGCACAAACATCTACCAATTCTAATTAGTGCCAAATCCAAAGAGGAATTATTTACTTTTAGGTGATTTCAGGGCACTTCAGACAGCTAATCTAGAACTGTGTTCCATAAAGTCCCTGCTTACAGCCCACTTAACTCCAGATGACTGAAACTCAATAGATGTTTTCCTGTTCAGTCTGAAAACTTTCTGAAGTACCTATAGTGGCAGTTCTGCACATTCAAAACTGCCCCGAGAAGACATCTCAAGGCAGCTTCTCACCTGTCTGTAATCTTGATCGGAGACAGAAACTGGACTGAATTGTACCTACAGCCTTCAAGATTCCCTGATCCAGTATTTATTTCTAGAGAATAACCAACATGTTCTCCCACAGGGTGGGTTTTTTACAAACTTCCATCATTGCTCCTTTCTTTGTAAAAGGCTGCAAGAGAAGAGCATTTGACTATGCTGAATCTGTACCAAACTAGAGGAAGAAACGTATGTCTGGCAGGGCCAGAATGAGAACAAAGGAGTAGAAGGATATTTTGTTAGCTTAATGGTAGCTAGTCTTTTTGAGATGTCCATCTCTCTCTCTCTATGCTTTTTTCTCTGCATATTCATATTTCTCTCTAGGGTTTTCCTTCAGCTGTGGAGTTCCAAAACCTAAAATTGTCATTACATCCCCTGGGTCTTTTATTAAATCTAGGTTTTAGTTCTCTTCCAAGCAACAAGAAAGCTGTCCATTTAGTGACAGCTAGTCTGAGGAGTCACAGATCTGTTTAAAGAAAATCTCTGTATTATAAAGAAGTCTTTAAATGAAAGTATTTTGTCTTGTCTGCTCTCTTTGAAATCTGTGGCATGCATTTGAAATGCTGACTGGTTAAATCCTTTCCGTTTCTGTAAGATTCTGCCTGCACAAGTTCTTTTCGGCAAGTGGAAATTCGGAATTTCTCCAAGGTATGATGCTTCTGTGTGCTACCAATTTTATAATGCTGAATTAGAGAGGAATTGCATCAGCTTCTGCCAACATGGACAATTAAGGGTGTGCAGATGTGGCTCAGGCACTTAAGATAGAGCAGGAACCTTGTGCATCCCTTTCACATACAGAGCTGAGCATAATCTCTTGCCTCAAGACAGAGTCCAGCTGAAGTAGCTGACTTAAGTGCCAGTGGATACATTTGCAAGATGGTTACTTTTTTGATAGACCTGCAACAGCCTACTTTCCCTTTCTGAAGAAAAATTTATTTCCTTTTCTTACTGAAAATCCCCTTGAGAGATCATATTAGTCAGGCAAACTGGTTGTTGTCATGGCATATTTGACTTGAGCATCAAATACTGGCAAGTTACAAAGCAGAGAAGAATATGCATAGTGGAGACCAGTTCAGCAATATTTACTGAGTCTTGCATGGCTGCCAACAGCTCTTGGCATCCAAAGAAAAATGTATTTATCTGTAACTTTAATGCTTAACTTCCTGGCTTCTCTTGAAGATGTGGAATTGGGATCTCGTCCTAACTTCTCTCAGATAAAGCTTCCAAAGACAGAATATTAAATAAGGCAAGAAAGACAGTCTTCAGTGCTAATTCTTATTTGCATGTATGGCAATACTAGGTACAGTGGTAGTCCAGAACCCCAATGTGGTGTACAGCTGTACAAGCACATGTGTATCTGTACCTTCTTTTACTTAGGCTTTGCAGTTACCTTTTCTAGCAGCAAACTTGCACAACCCTTGCTCCTGAGTGCTCTCTTCTATGTTTGTTTTTTTTCTGCCTTTCATCACCCCTGCACCAGTTGTGGAATCATAAAAAATCATATGGGAAAGACCTTCATGGTCATGTGGTCTATCGTTTAGCCAGTTGGCAGGATTATGCCGTACAGCACATTTTCTAGTGCCTCATATAGGCTATATATAAATGTCCTCAGCATTAGGACTTTCACCCATTTCCTTTGGAAATAGTCCTGCTCACACTACTGGGAAGTACTTGCTGATATTCAGCTATGTGTTCTTGATTTCATTTAATTAGGCCTAGGTGTGTATCAAGACTCTTGGTGGATAAAATCACCTGTCTACTGACCACTGAGTGAACATTTATCCACCAGGTGTTGGAAGTACCTTCTGGAGCTGCTGATCTCCCTGGCTTTGAAAATCCTCCCATTGTGTGGCTCCAATTAACCTTGTACCACTCCAGCCTGTCTCCTCACTCTCCAGGCATGTTGGTGCTTTCCATCTCTGCCAGTTTTGGTTCATTTCTTCTCTGCCTCTTTGACCTCACCTGCCTTCATCTCCTTTATCTCTCATCCCTCCTGGTACTTCACTGTGTCCCTGCCTCTTCTCTGTGCTTTTGTTGTTCTTTCTTCACTGCTCCCTCTGGGTCCATCTCTTCCCCTGAAGAGCCTTTTCTTCCAGCCTGCTTGCTTTTTTCCCCAAAATCTTGTATCCTGTAAAGCCATTTTTGCCTACTGTTCCCAGTACTTGAGTATCAGTGTTTTCTTTTCCCCATAAAAAGCCTTCATTCAGCCACTTGTGGAAGACTGAATTATTCTTGCAATGCCCAGAAAACTAATTTTTCCAATGCTTTTCTTAGTCCGTCCTGGAAAGCTAGCTTGCTTGTTTGTTTAGGAGTTTGGGGTTGTTTGGGGTTTTTTGAATCATTGTAAGGCCTGCAAGATTCTTTTTTTGAATAATCTGTGTGATGCCAGAGAGAAATATGCCTCTCTGTGGCCCAAGCTCACTCACTGTCCAATGCTGCATTTCTACAGAATTTGCTCTGAGATTCTACTAGCACAAATAATGACTTAAGAAAGTGAACAGTTCGGCATACTAGTTCCACAGTATATATAATACCCCTCAGTCTTCAGCAGCCCTGGTGTCACTTATTTTGATGCAATGGTATGCTCCCCCCAGCACACATGTTAGATCAAAATGAACGATCGAGTGTACCCTCAGGGACTGCTGAATTGGTGCATTTGACATAGGAAAGAGAATTTCTGTTCTGTTTTGGTTTGGTTGGGTTTTTAGATGAAACCAGACAGCAGGTGTATAGATATCATAAGCCTGGGGCCATTAGAGATTCACAAGTTGGACGTTTTTATCTTGGCTAACAATAGTAATAGGAATTAAAATAGTGTATCTTTGGTTCTATAGTGCCTGGAGAGTTGCTATTATAAAAAATCAGAGGGATTAGATTAATAAATACAGTCATTTAAAGAGCAAATATTAATTTGAGGCTTTCTGGAGTGATATGAAAAGATAATCAGCAAATTCTAAAATTTCATCAAAAGTTCATTGGAAAAGGAAAATACAATATTTTAAATAATAAAGTGTAAAAAGTGTACTTGGACTATTGAAAAAATTATTTTTTGTTAAAAAAATTCACTAATCAGCTGCTTATAACTATCACCACCTGAAAACTAGAAACATGTTTAGCTCTGTTTGCAACATACTCTATATTAATTAGATGACAAGTTCAAAGTTTAAGCAAACATAAATTGCTTAGTCAGAATAGAAGAATGGAACAAGAATAACAATGCTTGAATTCCCTGACAGGCAAAAGTAATATTAAAAAAAAAAATCCAAGAGAAATATTGCTGGATTATTTCTTTGCCAGTGTTATTCTGAGAAGGCTTGTCCAAGAAGGAATCTTTTATGTACAGTTTTAAAGGCAGTAGGGCTTGGGTTTGACCTGCTTTTGATAGTGTTACATTAATAGTGCTGAAATGTGGGGATGCTGTTTGTTTATACAACGTGGAAAAACCAAGTGTCATTTTTATCTGTATGCTTTAAAAATGTCAGTAAAACATAATTACTTTGCTGCTGCAGGGAAAATATCTTAAGCTAACACACTTTATTTTGATGGAAATGTCACTAGTTAGGAATCAAACCTTGCAAAACTTTGGATACTGAATTAAATATACAACTAAGAGATGCTTGAGGACACTGTTTTGAAATGCCTTGATTTTTATCTTGGGATCTGTCTGCAGGATTAGGGAAAGGATCTTTCTTACATATGTGTGTTTAAAGACAAGAATCTTACGTTTGTACTTCTGAAATATTTTGCCTCTTTAAACATATTTCATAATGCAAGTTGCTTTCTTCTCCTCAAATCTTGCCATAGGCTGAAAAGGTCTTTTGCTGTAATGAAACCCCGGTTACTGATACGGGAGTTTATTGCCATTTTGCTATCATGTCTCAATGATTCCCGTGTTTCTTTTTTTGGCTCCATCCTGTTTTCTGTGCCCTGTTGGTGTTCATGCTGTATGACAGTATCTGGTCATATAACTGGTACGTTGTAGAGGACTCTGGGCTCCAAGTCATGCACAGGTGAACAGCAAATTAACCATGGAATTGCAAGCAGAGAGTAGAGGACTTCCAGCCCTGAGCTGTGACTCAGGAGCACTGGGTTGTGTCCCTCCCTGAGAGGTGGACAGGACTACCATAATGCATGCTTGTAGGGGACAAGCTACATCCTGAGGTAACTTGTGCACAGGCAGGCTGAAGTGCTCTCCAGAGTCCCTAATGAAATGATCCGGGTCCCCTGTGACTCAGAAAAATCCTCCTGCTTTCAATAATGGCATCGACAGACTGATTCTGGTTAATCTTATTGCAGGGGGTTATTCAAGAGATTTCTGCCTCCAGCTGCCTGCCTAGCCCTTCTACACAAGGTCACTCTTGCTGTAGCAGGGCTACAGAAATGTGTCTTGCAGTTCCCAACTGGTGCAAACTATCTTCCTTCACCCACTGCGATACCCAGAGCATGACATCACTTTGCTTCTGCTGTCCCTAGTCTGTCATGGAGTAGAGCGCTGGAATCAGGAAGGCCTTTAAATAGCTGTAATTATTTATTTCAGGGCAAATGAATCACAGCCCAAAGCTGCATGATCAGGATTTTTTGGTGGATGAGGACCATTTGGCTGGTTGTTTTTCAATAAGCTTTTAAAGTATTTGACATTGCAATTTTATGTTCCCTTAATATAATTTTTCTATTAATTGTGTACACACATACATGCACAATATGTGCGTGCATGACTAGGCAGACTCGATTATGTGAAATCTTGGTTTTTAAGTATGAAAACCACAAACTGAATGTATTTGGAACTGAATTGGTCCTCAGTGGCTCTTTCAGTTTTGAACTGAGCTGTGAGGCAGAATGTTTACTTTCTTCTGTACTTTCTTTGAGACTTTTTAATTCAGACATTTAATCTTTGGTGGTTTTTTTCTGCCTGGTGGTTTCATCTTGCCTTTTTGTGGCTTTCTTTGATTATTCCTTTGTGTCCTAGTTTTCCTTAGAAGTTAAAAATGTATTCTTTCTTTTAATTTCATTCTCTTGTTCCTTTATTTTTTTCAGTGCTAGTTGTCACCACTTCCAAATAGTCATAAAGTCACTCTTAATGCAGTTCAAGATGGAATTTAGCTGATCTAACTGTCCAGATTTTTGATAGTGTGTAGTCAATTTGTGTCCAAAACATAACTTACGGAGGGGTCCAAGTAGCTTCTGGAAAGTTACCTCTGTTACGATGTGTGTCGCTATGACTTAGAAGCTAGACCTTTGCTTCAGAGCATTGTGTGCTCATCTCATTTTTTAATTAAATGTCAGGATCTCAGTTGTGAAGATCAAAATGATTCCTTCTTTCAAGTTCTGTCAGGAAGGAGGCAGAGCGTTTGTTTTTGTTTTCTCTCTTGATGAGATAAGGTTCCCTTTTCATCTAAATGTTAAGACTTTTCATCCCTGACTTTGAAGACACAAATAAAAAGCAGCGGATGAAGCTATTCAGATGTAAAGAGATTCTTGATCAGGCAGTTGCTGAAATCATAGAGGGGGGAATAGCTGCACTTTAGAATATCGTATACATGATCTACTGAGGTGGGTTTTTTTTTAAGATGGATGAAATTACATGTATCAAAGATGGTATTTCCTTAACAGCTAAAACTTTAAGATCCGTGTTTAGAAACATCTCAGCCCATCAAATCCACTCACTAAAGTATAATCAAGTTTGTGAGCTCTTCACCAGCAAGTCTCTCAATGGGAATGGGCAAACTCTGGTTCATGCTTTGTGTGTTTCCCACAAGAGGACACCCGGTAATCCCAGTATCTCTGGCAAACTTAGAGGTCAAAGAGGAGGAGTATTTCGGGGAGGAGAGGAGGGGACAGCAACTCTGCCACTTTCTTTTAAACCTAAGCATCTGTTGCTATGGAAACCCCGGAGCTTGATGCCGGAGCAACAGGAATTGTCACCCTCTGTCCCGATGCAGCCGTGCTGGGAGCGGCTGGACGCCCGCTGCCAACTCCCCCGCTGCCTCCCTGAGCCCATGCCCATTTTCTCCTCCGGGAGCTTTAATTAGCGGCCGCGGTTCTCCGCTCCGAGTCAGCGCAGCCCCGCGCCCCCGCGCAAGGGCCGCTCAACACCGGCGCAAGGGCCGCGGAGGCGGCGGGCGGTCCCCGGGCGCCGTCCCGGACCGGGTCAGGATCCGGCCCCGGCCCCGACCCCGGCCTCGACCCCGGCTCCGGCCCAACCCGGCCCGGTCGCCCCCGGCGCCGGGACCGCGCTTGTTTATCCCCGGCCGGTGCTGCCGGGAGCCACTTTGGGCGGATTTCCACTGAGGGGCGCTGAAGCACGTTTTAATGCAGCAAAAATGAATTAATACAAAAATAGTAAGAGACACGATTTACCGGATTCTTTTAAAAAGCGACGACAACAACATCCAAAAACCCGCAACCCCCCCCCCCCCCATTCTCCCCTCCCTCCTCTCCCCTGCCGGGGGGAGGCGAGGGAAAGAGGAGGACGGAGTGGAAGGGACGGGGACCGGGTACTTGCCCGCTTTGCCGGGCAGAGCCGTGCCCGCGGCCGGCTGGAGCAGGGCAGGGCAGCGGAGAGGCTTCGCCCTCCCTCCCCTTGCCCCTTCCCCGGAGCCGAGCCGCTCCAGGCACCCCGGCCTCCCGGCGCCCCTCCGGCTGCCGGTCCCGCCTCCCTCCTCCCCGCCTCGCCTTTCCCCTCCCCACCTCTCTTTCTCTCTCACGGCTAGCGATCAGGTGTCTGTTGCTCTTTTTTTTTTTTTTTTTTTTTTTTAAGTTGTTTCCCCGGGAAAAAAAAAAAAAAAATATTGGGAAGAAGAAAAAGAAGGTGCCGAAAAGGAGATGATTGTAGAAGAGCCCTCCCTCCCCAGAAGAGCAACGTGCTTTGAATGAGGCTTCCCAGCCTCTTCCACTCCGTCTCACACACTCTGTCACTCTGCCTCTCGCTTGTGCACACTGTTGGTATGCGACCTCGGAGGCGACTGCTCCGCCACCTCTGCCTGGGGAGCCGCTGACAGCCAGCGATTGAGCCAGCCCCCCTTCCTTTTTTTTTTTTTTTTCCCTGCTTTTGCAAACACACACGCACACCCCCAAAGCACATTTAATGCTGATCCACTCAGGCGCCATTATCGGGGGTACGTCTTCGTGGAGTGTTTTGGTTCTTTTTTTTTTTTTTCTTCTTTTTTTTTTTTTTCTTCCTTCCCGACACTGGATGGTGCAGCATTCCCGGGGCCTGTGGTGTTACGGCTCGATTGCGTTTTATTATTTATTTATCTTCTCTCCTCTCCCCCCCCAATGAAACATTTTATAAATGAGGGAGACTGATAATAACAAAGGCGATACCTGGGACAAGACACAGCCTGAGCCCACAG
>JANHGO010000053.1:90940593-90983818 GCA_024606505.1 Aquila spilogaster | reverse complement strand
TTTGCTCCTAGGCCATGCCTTCAGCCAGAAAACATTCCTGGGCCTTCCCATTCAAAAGCAAACAGCTTCTGGCTCTGCCCAAAGGAACGCTTTCAGATGTAAACTATCCACCAAGTATTGCTGATTGTCTCATGCTGACTTGAGACAACACATTCTTTACCAGTCTCAGAGAGGGGCTATTTTGCTGGGAGCCAGTGTAATTTACAGTAGGCTTGGCAGCAACATAAATCTATAGTCGGTTTGTTATAGCTGCTTTGGGTTTGTGGAAGATGGGTGGTCTTGAAGAGCATAGCAGAGAAATAGGAGAGCTGCCATGCTTGTTGGGATATGGCTTTGAGGCAGCTGTGCTTTGGCATGGCTGTACCAGCCCCGCCTACTGTGGGAAAAAGGATGCTTTCCCTGAATGGAGGAAATTGTGATTTTATTTTGGTGGTTGAAATCACCTGAGGAGGGTGTTAAGAAGACCCAGGGCATGGGGGCAAGACTGTTTGGAAACATGAGCTGGAGAGGGGGCCTGGAGCAGGGTGAGCCTTGACCTGGCTGCAGGGGGATTTTCCTTCACTCCCCCACTGGTTTTGCCACAATGTTAGCGATGATTTTTGCTCAGCAGAAGGTGAGCACCATCTCTTTCTCTCCATCTTCTCAGCCAGCTGATAGGTGCCCTCACATGAGCTTCCCTATAGCCCTCCCATGACAAGGGAGTGCTGAGGTTCCTTCCAGTCTGACCAGCTAGGTGAAAAATGTTCACATGCTCTGCCTTTGGAGGAGCTTTCCCCCCCTCTGGCCCCATCCTACAGCCCTATGAGGAGATGCCTCAGGTGGGGAAAGGGGTAAGCACTGCCAAGAGGCTTTTTTATTATTATTATTTTTTAAATAAAGCTACGAGAGAGCTAAGTGAATCTCCAGGATGGAGGTTCACTGTTTCAGCGACCCACGGATTACTATAGAAATGGCATTTCTCTCCTCCCTGCTTCTGCTTCTCCTCAGGGTGGAGAGTGGAGTCAGCAGGAAGTGATGGGAGTGGGTACTGCCTTCAGGGAAGTGCTGAGGGAGAGGGACTGTCATGGCCAGGGTGGGGAGCGGGTGCAGCCCCTGTTTCTGAGGAGAAAAAGGCTTAAACCACCTGCTGCTTAGAGCCTGCCGCTCTGAACCTCAGCCAGGAGGTGATTTGGATGCTGAACCAGGCGATGTGAAGTCGGCAGGTCATTTGTTTGCTTGATGGATCTTCTGCTTGGATCCCCCTCCCCTTCGCCCTTCTGACACTGTCACCAGACACTGGCTTAACGCACCACAATTAGTGTATGTGCACTCATTTTTTATTACTAACGGAAGGACTGTTAGACAGCGTTCCTCATATTTCTTGCTGATGCTCTTCCATGAGAGATCTGAAGACCACTGAAGCAGAAGTCCTAAGATTTAATGTATTGCCTGCACATCAATTGGATTGATCACCCAAATACCTTTAGGAGAAATGAGAAAGTCTTTTTTTTTCTTTTTTTTTTTCTTCCTAGGATTAAGCTGCAAGTAGGGTGAAGCCGTTCCCAAAGAGGACTTTTTACATGACTTTTTACATGGGTAGATAGTGATAGGACAACAGGAAATGGTTTTAAACTAAAGGAGGGAGAGATTAGATTAGATGTTAGAGGGAAGTTTTTCAGAGAGGATGGTGAGGCGCTGTCACAGGCTGCCCAGAGAGGTTGTGGATTCCCCATCCCTGTTGGTGTTCAAGCCCAGGTTGGATGGCAGGCTCATCTGGTGCTTGAACTTCAGTGGTTGTCAACCCTATGTGTGGCAGGGCTTGGGACTAGATGATCTTTGAGGTCCCTTCCAGCCCAAGCCATTCTGTGATGATTCAGAATCTGTGATAATGTCTCAATAATGTCTCATGCGGGTTAAAATACCAGTGCTTTTCATTCCTTTAAGCACTTGTCTAAAAGAAGGTAATAATTGGATTGATCATAATGTTTAGTTTATTTTGATGGTTTATTCTGTTTCCCACAGTGAGGAATATATTTAAGATGGCTTTGAACTGTGCCATTTTGTGGCTTGAAATCAGAATTAATTATGAGGCTCTCTTTTCTTTTTAATATAATGAAGTGTTTCAAGTTGTGAGATTTGGCTTACATTGTGCACTGCCTTATACGAGCTGCATGCTTCACAGAGTTAAATAACAGAGCCAGGGCCTTTAATCATAAGTAATGGCAAAGGCAGAAACAGCAGCTGCAGAGTAATACATCCTGGAGAGATCTGAGGATCGATGGTTGATGTGATTATTCATATTCCAGGAGCACCTATGGGCTTTGCCCTGGGAAGAAGGGCTCAGTGTGGTAGACACATTAACATGTTGCACAGGATGTTTCTGATTGACAATGAAAGGCAAAAGATGAATGAAATGCACAGATGGAGCAGAGGGTGTTGCAATGGGATGTGTCCATTTAAGTTTTTATTAGAGTAGCTGTTGGCTCAACAAAGCCCTGTGGATCTTCTGGAAATCTGGCAGCAGCAGGGGTGGAAGAGGTCCAGCCATGGCTCTTTGAGGGAGTTTAGTAAGTGTGTAGAAACACAGAGAGGTAGCAATGCTCAGACAGTTGTTCCAGGACATAAGAGCTGCAAAGGTGAAGGTGCTGTACTTCCAAGTAATGTGAAGAGATGGTAAATAATTTCATTCTAGGCAAGAAAAAATCAGTGTGGATGTGATGCCACACTTGAAGTTCTGGTTTTTTTTTTTTTCTTTTTTAAAAATTCTTTTAATAATATTACAGCAAATGGTAGCTCCTGCCTGGAAACTAAGCATACAGTTATAAACCCCAGAGAACAGAGTGCTGACAACTGAACCTTGCTGATATTTTCAGATTTCCAGAAAATCAATGCAGGCCAACCAAATTGAGAGAATTTCTCAAATTAAGTGTTAGTATTAATATTTAATAGTGTGCATGTCTATCAAAAATATGCTAATCCAGTGCAGCTGGATCATGTTAGCATTTAATATGTTCGGCTGATCACTTAACTGATTATCATTTTGAGCCTGCCTCTGCAATGCTTTGTGCTTGAGGCAGTCATTAACACCCTGGGCAAGGAGGAGTAACCCTCTGCCACAACAGAAGAGTTGCAATTTAGTCTCAGTTTGCATGAGTGAAAATCATTTTGCATACTGGGAAATAATGTGAGAGGACTCTGGAGCCTTGAAAGTAAAGAAGCCGTAGGTTAAGGGAGCTTATTTGTCCTGGTGGAGCAGTTTTGACTGATACATGGTCTGCAGATGAACAGACTTAAGTTTCTGCTGCTGCTCTAAACTTTTCCTACCCCTACCTGAGCCCCACGCTGCCATCCCATGCAGTGACCTATGTAATTCTTGTGACTCTGTGGCATCATTTGCTGACTTACTGGGGCCAGTGGTTGCCAGTTTGTAGTAAATATTTTGGACATGGCTGTTTGTATCAAACCATTTGGATTTCTTGAGCTTTGTGGTCTGCTAAATGCTGATTAGTCATTTGCTGTTAATGTTGGTGTTGTAGAGGACTTCGTTGTTGTCTGAGCAACAAAGATAAATGTCTTTTGGTCAGTTTATCTGGATTTACTCCTTAGTTATCTCCTCAACCACTTTCCCTGCCCAAGTCTCATCACTGTCTAGTATGGGGTATTTTCTACTGCAGCTTATGTTGTTTCCTTTGTGTGGCTGTTTCAGAGCTGGAAGCAGTCCAGGTCATCTGTTTGTGATGGCTTTGAGTTCTTGGCTTCTTTACTTCAGTAGGATGCCTCCTGGCTTTGGAATTCTTTTAGCTGTTTTTCTGGCTGAGTGGTCATTTGTCTGTTAGACTGCAATTGTCTGTTCTGTAGAGACCTAGCAGAGTCCTGACTCTTTGTACTAATAGTGGAAAGGACAATTGCTTCTGCCTTCCTCCACGGGTAAACAGGAAGAACTAGCACAGTGCTTCTGCGTTTCACCACAGTTCTGGTGGCATCTTCTTTAAATCACTGTCTGAATCCAGCACAGCAGATATTCTTTGTTTCAACAGACCACGTTAAAACATCTCCAGATATCCCACATTAGAGAAACTGGAGCAGTAACCTGTGAGAAGAGACCTCCCCATTCAGTGCTGTAGAAGATGGACTCAAAGACAGTCTTCTGTCATCATCAATCATTTTTTATTTTAATGTTGCTCATCAGCTCTGTGGTTGTTTCAGGGAGTGCAGAAATTCTCTTAATTTTCCTGATCTTTTTCAAAGACTGTCATGATAGTGACCTTCCAGTATCTAAAGAAGAGCAATAAGGGGGGAGAGGACAGACTGTAGCAGTGCCTCTTCTGACAGAGCAGGGGGAAACAGTTTCAAACTGAAAGAGGAGTAATTAAACTGGATATAAGGAAAACGATTTTGCAATTAGTGTAGTGTAGCACTGAAACGTGTTGCCCAGAGAGGTGGTGGATGCCCTGTCCTTGGAGACATCAAAGGTCAGGCTGGATGGGGCTCTGAGCACCTGATGGAGCTGTAGGTGTCCCTGTTCATTGCAGGGGGGTTGGACTAGATGGTTTTTGAAGATCCCTTCCAACTCAAACGATTCTATGATTCTATGAATTCTGTGTTTCGTTGGCCTTCTGGTCTGCATGGGGTGCTCTGTTTCGAGCTCTAGTTCAGTCTCTTACCTTGAAATATGTTGTTTGATTGTGATGCAATGCTGCATAAAGCCTCAGGTGACTGTGCTACCTCCTGTGTCACAAGGATTTTCTTGTGTTGTGCTGGGATTAAGTCCATAACTTGTGCTTCCCAGCAGTGGTTGATTTTCCTTCATGACAGCTACTATGAGCTTTCTTCTCTTTTTTTGTTGTGGATCTCTTATCGACATCTTGCATTTGCCCACTGGCCTCAAAATGGCTTTATTGTCTTTCATCAGCTCCTGCTCACAAGCATTGTGGTCTGCTGTTACTGCCTTGTCAGGGTTGTATGGTAACGTTGCAGCTGGCTGCTCAGTCCTGTTGGAACAGAATTGGTCATTGACCTAATAATATACCTGCCAACATCGAGTTCTTGGCAGTTTTTCCTATGGTGCGTACACATTGATAGCCTTTGGATTTGCTAAAGTCACATTGTGGAGCTCCCTTTCATTGAAAATCACTGCATGTTCAATCACTGCATGCATTGCCTTCTTTCTTCTCAGAATGGTTGTGAAAGTAGAGAAAAAAAAATGTTTTCCATCATATTTTACATACTAAAAACTGCCTATCTTTTTTCTTTCCTTCCTTCCCTACCCTTTACATTCCAGACCCCAATATCTGTGTGTCTGTTCTGCTTCATGTTTCGTTTTACCTTGGTTTTCAGTACTTGTTCTGACTTGTTACTGTTTTAACCTTGCCTCTGTCAGATCACTTGTCTTTGCTGTTTACAACTCTTTCTCAAAAATCAGCTGCAATTCAAGTATTTCTCCTATGTAATAGAATCAAGTGTCCTAAACATTTATCCTCTGATTGCAAGCTTTAATGCCTACGATGTTACATGCTGATTGTGGTAAAGTCCTAATTACTACGGCCTCTCAGCACTGTGTTGCTCAGCAATAGTTGGTCAGTAACAACCAACTATTCTGTTCTATTTCTTGGTTCTGTGTACCTGAAGAAGGGTATTTCTCTGCAGGTCATTTTTTTTCTTTTTCCTTGAATGTTGGTACTTGCTAGAAAGTCATTAGAGTGGGTGGTTTGAGGCAGTATTCCTGGCAAATCTCTCCCATGGGGATTTCAATTTTTTCTGCAGTGCGATTGTGAAAGATCTCATTGTTGTTGTTGACAGGTAGCTGTTAATATAGATTGGTCTTTTCTTTTTTTTCACTGTTTCCATATTAGTACAAAGATTTTGTGTAGAAAACTGCTTTTTTCCAGTTGCCAATCAGAAATCTGAATCGTCATCTACATGCCTTAGTTTCTAGTAAATAATAGTCTGTTTTGTTCCTCCCTTCTTTGGATGTGGCTCTGGACTGCCTGGTCTAGTGGTTGGCAACCCTGCCCATGGCAGGGGGGTTGAAACTAGATAATCTTTGAGGTCCTTTTTCAACCCAGGCCATTCTATGATTCTACGATTCTATGCTATGTTTCTTTGTTGTTTTTTTTAAATATTTACTGAAAGGTCATTAAAAATCCCAATTTTCAAAACTGAACTCAATTTTTAATAGGATAATTGCTTACAAAAATGCTGTGTTATTGAAGGTACAGACATGCTGATTGCCTTGTACCTTCACAAAACTTCTTCCAAGATCTGCTTTGTTCTCTCCTGTTTTCATAGTTGTTTGGCCAACACTGTAGACAAATGATTCCACAGTGTATGAGGGAATGGAAAACTTTATTTAATGTCTGGTGTGTAAATTAATTCATTAAGATTGCTATGCATTACTACATATCTTTGTTTTCTGGGTATTCACCTTTCTGTTCTTCTGCTGTTGACCATCTCACAAGTTTTCACAATATCTGTATACTTTCCACACAAGGCTCCCGAGTAATAATTTTGTATTAACCTGAATTTCTAATTCTCCTTTGTACGCATCAGCCTTATTTTTTGCAGACGTTCTGGGGAATAAGAGCTGAATCTGAAACCAAGATTCAGCTTGTTAAAGATGAAGCTGTCAAGGATGTGAATCTAGAAGAGTCCTGGGAACTTTGGCTCAGAGCCTAAAACTCAGGATGTCGACGTGACTTTATTATCTTACTTTTTAATCTTGGTCTGCCAAAACCCTGGGCAGCTTGTCTTTGCACTCTGCGGTCTGTCCCTGTTTTTCAAGATGCCGCAGTCTCCTGTCTGTGCCATGTCAGGAGGAAAAGTGTTCAACTCTCAGGAAGGCTGTTCCTGTAGGTACTGCCACTGTGTGCTAACCAGGCTTTCATCAAATCTTACTGAAAAACGTCTGCTCCTCCAGTTAAATGGTAGAGAATTATATAGAGAAAAGGTACTCTATCTTTTTTTCATAGGACGCTGTGGTTAGAGCTTTCATGTATATGAAATGTGTGACCCTTCTGAGGGGCCTGAGGGCGTTTCAAACTTACGTGTAGCTTCCCAGATATAGCAAACCACTTTCCCTTTGTTCTTTAAAATGCTGGAGTGGAAGAAATTTAGGATTCATGGGCCAATGGATGCCACATAAGTAACTTTCCAGCTGGTTAAAGTATTTATCTTTGACTTCTAGGCCTTTTTATGTATCTTGAATTAAATAGTATTGGTTATAGTTCTGAGTCCTTCAAACTGACACTGGGTGGCTTGTTTCATCGCATAGAGCCAGGTGATAAACTGTGTCTGTCAGATCAAAAAATAAATAAATATATATATACCTTAGGCCAGGCAAATTTTCAGTTTACCTTGCTATTTTGTTGTGGTAATGAAAACACATGCAAAAATCAGCACCTCAACTTCAAGAGAGCTTTTAGCCAGGAGAAAAATGAATGCAGAAGAAAAGAGTATAAGAGCAATTTAGGCCCTTCAGCATCTCTCCAAAATCTCCCATTTTTTAATCCTTATCCATGACATATATTTAAAAAGCACTCTCTCCGCACCCAGTCTCACTAAGAATCCTTAATAGGAACTTGGTCACTTTAGCCTGTTGCAAGTAGAAATTGAAGAGAAATCACAAGTTCAACATTTTCTAACTCCAGCAAATGAACTCTGGGGACTTGTCTTCATTTGCCTCTGCTGCCGCCGGTCTCTGGGAGGCTGGGCAAATACTGGAGGCATTGTGCGTCTCTCCCTACTGGTAAAGTAGGAAGAACCTCCTTTCTAAAGGGTGTTGAGAGTTATGGAGTAACATACTGAAATACTTCACTTTCCTGCAATTATTAGTTGTTTTTTTAAAATACAATTCCATATATTTCTGAAGGGCCGTCCAAGCTTAGCTCCATACCTATGATTGAAACTGAAGCAATTGATATGCCTGTGTAGCAATAAACCCTGGCGCTGTTCTTGTTTCTTAGGAGCTCTGGGAAATTATAACGTAGCTGCATCAAACTTATGACTAAGGTAATGTATTTGTTGTTAACTCTTTTCACTCTGGGATTCTATGTATTTACAGTAAAATCCAATGAATAGCTTCTGTAACCATTCAGATGGGCATTAGATGGTGATTAATGGGACCTCCTCAAGGAGTATATATGAGGACTGGCCTGTAAGCAGGCCTAGGGAGGACGGTCTGTACTTTGGCAGTTCAGCTTGGTATCAAAATGTGAACATTTCTTCCCCTGTGTTTAGAGACCATTCCTCTATCCTTAAGATGAAGGAAAATCATCCATTGTTACCAAACATTAAAAGAACTTTGAAGTGCCAAACTCTAGTTTGTCTATTTTCTGTGTAATGCACTAGCAATGAGAAGAAATATAATGCTGGTGAACTGGATGCCCCATTGCTGCATGCTCACTGCGTCAGTCAGTTGGAAGACTGACTTTGATTGCCTTCCAGTGGACTTCTGCTTTAATTAAATTTACTGGGAGGTGAGAAGAGTTCTTTGCTCTTACTGACATTTTATATTAATATGTTGCAAAGGCAGTAGACTGAACTACTTTGTAATTTATGCATAGGTTTAAACATGCTAGGTTGGAAGAAGATTAATACAAAATTAAACACATGCATTTGTTTACACTATGGCTGTCATAGAAACATAGAATGGCTTGGGTTGGAAGGGACCCCAATGACTATTGAGTTCCAACCCCCGTGCCACAGACAGGGCCACCAACCTCTGGATCTGACTGTCTTATTATTGCATTGTGTTTCTCTCCTATCTCTGTTATATTTGGATATTACGTTCTGATGTTGAAGCAATAATTGCTTTCATACTTTATGTTTAAGAAAATATGTCCGTGCTGCTGAACATTTTATGGTAAACTTTCTCCCATTTTAGAGTCACAACCTTGAAGTCATATGTCTGTGTGAAAATCTTCTATTCCGTTACAGTATTTTTAAAGGCAGTTTCTGCCTGTGTTGCTTATGAAGGAGCTTCCGAATAGCAATCTCAATCATTTCAAAAGCAAAGTGCAAATAAAAACAGCATAAGTAAGTAATTTTAAAGCCACCTGATTCTTAAGCTAGATGCAATATTTGGAGAAGTATAGCACTGGACTTACAGCTTTTCAACACTCGCAATGCTGAGTTATTGGTACGTGTATTTATTGCATGTTCAGTGATGCTTCTGGGTGCTACTTAGAAATAAAATGAATAGTAATATCTTATTAAATTGGGCAGAGTAAAGCATAAAGAAAATACAAGCATGCATACATAGAGGGAAGGAAAACTCCTGTTTTATAATACTTCCAAAATTCTTATCCAGTATGAAGATCTCTGTATGATTAACCACACTTTATAGAAATGTAATAAATTTTCAGGAGAGTTCTAAAATGTAATTGCAACAGGCACCTCAAAAAAGATAATAGCTCCTCAAATATCTTCTCATTAATTCCTGGTTATTATATACTGGACTAGACATATGGTACAGCATTAACAAAATATTAAAAAGTACAGTTAGGCAGAAAGTGATGTTTTGTCTACATTTTCCTTGATTTACAAGGGAATGTTCACTCAGATTAAATAGATACTGATTCAGACTGAGTCATATCTTATTACTTACATTCCAAAACTAATAATAACATTCTGATCTGCTTCAGACTACGGAAAACTTGCTTCAAGTCTGGAATTAACCCCAGTGAAGGTTCAAAATGACTTTATTTCATGCTCTTTCAGAATGTCTGGCAGGAGTAAAAAGAAGTGTTCAAGCCAGTCCCATTGGCATCTTGGTGATGGAGAAATTCTGCTCCTTCCAGAAGAGTCTTGCTATTAGAGTGCATATAGCAATACCTGTATTGTACCTCTATTTTATGTATGCCTTGCCAAGAAGCAGTATGATCTTTCAATTGCAAAATTCATCATTTTTGTGAAGTTTGCATGTGCAAACAGAAAACGCTTTATTGACCTTATTGGAAAATCAGACTCCATGACTTTTTAAACAGTTGGTACTCTTGCCAGGAGCAACACTTTCCTGTCTGTACTTTTATGCTTTTTAGACCCTCAGCAGCTTAAAGAACTAAACAAGAACTCAGCCATTAGAAAGCTTGCAAAGCGGTGGATAATATTTCTGCCTTTGCTCTTTTGATTTGTTTCTGAGCTTCTGTTAGAACTGCCTAAAATTGTGAAGAAACACTGTAAACAAAGCTGTTTTTGCTTTTTCTTTTTATGCTCTACTGTAGCCCAGATATCCTCTTGTCCTGTTCGCTTTCTGTTCAACCTTTTCAAATTATATTAGAGCTTGAGGGTGGTAGGGATCTGTGGGAACAAACAGACCTATCTGTGTTCCCTGGAGAAAGTAGCTATGGCTCCAAAATAATTTGCACTCGTCTGTGGACTACATCATCCAGCAAGACAAACTGGATCTAATTTGGGTTTTGGCACGTGCCCATGTTTCTGTTAGCTTCCCTAGCACACATGCAGGCTGTCAGGGTTGCTGTGGAAGACAATCTGGACCTGATCTCACTGCGAGCCCGCTGGTACAGCCTAAAATTGTTTGTGCTTCTTTACTGAAGTCAAACCAGCAGAGTGAGTTACTGCTGGGGCAATGCTTTATGCAATTTAGGTAGGAGATTTGATCTGGTTCTCTGAGCCTTCCAGCCAGATTTACTGTATTACAGAGCAGAGGTCTGAGAAGGGAAATGTGAGGTTTTGGAATTCTTCTTGTCTCCGCTCTTTAGCATTTAGAAGGTAATGCTTGTGCAGTTTCAATTGCAACAGGTATTTAAAAAAAACAACATGGGGTCTACATGACAGCTTGCATAAAAATGGATTTACATTAAAATGTATCTGGTTTATACTCCTCTTAAAATAGGTTACATATAACATAGTACAGCTTGCTGCAGAAGCTAATAGCAAGTGGCTTCCTGACGGTAGTCCACTCCTTAATCCCACTGCTTTGACCATCGGTATTGTTTTCGCACTTGAACGTTAATAGGATTTATCATTTTTTTCCTTCCCTTTTTTTAATTTTTTTGTTTGTTTGTTTATTTGGGAGATTGACTGCAAGAAATGTTTGCAGAGGGTAACCAGTTATAACCAGTTATTTTCTTAAGGCTTCAATATCTTCTCAGTTTTAAACTTCCACAAAATATTTCACTTGGCTGTAATAGGCCAGGTCAGGCCTCTTGCTGACCTTACTAACTCTTTTTTGGATGAGAACCATGAATAATGGCTTGAAGGAAGATGCCCTTCTTCACCCTATCAACAGGTTTAGGCTTTTGAAGCCAAGCAGTGGAATCAGTAGCAAATGCTGTTTTAATTCTGCTGCTCTACACTTGCATAGTGGATTTGTGTAGTAGATGTCAGATTGCTACGGATCTACTTTATGACAAGATTTAATGATAAAATAACTAATATGTAGTAAAGAAATAAAGAAGCAAGAGATATAATATCAAAATGTCCCTAATGTTATGCCTAGCAATGGGGATTTTCCTTATCTGTTCAAAGCAAGTCAGCTAATGAACTTCTACAGCTCATCACAACGGATGAGTCCTCCAGACTTCTGAAAGCTGTATTTTCTCCTTTCCTTTTGTTTTTAAAACACAACTTGCTTTCTATTCAATATTAGATAGAACGATCTAGCCTTGATCCGTCATCCCTTTTCAAGATCTTACTTTGTTAACTTGTGATCTGGCACTGGAATATCACAGATACTGTGATGGTATTGAATATATTTTCCCATCTTTCTCAAGATTTATTAAGACTTTTATGGCATATCATGTTAAGATTATATCCCTGGCTTTAGGCTTTAAGCTGCCTTCCCCAGTTATAAAATGAGCCTTTTAAAATGTGCTGATACAGCTTTAGAAAATATAGTAAGATAAATATTAGTAGCATACATTCCTTTTGAAATTTGTAATATGTTGCTCACCGTTACGGCTTTCTCAAGGATTTGTATCTGTATGTATATATGAAGATGAAGATTTGTCTTTTAGTGAATGTGTAAGGCTGGAAAGCCAGAACTGCCTAGCCCTTCACTTCCTTCTACTACCACTGTTAGGTCTGAAGGAGTCTGAAAGACTTCCCAATACAGGAGTCCAGTGTTAGACTCTACGCTCAGACTTATTTTGTGAAATACTGTGACTACATTTCTGACAAAAAAAACTCAACTTCAGATGCAGTAGTGGGACATCTGTTGCCTCTTGTTGGCTACATCCACGGTACGGTTCGCTATTGCTTAGAAGAGACACAAATGGTTTGGCTATCATGTTGCCTTAGGACTGATGTCTCTGTCAGATTGGATCAAAAAACCTGTGTTCTATGGCCCGATCAGTGAAAAAGTAACACAAATATACATGCCTTAGAAGAACTCCTCTATACATTTTGTAAACTATGCTTAGATGTATAAGGAGACTCCTTGTGTTCTCTCTCTTTCACTTGTTTTCTGGACCATATATTATGTAAATACAACATATGTACATACTTCAGCAGTTGGGATGGACTTCAAAAGAATCTGAGAAAATATTTGGAAGGACCAATGTGCCGCAGAAGGTGATCCTTGATGTGCCCATTTTCCGTTTTGTTCTTTTCTGTGAAAAGTCTCAAAAAGAAAACCTCTTTGAAGTTTAGGGTTGGAAAATCAGTGTGTGATGAACCATTTAAAATGTGGTAATTGTTTTGTACACTGCTTTTCTCTAAGGTCAACATCAGTGAGGGAAATAATCATAGTGGCTGAGAAATAATCTGATGATGAGGTGCTTTCCACTCTGGTGCTCAGTGTTGCTGAAAAGATACAGATACTACACTAATTCTGTGCTAATCATACATGTCTTGCGTTACGTATTTTTGGGTGAGACGCTCGGGTGAATGTGTAGAAATTAGTTCTTTTTTTACCAGATTAGCAAAACCGATCTAGTGCAATGTTGGGCTATTTTGTAAACTGAGATTGGTTTTAATGTTTCCATAGCATGCATGCAAGTAGTTTTTTTGCCTGTTGTACTTCTGCTTGTTGTCATCTCTTTCTTTTTCCCTCTTCATGGGAAAGGCTACTGGGCTGGTGAGGACTGCTGAGGGTGGATTGTCACGCTGTGAGGGGATGCCTAGATTTTGCTGCTACTTTTGTGCTGATGAGAAGTGGAAGGAACTTTTGGCTTTTCCATTTTCCATTTGTGGATGTTTGCTCTGCAGTAGTTCTCTCCTGACTCTTTTTTTGATAGCTTCTTTCACCAAAGAGACAGCACCATGCGGTGCTTTCAATCTCAAGCCCGGTGTGATGGGGTTAGTCAAATGAGATTATCTCAGCTCTTTGTCCAAGGTAAGAATCCTCATAGATGAATGTCTATAGTTAGGATCTTTAACCTTAAAACAGAGGTGAAGATGAAAATGCATCATTAAACTAACTCACAGCAGGAGTGTGTTAAAGGAAAGCTGCTGTCATAATGAACTTAAACGCATGTCATAAGGGAAGTCATTTCCAAATGACTTTCTAGTTCTTTGAAAAGCTTTTGAAATATCTGCTCCTAAATAGGCTAAGGAATGTTGGTCCTGTGGATACATCCTAGAGGATTTTCCTTGGACTCATTAAAAAAGCAGTAAGATTGTTAAGTGCAACTGTTAGCTGAATTCATTTAGGTCAGAGAAACTTACCAGAAATTCAAAGGAGCCTCTTCTGACTAATCAAATAGACTCGATACTTTCCCTCAGTTTTGCAAATACTACAGTCTGTTACTGATGCAGTAGATAAACACAAAGACTCCTAGGAATTTGTTTTAATGCTTAGAGTATTTATTGAACAGTAATCTGAGTTTCTGCAATGTCAACATCAATTTACAAAATTATCTCTGATAATGTGCTATTTCATATTATGGAAATAATCATAGACTTTGTGGCCTAGAATAGATAACTATGATAATCTAATCAGAGCTACCGTATAGCTCAAGTCTATAGGGAAACATGCAGAGCTTCTGCGCTATTTTGGCAGGCAGGCTTTACTTACAGAATGTATTGCCTCTTACCTTGCTTAAAACTGGGATGCTTTCTGCTCTCTACTTGTCTGTCATATACTGGGGCTCAATACTTCTGGTCCCTACCTCAGTGGCTCTAAGAATCTACTGAGGAAAATGAAATTTTGAAGGATTTCATTTTTATTTTTTGCATAGGCTTGTTCCTGTTTGTTCCATTTGCTGAAAAGTTGTTTTGAGGGCAATACTCAGTTAAAAGGCTGTACTGATCCTAATGTTCTGCTTTGAAATAGGGACGTGCTGCTGGTGTGCTGGTTCGAAAGATTTGAGCATACCCTGAGTCCTGAATTCGGGACACAATTGTAGTAGTGTGATTAAATGTTGAACTCCTACCTAAAGCAAATGATAGAGTGATTTTAAGGGGAAATCTAGTTCTTATACCTTACCAGTGGGCAATTTTAGCTGAATGGTTGATTTACCCATAGTTTTGCTCTCCTGATTTTAATTCTGCGCAGTTTTTCCCAGTTTTCTGTGCGCTAGAAGGGTACGAACTTCTGACTGATGCCACCAAAACTGTCTCACCACTTTTTAATACTCTTTTCTGAATGGCTGCTTGCCTCTATTACTTTGAAATTATTTCAGAGATGTGGTTTAGCTGTACACACAGATCCACTTAACATTGCTTAAGGCAGCATACTGTTCTTGCATACTTAAACAGATTTACCTGATGACCATGTGTCAACAGCATTCTCTTGCTGCAGGCTGTTTTGTGTAGGATCTGTCATTCAAAACCAGGTCATTTTAGCTATGTGATTATGTGAATATCTTTAGTCATGCATGCACAACACTTCCCCATTAATTAGGTTCTTGTTCCTCCAAAGTGATTAACAAACCAATTTATTCTGCTAATTGCCAGAGGATTTGACACCTGACCTGGAGAATTGCTATAAATTCAAGACAGAATGATCCTCAAGATTTCTCCTGTGTCTAGCTGATTAGATATCTTCTCAGTTGTTGACAGTCTGCACAATCAGGGGAACAGTTGTTGTGAAATGGCCTTCCATCAGTGGTGCATGAGATGAGGAACAGCAGGAATTCTTTCATAGGGAGTAGAGGATGAACATTTCCTTTGTGGTGTGTATCTTGGTTGATGATCCATGCAAGTGTCCGTGGCATCCTCAGTCAACTCCAGCTCTGGAGCTGAGATTGGTTTCCAACTGCTAGGTTTTATGGCCTTACCTCTGTTTTAACCTCTGTTTTTGACACTTTCTTTGTAATTCCTCTCTAGGATTCTAGGATCTTTCACTGATATCAAGTATAAAAATCAGAAATTCTTGTTTGTTTGTTTGTCTGTTTGTTTAAAATAACTGTCACAATAATGACTAATTTATCAGTAGGGCACTGGAAGTGTAGTTTGGCAGGTAGAGCTCCTTTGCAGTGAAAGGAATGAAACTCCTTTCAACCTGAAAAAACACTTCTGCTATACGTATTCATGCTTGAAAGGGAGGATGTGATTTTCCTCTATTTCATGAAAGAGGTCTTCAACCAAAAAATAAATAAATTAGTAATGACGCAATTTGATGTTGTCCACAGTTTGCCAGTACCAGTTATCTTTCATGGTAAAACTATGTATTTGCAGGGGACCTAAATTAGATTTATTTATTTTTTATTATGCATTGGAGTCTTCATTCTTCCTGAGTTCAGTCTTTAAAAGACAAATGAGGAAAATAACTCACAAATGTGTTTGGAGGGAACTTTTTGGATGCCAGGGCCGATTTACTCTTGGAGGTGCGCAAGGAGAGAGATTCTCAGCAGCGCTGTCTTTGACAGTCCAGTATTCTTGGTGTTGAATAGATACGCCCCTGTTTTGGCTTCTTGAGGAGGGAGTACTCTGAGATGTACAGATGCCAGTTCTCATTCATGATTTTTCTGGTCAAATCAAACGTTCCAATTTAACATCCAGAAGGTGGGGAACTTTTATGTCTGCAAAAATGAAGTTTGTGTGACAGAAATGCTCACTTGGGTGATGATGGCAATGCTGGAGATCTCTTGTATTTTAATATTAAATATAATCTTAGTAGAATGTAATTTTGGGGCATTTTCAATTTAGTTTATCTTGCAGGTTGTTAGAATATTTGGTAAGGTAATACTCCCATGAGCACTGATTCAGATCCAGCCTATCTGTAGAGTATTTAATGTCCTTACGGTTTTTGTCTATAGAGGTGGAATGAGGTCTAAAAAGAGCCTCAGAGTGTTGATATTTCTTACTTTTTGCTGCCACATCTATGAACTCACTAATGCAACTCACCAGGGGATGCAATCACAACAACTAACTGGTAAATACGGTCTTCTGAGGAACTTGTCTCATTCTGTGAGCATTTTCTTACTGTGAGATGAATCTGCTCAGTCACTTCTATTATTTTTAAACAGTCCCCTGCATTCTGCAGCTTGCTGATGAGTTTTTCATGTTACCTGTATTTAAGAATTGTGGGATTGAGTTACAGATCCTTCCAGCTTACAGGGTTCTGCAGGGGTTCATCTGTCTTATTGTGCTTGTGGAAACAAGCAGTGTTTTAAACAAATACATGCATGCCACTGCCATGAAATGGGCAATTTATAGGCATGGAGGACAGTAGCAAATTGCAAAAAAAATGCTCAAGAACATTAAAATCTTATAATCCCAAATCCATGTTATTACTTTAGGACCAGATCTATTCTCATTTGATGTAGTGGAAAAACAGGAGGAATAATACTATTGAAGTCAGCAGGAGTATTGCCTGCTAAAGTAAGAACAGAGTTGGAACATAACTGAGAGATGTGTAGCGTATTTACAAACATCTTAAAGGTACTCGCTCTGGCATGTGGTGATTGTAAGGCTCAGAAGTTTTTTTGCAGAACTGTATTGTTACAAAGCACAATTTCCACAGAACACTGAGACTTTCTTATATATTTCAGTCTCCCAAGAGAACCTGAAAGCCGAACTGTGGACATCCTTTCTTGTTCATCCACAAGAAAAAACAACAAAAAAACCCCAAACCAACTAAATGGAAACAACAACAACAAACAAAGCCTACCAACAACAAAAAAGGGAAAACAGGGCTAAAAGAAATTGTTAGCTCATTGCATAGCTCCAAGCCAAGATCAGCTCCACCTTAGTCACTCCTGGTACACATTTGTTTGACTATAATGAGATCGGTTTCACAATATTCCTGGGCGATACTACAGCACTTACCTGTCCTTATAAAGACCTTTCCTGTCTTACATTCCCAACTGGCCGTATCTGCTCTGCCCACCACAGACACAGCAATGTTTGCCACATACTCTATAACTGACTGATAAAAAGCTGTTGGGATTTTTTTTTTTTTTACTCCATTGAATTAAACAGTTACTTTTCCTTCTGTATCTCTCCTTGTTCTTCTCTATGCTCTCTCCAAACTGATCTACATTTTGTGTCTCAAAACTTGTACAGAATCCCATATGCAAAGCAAAGAAAAAATCTTACTGGAATTATGTTGTAAATTCTTTTTTTTCCTTTATCAGTCCCAGCATAGTATTTGCATTTGACAAAAGCATGATGTTGTCTTATATTTGGTTTAAGGTTCGGTTTAATATCAAATTCTTTCCTGCAGAGCTTCCACCTATGCAAAATTTCCCTAACCCACGTTGGTGTACTTTCTTATTCTCACCAAAATTTGATTCTGATCCTTACTGTTTTATTATTTCTCCAGTTAAAGATCTGTCTGAATTCTGATATACAACAGCGTCTATCAGCATATTCCAAAATCAGGAGTGACTGTGAATCTGTGGTGATCCAGAGAGAAAGATGTTACAGATGATGCATTCGTTGACTTTGCATTGGAGTATAGGAATAAGGCTATACTTCTGTCATGACGAAGTAGATGCTCATTGCATTATGAGTGTAAATCTGTCCGATCTGCAATGCATGCATCACTTTTCCAGCCAAGTGTTAGAGGTCTATTTATGCAAACTATAGGGTAAGACAAGAAATCAGTACAGCCCCTGATAGAGAGGTATTCATTTCTTTGCGGAGTTACAGCCAGTTAAGTTTTATAAATAATGAGATACTATAAAATTTTCCAAATGTCTGTTAATATCCAGGAGATACAAGTGCTAGTGATAAAAATCACTGCAGCATTACCACTTTCTTCACAGAGAGAATGTTGCTGTCATTTGCAGGCTGAAGGCAAAGCAGAAGAAATGTATTTTTTTTAGTTTTTCAGTAATGCTTTACCCTCTAAAGAAATCAAGGTGAAATTAAACCCATCGTAGCTGTGCTGAAAAACAACATTTACACAGGAAGAATATGAATGAAGTTTGTGAGCAGACACTGTTTTCTGCCTGTAGGAAATGCAATGAAAATACAAACCAGCTGGCTGAGCATTGGTTTGTGTTTTGACAAATCTCATAAACCGAGAATAAAATCACACATCTGGCTTCCTCCTCACGCTCCCAGCCCCCCTGGCTTGTGCATCTTGCCTTTCAACTATGCATAATTTCTGTTGTCCTCTGTGAACCCATAGGATGTGTGCAGCCTAGATTCGCAGATCTCTTCTTTCATCAAGATGCGATGCATGGGGGGCACATCCACATCTGATAGAAGAGAGACTCCGCATCTGTATGTCACTGTAGATTTCATTTTGGTTTCTCCACTTGCTTGATTCTGAGTGTAGCAGACACTGTCGAACAGTATTTTTTTTAGTGGCCTGCCAGTGGATGTTTAAGTACCTTGATGCTTGCCTATGCATGGACCTGCTTTGGGATACAGACACTCTTCATTGCTTTTTCCGTATTAGCTTAATCCACTGAAAGAGGATTAAGCTAGAAAAACAGTACTCTTTCTGTGAAAAAAAGCTAACCGTGGTCTTGCCCTGTCCTTTCCATCACCTTTGTGGCTGGGACTAGCTCTCTTTGCTTTCCTTTTGCATTCACTGAGGAATGACTTCACACGTACATAAATCCATAAAGTTGTAAGTATTCTTTAAGGATCCTTGCAGTTTTCACAGCCCTCAAGTCAATTGGCCTGTGCCTAGCAGTTTCAAAAGTGAGTTAATGGAGGAAAATCAAAGGCATTCATGCTCTCAAGTCAGATATGGGACGGAGACCAGACATCCTTGTAACTTGAGGATTTGCAAACATTTAAGATGAATTAGTTGTTTGCATTCTTATGTGTTTGTGGTGACTTCATGGTGTTTTCATACATAGTACAGAAGTGCTAATGCGTGCAGTTAAGAAACCATAATTGGTTTGCTTTAATGCTGGCATATATGAAATTGTGTTAAATTGATGTTGGATGGAGTGTTCTGATTAGATTCAGTTTGGGTGAAACCCAAAGCATTTCCTTTATTTAAACACCATGGTGTCTCCCCTGTTGTTTCTTAAAACTTTAAGTCTCCGTTTACCTGAATTCTCCCCAAGAAGGTGTCCAAGTATCTGATAGTTCAGGGCCACTCTCTCAAGACCACCTTGCCCATCTGTGGCTACACTGCTGTAATAGCCACATGAAATAGTCTTAATTTTTTCTTTTTCTTGGAAGTATTTTTGTGAGATAGGACAGTGTTATTGTCCACTTAGGAGACTGACAGACACGGGGCAGGATGAGTTCAGAACAGTCATTAAATGTAGACATGTGCGGGATAGGCATCTTACATCTGAGCTGGTCACCCCAGCTGCCCACTGAGGTCTGTGGCGACCTAGTAAGTGTACCTATGGAGGCTTACAGAGAGCTCTTCTCTGTATGACATAGGTACTGGAGTATCTCCTAACCTAACATGACTGTTAATTATAAAAGGAGCCTATTTAACTAGATCTTAGCTATAAATGTACGCTGTAGGTTCTTGGAGGTGTGAAAGACAGCTCTGCTCCATACAGTTCGAGTACTAAGAAAACAGTGAGTTAACAGTGGACACTGTAGTTGGTATCTAGGAAAAATCAGATGCAAACTGTTGGCTTGAGATCCTTCTCTGTCATTGCTTTTGTGTGTGTGACACTGCAGAAATCAATGAAGATACATGTTGAAAATGGGCACTTGTGGTGCACTAAGCTTTATAACCGTGCATTCATCTAAATATTGCAAAAGAAATGTTGCATTGTGCAGAAGTAAATTCATAGATAGGTAGAATGCTTTACGTTGACCTGTCCATCCTATTTCCACAGTAAAGGACAATTTGGAAGTGGAAAATCTTCACTGTTGTATTGAAATGCAAGGGTTCTGTGCCTGCTTGAATGTTTTATTGCATGCTGTTAGTGAAGTTATATGAAGAAGGAAGACTTAACCGTGTTGCTATCTGGAAACTCTGAGGCTGGTGCTTGGTATTGATTTAGTCATTGTCTAAAAGAACACTAAAAATTATGCCTACTGCGGTTGTTATTCTTTCATCATAAAACCTTTATTGAGCAGCCTTGGCCTGCAATGCTAATGGATGGAGCACTATTATGCTCACTCCTCTTGTAGGTCAAATGAAGTCTTATCGAAGTTTAGTAGTTGTTCAGTGTGTCCTTTCTTTCTTTCTTAGTGATTGTGCTTGCAGTTTTCCTGGGTGAGTGGAATGCATGTTGCAATGGCAGAATTGTGTGAAAAGTCTTGTTCTTCTTATACTCTGTTTCCCATGGCTCTATACAAATGAGGAACCTGAAGTGACAGCTACCAAGGGCGTTAGGGAGCTCTTGTTTTCTGAGACAGACTGTGTTTCATATTGTCTGACTTCACTTGTCTACAGCATAGACATCTGCATCTAGAGGTGGGAAGCTTGAGCTTCCTTGATAGGGGAAAATCAAGGTACTTTAAGCGAGTGATTTACCCAGCCTTTTTACATGTCCACTTCAGCAGGAGTTGATGTTAACTTCATCGTAATAACATCCTTGGTGTCATTAACTATATTCACTTGCCCTCCACTGACTCTGAATGGAGTCTGGAGTGACTTGTTCAGTTGCAGATATTTACTTTTAGTCAAATGAATCCCATCTGGAATCTTAACCTTTTCTCCTAATCCTGAGAGGAGACCTCCATTCCAGTTCTTGATATAATCATAAAAAGAACATGAATAGGATTTCTGATATCAGTACTGTGTTATCAGCTACTCTAATGTAAATGCTGGTTTTTACCAAATTTTTCAGAGTGTAGGAAAACTGCTTGTTAGTGGTTGTAAACTACCAAATTAACAGGCCAGGTAATGATATTTGCATATTTGTCATGCAGCATTAATAGCAAATGTTTTAACAGCTTAAAATTTCTTGAGGATCTTATCAAAGCTCCAGGTCAGCAGACCGCACACTGCTCTATTTCCTTAGAGTCAGATCGTAGTTTAGCTAGATATCTGATTCATCTTGAAGATCTCGTTGATTTATTATCACGAGAGCGTTCTTGCTTTGAATGTTTTGTTCTCTATTTTGTCAAAAGCAAAAAAGCATTGATACAGAATGCCCTGGAAGCAGGACTGGATTTGGTTGAAAAATGTATCCATGCAAAAGAGTCTGTAGATGAAGATATGGAAGATATTTATGTTGATGGTAGAGTCCATAGGTTAATTCCCAGGAAAGATGTTGGATTCAAAAATTTTGATCCTTATGTTAAGGGAGTTAGTAGGCTTTTAACATTAGTGAAAATGGAATTAGCAACATCTTAAAAAGTTACAGGTTCTTAATGTCTTAATTTGTTCTTCTTCAACTTTCTAAAGAAATCTTCCTATTTCACAGCATTTTCTTTCTTTTTTATTAGGAAAATACTAATTTCAGGGAAATTGGGAATATGGAATTATAGTATTAATTCCTTAAGGATATTGATTTTTAGTCTATTGTCAGAAGCATATTGTATGGCATTGAAATGTTAGTATTACAGTACATTTATTTAAATGGCCACTTGTAAATGAAGATCGTGACTCTGTTGAGTACTCTGTTTATCTACATATGTGAGCATGTGTGCGCTATATAGAATCAGCATCCGTCTATTGATAAAATAGCCATAAGGTTTTCCTTTACTTAAAATGCCATGTAGACAGCCTGCGTGCGAGCAATGCTGCCTTACTCTGTTTCTTCAATCTTGCCACACGTTATGTGGTGAAATTTCCAAAGAACGAGCATCTGTTTTGAGTGACATCATTTTTAGTGGTGTGAACTGAGACCTCTGGAATTAGTACAAAGAAAAAGATGGAAAACATAATAATAATAATAAAATGAAAAGCAAGAGTACTGTTGTGTTTTTTTTTTTTTAAGGCTTTTTTTTTCCCTTCAAAGACTATTTTAGGCATGTGCAGGGTTCAAATTTCTGTCAGCGTCACTGTTGGGATTTCTTTTTCCTCAGGAGTAACTTCATGTAATGTAATTAGGCATCGTGTGTGAATAACTGTTGTGACTAAGAGCCTTTAAGAAGTTAGTGAGGGGCCCTCTATTGTGATGCTTGTAAACCATAATTTTAGTATCAGTGTGTATCTTAAGAGCAAGGAGAAATCTGAGACGGGGAGAAAGAATAAGCACTAATGACCTTATGTTAAGTCTAGTGAATTAAAATTCTCAAATGAAATAAGTTTCTAACCTTTCACCGCCTTTTGACCATGTTCTGATGTTTTAGTGGACAACTTAATGGCAGGAGTTCTTTTGTCTCTATTGTGGGTTTCATCCTGCCTGTGTTTGAGATATGCCACAGAAGCATAACAAAGGCATTTGTCTGTTCTTGGAAGTCGATGATGGGCCTTTTAGTCATTCCCATACTTCTTTCAGTAAGGAAGATCATGCACACAGAGGGAAATAAATCTCCTTTATGTTTTCATAGCCTTATAGCTTCATACTTCAGGAGATGAGGTGACCTGCTTAGGAAAAAAAAAAAAGATGGTAAAAGAGAAGTGAGAGAAGTAAAGGACAAAGGAGCAATAACCTACCATAGACTCATGGGGAGTCACAGCAAAATAAACTGATCACTTTGGTTTCTGGAGGTGTGATTCTGCTTGCTTTCTGCTTGGGGCTTCTCACAGTTTAGCTTGCAGATATCCTATGGAAAGTGCAATGTGTCCATAATGTCAAACTCCTTTGATTAGCAGGTAATATGACCAGTTGGACCGAGGTCATACTGGTGTCTGGAAGGAGAGAGTTTTACTCTTAGCTTTGTGACTGATTTTGTTGGGTGCACATTAGTTCTCTCTTGCTTTTCTTAACTTCTGAAGACTGTGAGTTCTTCAGAGCCAAAATTGGCTTCCACTGCGTATTTGTATGTTGTCTGGCACACTGAGACTCTGATCATTGTTGGGGTTTCTACTCCAACACTGTTGGAAAAAAAATCATAAACCTCATTTTTTCTTTTATTAGTTCTAACATCACCTCTGTTGATACTTCCTTACTTGTGCTCAGGTATTTGACAAGATACTGAGATATTTCAGGAAATAGCCACAGTCCTTGCTTACCAGTTATCCTGCTGATGTTAGCACAGAACTCTATTGACTGCAGCTATGTTTGGAATGGAGCATTATCAGAAATAGATTTGAAGGTGTGGTCCCATGCAGTCTTCCAGTAGTGACTGGTGTAGGAATAGCGATGGCTTTTCTCTGTATTCTGTTTGCATTGTGTGTGATGAACTGATATAAGTAGCAATTACTTTGTCTAAAAGTAGCATTCCCCTTTTACTGAAACAGTACCCAGGTGGCACCAGGTCTTAATTTTCACATGTATCCAAGAGGGTATGTCAGATCTATGTCAGAAAGTCTCACAAAAGCTCTGTGGCTTTGAAATGTTGTGTCAGCCATGCTTCACCATAATGGTCCAGTTGGTTCTTTCCTTGAAGTCCTTCAGAATGTGCTTTACCACACAGCTTTTGTGGGGCAGGTCATGCAACGTCTCGTATCCAGAGACTATCAAAACTTGGCAAAGCAAACTCATTGGGCTTCACGGAGTGGAGTGTTTTGGGGGGATTACTAGATCCACAGAAGTTTTTCTTTTCAAATTTGCCATCTCATGGGTTATTCAGATAAGCATTCAATTGTGGTAGGTTAGGAAGGAACCTGGACTTGTTGTAGGCAGTGGAGAAAAGGATACTCTTCCAGAGAGTGCCTTCAGAGCTCCTAAGTTTTAAGCTTGCGTACTTCCACTGACTGGAGACCTCAACTGTGCTTTTTCTCCCCTTACATTTTACTTCCTATTTCTAAAGAAAATAAGACATGTACAGTTGTGTTTGTGCATCTCTTATTTCCCCTATTCCAATAATTTCAAAACCAACTGACTTCCTCCAAAGCTATCTGAGGGTAGAAGTCTATATTGCCACAATTTTCTTTGGGAAATAGGTATCTGTTGAGCAAAGATGCAATTCATAGCCCCTTGAAAGAAGACTGTGGTGTAATTTTTTGTCTTATCAAGCACTGGAGTCTTTATAGAGAAGGAATTGTTATGAAATGTTTCACCTGCGGGACAAGCTTCAGTTGGAACTGATAGGCTATTAGAAGCTAGAGAATCTTATCATTAGACATGTCTCAATAGAAAACTGTGCTTCACTAGTTTTGCTGCTCTACAAAACTACCTAATTTTTTTCCCTGCCTTTGTTGTCTGTTTTTAGGCTAGTGATTTGTTATGTGACTGGCAAATCCGAGTACTACAGTCTAGCAGCAGTGCAGAATGCCATCTGCTGTGAATGACTGTCAAAGCTATGTACCTGTTGGAATGTCACCAAAGATCTATGTAAAGATGCAAGGAAAGCTTCAGGAAGCAGAACTGCAAGTGAAGCTACATTTGCACTATGCATGATCCAGTCAATGCCAGTAGGATTGTCTGAAGCTTGAATTAGTACATACTGACCTCTGATGCTTAACGTTAAACAGAGGGGACAAATTAATTGTGGCAATGGTGGGTGTGAAATGTCTACGTTAAGTCATTGTGCAAATCCGAGAAAGCAAAGGTTGCTACTCTGATTTGAGACAGTAAGAAATAGGGAGGAAATCTGCATTAGGGAAGTGAGTAAAGTGAATGCTGTTAAAAGTTGCTTCCACGCAACCCTCTTAACGTATTAGTTTTCTACATTGCTTTTCTAAGAGGAAATTGGTGTAATTCCAGCTGGGAAAGAACAGTGTCCCTTAATACAAGTTTGTGGCATTGATCATGTTTAATTCATTGATATATGTGTAGGCCACCAAACTTGAGGATCCTTCTGCCCTTTTGGCATATATCATAGGCTATTGCTTTTTATGTGCATATTTGCTTTTCAAATAGGAGGAAGAAATTTGCCTACTGCAGATGGTCAGTTCATTCAGACTCATTTCTCAGCTTGCATATATAAAGTTGGGTGGGGAAGCTGAGCAGTGAAATAGTATTCTGAGCCTCTCTTTTATAGGTCATCAACAAGAAGCAGGTTTCTGACAGATTAAAATGTGTTTTGTGGCTGTAATATGCCATATATTTTACTGCACTGTGGTGCACTAATGAAGTGACTGGTGGAGCTTTGAAATGTCTGTGATACCCAGTTGTACCAGTCGTAACAGACATGTACAGGCAAGTGTTTCATGGGTAAAACTCAGAGTGCATCAGGAGAGTGAAATACTGTTCTATTGTGTAAATAAAAAAGCGTACCGAATATCAAACAGCCGCTCATTTAAACAGCATGGTGTGCGTGTTCTTTCTGTATAAACATACCAGAAACCTGATTTCTCAAACATAAATAATTCCAGGAATGAACATAGTAAATGTTCCACTCCTGTAGCCAGTACCTACCTGGGGTTAATTTTCCAGTTTTGCAAGGATGCCCTTCTTTCACTACCTGGAGTCTTAATATCCTTTAAAACTATGCAGAGGTTGCCTTTGTTATTGGTGAATTTTGAATCAAGCCTGATTTCCAGCTTTAGACCGCCATGGACAGGAGTTCAGAAGCCTTGCGTTTCTCCTGTCTGCACTTAGGTTCCAGCCATGCCATGTCAGTGTTTTGTGTTTGTGTGCATATGTACGTGTATATAAGCACTGACACTCACAGTTGTTTTCAAAAGTGAATCCAGAGTGCTGGAACTCATCTTCTCTCTGCACTCCGGTCCGGATGTGGGTGAAAGTGAGCTGGCTGGATTTCATCTGTGGCAATGCTGAGAGCATGAGGGTACAGTGAGGAAGCAGATAGATGAGCTAACAGAGGTGATATCTGTGCTTTGGAAGGGAAGAATTATATCTAATCCCCTTTGGACAATGTTGACATTTTAGTTGTCTTGTCTATACCCGAACATGTGTGGGCAGATAGTTGTCACCCTGTCCCAGGCCAGCTATGGAGATTTTCTTTCTTGGTGTGGCCAGCCCAGGAACTCCACTGGGTGGTACATAAGATGCCAGTTATGATCTGTATGCCTGGAGTAGGTTCAGTGCAAAGATCATGTTTGAAACATTGAGCTGAGATCAGCAGGGAACCTGACCTGTGTGCCAATTAAAAGCTAAGTCAATTAGCAGACTGTTCTCCAGGACTCTGCAGTGTCTTCCTAATCACAGATCTGAAATGGCCCATATTTAAAGAACCTGAGTATGCTGCTAAAGGTAGTGGGGACTTAAGTTTTTCTTCCTCCTGCACTGAAGCAAGTGGCTGGCTGACTGAGTTTCTGTGAAACTGATTACTTTAAAGCTGCTGAAATTGTGTTGAGTGTTTAATGATGTTAGGGCACTGAGAGCCACAGAGAGGCAGATTTGTTAATCATTTTAAATCTAAATAAGTAAATTGTCCCAACACATGCACTATTTCCATTCTGGTCTTTATAAATTACCCTTTCTTGCACAACTCTTCTTTGCTCAATGCTGCAGATGCAGATTATCTCACTGATTTGGTAGGATGATTTTGAGAAACAGGTGCAAATCATTCCATGCTTTCTCAACTCTCCAGTAAACCTAGAAACAGGGAAATATCAAGCAGAGAAGGACTTTGCTGATGCAGGACAGATGCTTGAGTAAAGAACATAGTGTGCAAACACACATTTTCCTGTAAAAACTGGATAGTTTACTGCAGTTCTATCATGTGTGCCTTCTAGCTTCTTGCTTCCCCTCCCCTCCAGCTGTTAATTATTCTTCTGGTTTAGATCTTAAGGGAGGAATTATTTATCTTTTCATATTTCTGTTTCAGTGAAACATTAACAATCTCTTGCTAATTGCCTCTGCTACTGAGCTCAACGGGAGCCATATTCCTGCTCTAATAGAGCCATGGAGGGAGAATATGGAGCAGGAATAACGCAATCACTTTGTTGTCCCCTTTTTATACAAGCTGCACAGAAGTAGAGTAAAAACGTGGTAGATCCTGCTATGCAGGAAATGCTCTGCTCAGGACCTGCCTGTAGGAGTGTAGGTGCTTTGGGATGATTGCTGTCCTTCTGTGGAGAAGTTTGGGGTGTTTTGCAGCAGGCCATAATTCAGTGTTTACACAGCTGTCAGTCTCTCCTGTGTACATTGACACAAAGCAATCGCGTGCTCTTTGGAATGAAATATTTCAACGCGAAGATTTGAATGTTAAAAAAGCATTTGTGCATAGAAACCACATTGGTTTAATACGTGACAAGCATTCCTTATTTGTCATGAGTGCTTCCAGGGATCTGCTGTGCTACCAGTTATTTACGGAAGGAAAATTAGAAACGCTATCCGGCAAGTTACAGTGTAATGAAACTGAATGATTTTGAGTGTGCAATAAATAATAAGATTATTTATTGAAAAAATTAAGTGCTTCTAACACTTAATAGAAAAGATTCTGCAATGGCAGATATAATAAATATGCCTTCTCTAGTGCTATTTTCGACAAGACATAAATCGTTGCTGACATAAGATGACTGTAAGAAAGAATAGAGTTGTGGAAATACATGACTTATGAGAAAATGATATTAGTTATTCTGATGTAAAAGAATTTCTCACGCTTCTAATGCTGACCTTTTCACACTGAAATATGTTTATTATGTCACTTGTTAGTTGTTAATAGTTTCAAGTATTCTGGTCTTTGAGTTCACAACTCTTTATCTTGAATGTTTATATTCAAGTAACTGAGACCATCTTCTGCAATGCGAAAAACTCTGATCATTTTTCACATGTAGACATAACTGGGACAAGTGTCTGTCCTTGGCATCTGGGTGCTTTCCTACCATTAATCTTCACAGCCCCCTCTGGGGTAGGTGGAGAATTAGCGTGCATGCAGTTTATTCCTGGGGTAACTTAAACAGAATCAAAGCAGCTTGCCCAAAATTTAATCCTGGTCAGATTGAAGTTCATAGGAGCCAAATATGTCACTTGGCTGAAGGCATAATTTCACACACTGGGTCGATGAGAGTCGGTAACCAGGAATTGCTGTCTGCACAATCAACACCAGATAACTTTCGTATGACCTGGTTGCTGATTCTTCCTATGTGTATAGGCCAGGCTGGAGCTCCATATAAACCAGTGTGAGATCGACTCTTGCTTTAAATGAGGCCAAGATGGTATTCTACCTTCTTCTGCTATTTTTGCCTTTTCGAAGGTCTTCACGGCAGTTCTTTAACTTGTAAAAAAAAAAAAAAAAAATACAAAAAATACATGTATATGTATATATATATATTTTACTCATTGGAGAAGTTCATTTGGTGTTTGTGACCTTGCTATAGGCAATAGGTAAGTCTTGTGCTAATGTTAATTACGTATAAAAGCATTTATAGAGATATTTAAAAGGTTACCCTTCTCAGAGGAATAATCAGGGCACTGTCTGCAAAGTAATGAAAATTTAAAAATAACTAGTTGAACAATACCGTACAGAAATGAATAGGCTATACAAGAACGCATATAAAGCCAAGACTGTCTGCCTATTTCTAACGCAGTAAAGAAGGGGAATATTGACATATTGGCTCTAATTTTAGATGCCCTAGTAAAACAATGTGTTGCTATGTAGGTTTAGCTTTTGCTGCTGTCCCTGTAAAGATTCTGCAGTAGCTTTCTCTCAATCTCTCTTTTTTTTTTCCTCCCTAATGCTGACTATTACAATACAGGGGCCAAATGACTCTAATGTATTAGCAGGCTAAGGCCAAAGAAGTGTGTAGTTAAGCATGTTATTTGCAGAATGAATTTCTGGCTCTTGCATACCTCTCCATGATGCATTCTCCTTCATTTTATTGCTTTGTTTTCCTTTGCTGTGGAAGCAGGGCATGAGTATTTTTGTGCTTTGTGCATGCAATAGGTGGTAAAGGTGTTCACTGAGGGTAGAACAATCCTCTTTTAAAATGGAGACCATTCCTTATCTGTTTGGGTACAGCCCTGGGTGAGGCATGCTCTGGATTGAGGAAGCAGTAGGTATTGACTTGTTGAACAGTAACCGAAGGGAGAGGACATGGAAGGAGACTGAGACTGTACCTCTCATTCCATAGTGCTATTCCTAGTACTCTCCTGTTCATAGATTATCTTCACTCTTGCACCAGGTCACTCTTACTCTTTTAGCTGATTGTGATGCTTTGATTTCTAGACCAAGGTGCAGGTAATCATCGTCTTTTTCCTTTCAACCTGACACATTCTAGCTGGACCCAATACAGAGATTAAAGCTGGATGAGACTCAGATTTCAAGACATCAAGAACTTGGTGCTGCAATCGGGATAGGTAATCAATGTCTGCAACTCATAGAATTGAATTAGTTTGTGTCAAGTGAAAGAGTTTTTTGGTATTTATTTTAGCTTTTTTATTTTGCTATCCTTCATCGGCAATTCAGAATCATTTCTGGAAATAAATCTGTTATTTTCCATTTAAAATTCTGCATTTATATCTTCTAACCCTAAGTAATAAATCCCCCTCCGCAAATGTCTTTGAAGCAGGAATTTTGTTGTGAACCAGCCCTTTTTCCACCAACAGTTTTAACTTCGATGGTGCAGCGTTTTCCAAGGGTATCATCAAATCCTTCCTGACCAGCTCTCTACAGTGTCTGGTAAGACTCAGATGAAGGAATGTGCTTTCCAAACTAGAGCACGTTTTACGTGCAGTCACTGCACTTGCACATATTTCACAAATAGAGGGATTTCATGAGTGTCTTCTAACTTCATTATTATCTGTTCTTTTTTCCCCATGTTTGTAAATCCTCATGAGCAAATGGCTCTTATGATAGAAGGACAGTAATAAAAAATAGGAGACTCTTAGGTAGTGTTTGACTCAGACTCTCCATTTAGATTTCTGTGGTTTTTTTGAGTCATTATCTATTGTATTTTGGTATTGCTTTGTGTTTTACTGAATATTCAATATATTTCCCACAGAGACTAGTTCCGCACGTTTCCTGTAGTGAAGACTATTCAAAAAGCCTATAATCCTGTAATAGTTTATAGCAAAATCAATTGGTATGCATTGGAAAACATTCTCTTCCGCTACATTAAAGGAAAATGTGTATACAGAGCTGAGAATTCATATTTGTAATGAATTCTTTGAAATTAGGAAAGCACGTGCTTGTGTAATTGAAGGTTCTCTTTTGTTCTGCTTAAATTTGCTTTTCCAATTCTTTTTGAGGAGATGTCTGTTTTATCACTTCAGTTAGCCAGGAAGGTTTTAAGATTTAAACTTTTATTTTAGAGTGAGATCTCCTGTTCCACCCCTGCATTCTGTGTGGATTTAGCTCCTTGTTTTTTAAGTGCCTGCATGGAAGTAATTAAGTGAATGATTGTTGTGTAGCTCAGCGCACGATACCTGCCCGGCAGCACATCTTTGATTTAATATTTAAGAACTACTGCAGCACCCTCAAGTGGCGATGCTGATCTGTATTCACGATTTTTTTCCAAATGCTTTATTTCTGGCTTATGAATCACTTTAATGTTTGGGGCTGATCTGCGCCAATATTGTCAGAGCCCGCATTCCTTCCTCAGGTAAAGCTCCTACTGAATCCAATTAATAACCCTGGAAACTGAGCAGGAGGCTCAGGAAAGTTTTCCTTGGATTGTCAGATGATTTTGCGTAGAGCATAAAGCATTTGTTGTACCTGCAGTAACTCTGGCTTTTCTGTCAGTTGTGCTGGAATAAATAATGTGAGTGCCCTACAGGAAGAGGAACCAGCATGCTAGGGCTTTTTCTCAGGATTGCAGTTGCATGTGGTGTAAGAGGCATCAGCATTATGAAGCACACAAATTGCTTCAGCACTCCACACCAACAGTGACATCTATTGCAATGACTTAGGAGGCGTGCTCTCTCTCAGTCAAGTTTTACTGGCTTTGCTGGGAATTTCTGTGATTTCAGCTTTCTTTTTCCATTAGCTGCCTATTTTAAGCAGGCATAGTGCTGGACCAGATGAATGGTACAGGTCTGGGGCCCATTGCTTTCACAGCTAGCAAGTGGCATCTCACTCCTGATGCTCCTTTTAATTCTGCTGAGATTTCTTAGTGCTCACAGAAAAGAGAGCCATTATCTCATGCAATAAATGGCCATAGCATGAAATCTGTGCACTCTTGTGCCCCTGGTATGTACTTGCGCGAGCAAATCACTTAACTCCACTGGTCTTCAAAGGTAAAACGCCGACAAGGAGTTTTATTTCAGAAGTTTACTATAGGTCCTAATGGATGTTGTCTCCACCTCAAGGGCCTTAAGTGAAAACAGATATCAAGATGCCTGCTCTCGTGTCACCTGTAATAGTGTGTGCAGGGCAGAGGGCACAGACAGGAGGCAGTGGGAGTGCTCCCTCTGCCCCAGAGCTGCTTTGTGTGGTCTCTGCTAATGCTGCAGCTTAGCAGGATAGCACAGATCCTTGTTTACCACTGCAGCTTCCACCAGGTCTGGCGTGTTTTCTGCATCAAACTCACAGTGCAGGCTTGATGAGCGCTCTAAACAAAACAGTTTTATTTTATAAGGAGTAGAAAGTGACCCGGAGTTTTGTTTTTAAAATTACATTGATCCCAATGAATTCTCTTCCTATTATTATGAAAATTTTAATTGAAATTTTACGTAAAATTGTTATTTCTCTTTTTGCCCTCTCTGAGATATTTGATGTCGGAAATAGAAATCACTGGTATGTTATGCTCTGTTCTTTCCTCACTTCATTCTTTTTCTTTTTGGCCTCTCTTCCCATAAAAGACTCATCTCATTTGAAGTGTACCATCTAGGCTGTCATGTAGGTAACAGACTGCATTGTGTTCACAAGAGAAACAAGTCAGCAGAGGGCAGGGTCTGAGAGCAGTGAGTCTCCAAAGGGATATGATAAAGAAATGATGTCTATTTCTCATCTAAAGTAGATAATAGACAAAAAATTAAGTGTGATGGAGCATATTTGAGGTAATGGCTGTGCTCTCATCTTAGAGGCCCACTGTCAGCTTAGAAGTCACATTAGAAGTCTTTCTTTTTTTTTCTTTTTTTAATATATATAAAGGCGCTACCAGTAACACAAAAGAACATGAGAGAGATTGCTTTGTAAACTTGCCTTAGGCTGCTCCTAAAATAAGCAGAGAAGTGCCATCAGACCTCTCTCACTATGGCTGCAGCTCTGAGCTGGTATGCATTGACAGTCTGCGTAGCAACTGACCCACAAACCTACTTCAAAACATTTTGGGGCACATGTGGGGCTTGAGGTGAAGAACGTGTGACCCCTGCTGCCTGTTAAACTAGGTGTCCTGACTAGGGAATTGCCTGTGTCAGGCAATTGTGCTTGTGACAGCATGGTTGCATATTAGGAAAAAATTATTGTCAGAATGTGTGGTATAATGCATTTGGAACAGGCTGCCCATGGGGGGGTTCAAGAAAACAGTAGATAGTCACACTGATGGACATGGTCTAGAGCAGTCACAAGCAGAGGTTGAGTGAATGGTCTTATTGGTCATTCCAACCTTAATGACTCTATGATTCTATGGGAAGCTGGAGCTCAGAGCAAGAATCCCAGTGGAGTCAGGCACAAGAATGGGGAGCTTCTCGGCCCTGGACAGTAAACCCTAAACACAGGTGCGGTGCATTACAGAAGAAGTGGTGCTTCTCTACAGCTCCCTGGGAAAAGCAGGCCAAAGATGAAATTGTTGGTAGTTTATTTAGAAATAGATCTTGATGAACATTCTGAAAGTTACACTATTTTGGGCCTAAAAGACCAGCAAATTGCAAAGATTTGAGCTCCTTGTGTGTACTTCCTTTCATTTTTAATACAAAGAAAGCACTGAGTTTTTCAAGGTGAGGAAGATGCCGTTGACAGTTAAATCCCAGCTCATTAAAATTTTTATGAGTACAACGTGACATCTCACATTCTAGCCCAAACACAGTTTTGGCCCTCTTTGGGGTGACTGTCCCACTTTCTGGGTACATCATCTCTGTTTTCAACCAAGTGTTTCCACCTCTGACAAGTCGTTGTCGGCATTTGTTCATAATGTGCTGCAACTTGTGCTCTGTGCTGCAGGACTCGTATGTGTGCAGATGACACAAGTAGGCCATACTAATTGTTTTGAGGTGTCATCCGCTTCCAAAAATACCAAGCAATACCAATATAAGAATTTGTTCCTTCGGATGGAAACTCTCTTTTTTTTCAGTAAAGGATATTTTCAAGGAATTGATTATCCCCAGAATCAATAGTGAATTTTGTTTTACTGAGTTACTGGATAGGCAAAGATATGTTCAGATTGGTGAATTATGGCTGGAATACACAATTAATGCAGAAAATTGGTGACCTTTGCCCAGTCTCATGAAAAGTTTTAGTGTGATTATTTATTTGCGATCATTGAATACACACTGATGGGAAACAATTTCATGATGGTTGGACCAGATGATCTTAGCGGTCTTTTCCAACCTTAATGATTCTATGATTACCAAGAACCTTAAATTACAGATGAACAGTGCTGCTGTTTCTGTCTGCATGTTGCTGATGGGGATTCCTCCCTTCCTATAAGGGAGGCATCATCTGGTGTAACAAGTGGACTTCCAACAGAAATTTTTATTGCCTTAAGTCACAGCAGCATCATTTGTTGATTGTTTTTTTTTTTCCAACAATTGCTTTCAATTCTGGTGCACTTATAAAACGCAGCGCTGCCTGTGTTGCTGAAGTCTTGTTGATGTCATCGCTGCGGAAATTGTGATGGGCTCAAAGGTTGTTTTATGGAGCTCTGATGTGACATTTTTAGCTGCCTTGTTGCTGCTTGTCTGCTTTGTGGAGAGGAACAAGAGGATCTGAATGCTGCTGTATTCTTGCATAACTTGGGGAGAATTGGATTTTTTTTTTCCAAAGGGAAAAGCAAATCAGACTTCTTTCAGACTTTTGAAAATATCTGTTGCAGTCAAAATCTTGCAGGACTGCCTTTGCCACAGTCACGCTCAGATCATTATGAAGCAGCTTGTATTTTCTTGATTAGCAGAGTACTGAATTGCTTTTGTCGTCGCAGTGAAATTACTGAACACCTCTGAAGTTAGTTTTCACACCTGCTTTAATTTGGTGCCCTTGACATGCTTTTATGATTCCTTGGCACGTGCAAATAAACATACTTATCAATCTGTGTCTAAATCAGGAAGTGCTAGAAACGTGCGTGCCTTGATTCAAGGGTTTACTTAGTTTTATTTAACATTACTTAGCAAGCCAGTAAGATCTACACTGGTTTTACTAACAACTAACAATCAAATACCCCCCCCTAAATTTAGGTACATGCAGAAAATATGTGAAGATGAATGTGAATATCCATGGGAATTTTCCAAAGCAGTGGCTCATGTTGATTATGCCATCATTTATCTGATTTCAGTAATTCCACTGTATTCCAGTACCTCGTGTTACTAAACCCCTTTGTAAAGCTGACCTCGGTGTCTCTGTTTGACATACTTTGGAATACTGCATTAAGGTTAGTGGGAAGCACATATGTTGATGAGTTAAATTAAAGCACATCCCAGAAGGTATTTAAAAATGAAAATCTCTGTTTGGGTACTATCTTGTCTGTTGATACTACACAACTGTGCTCATAAACCTCTGTTGAATCAGCACAAATGTAATTTATTCATGTCTTGTTAGTATTCCACTCTTGTCATTGTGCCTCCCACCTCTTGAAAACTGAATACAGTGTTTGGACAGCTATTGATAATCCTGTATATTTGCTGTTACCTAATGGCAGTTGACTTAAGGCATTAATAAACCTTTAAGAGAGCCTCAGTTGTTTTAGGCTTTGTATTACTAAGACAGATGAATTGGATAACTGGAGTATTTTCAATTAGAAAAACGTAAATGAACTGTTAAGGTTTTTGTCTTAATCGGTTTATGAAGACAAACGGACAGGAAAGAACGTACTAATAGTGAAATATCACAAACATCTACCAATGCAAATTAGAGTGAACTTTGAAAAGGAATTATTTATTTTTAACGTGATTTCAAGGGACTTTAAACAGCAAATCTAAAACAGCATTCCATGAAGCATTTTGTGGTGCTTACAGACCACTTAGCTTCAAATGACTCAAACTCATTAGATGCCTTCCTGTTCAGTCTAAATACATCCTAAAGTACCCGTGGTGGCAGTTCTGCACACTGAAAACTGCCCTGAGAAGACAGGCTCTTCTCTGTCTGTAATTCTGATGGGAAATAGGAACTGGACTGAATTTAACTAAAGATTTCAAGATGTGCAATCCAGAATTTATTCCTGGAGACTACCTAGTATGTTCACAGAATGGGGTTTTCAGTGCTCCTTAGTTTGTACAACACTTTAAGTGGAGAATATTTGGACCTGTGAACTTGTGTCAAACTAGATTAAGAAATTTTATGCTTGATAGGGCTGGAATGAAAACATAGGACTGAAGGAGTATTTTGTTACCCTAGTGGTAGCTAGCCTTGCTGAAGTGTCCATCTCTCTCCATATGCTTGCTTCTCTGCATATTCATATTTCTCACTAGGTTCTTTACTTTAGCTCTGAGAGTCTACAACCTAAAATTGTGTCGTTACATTCCCTGGGGCTTTTATTCAGTTTAGGTTTTTGTTCTTTTCTAACCAGCCAGAAAGCAGTCAATTTAGTGACAGCTAGTCCGAAAAGTCACGGTTCTGCTTAAAGGAAATCTCCATTTTGTAAAGAGGAGGTCTTTAAATGAAACCTTGTCTTGTCTGTTCCTTTGGAAGTCCCTGACATGTATTTGAAATGCTGACTCGTTGAATCTCTTCTGTTTCTCTATGATTTTGAATGCTCAAGTGGAAATACAAACTTCCCCCAAGGTAAAGAAATTCTGTATCTGTCTGCTACTCCTTGTTATAGTGCTGAATTAGAGAGGAATGTCATCAGCTCCTCTCGATGTGGGCAATGAAGGATGCAGTACGTGGACATAAGGTGGAGCAGGAACCTTGTGTATCTTCCTCATATGCGTAGCTGAGCATTATCTCTTGCCTCAAGATAGAGTCCATATGAAGTAGCTGAATGAAATGCCAGGGGATACTTATGCAAAACAGTTGCTATTTTGATAGGCTTTCAACAGCCTTTTTTGCCTTTCTAATGCTGAATTTATTTCCTTTTCTTACTGATAGCCTCTTTGAGAGACAATATTAATCAAGCAAGCTAGTTGTTGTCATGGCATATCTGATTCAAATATCAAATACTGACATGTTGCAAGGCAGAGAAGAATGTGTATGGTGACCAGTTCAGCAACATTAGCTGAGTCTTGCCTGGCTGCCAACAGCTCTTGGCATCCAAAGAAAAATGTATTTATCTGTAACTTTAATGCTTAACTTCCTGGCTTGTCTTGAAGACATGGAATTGGGATCTCATCCTCATTTTTCTCAGACAAAGCTTCAACAGACAGAATATTAATTAAGGAAAGAAAGAGAGTCTTCAGTGCAAATTACTCTTTATATGTGTTGCGATATTAGGTCTAATGATGGGTCAGGACTTCATCATGCTGTACAGCTGTTCAAACGTGCATCTGAACCTTCTTTTACTTAGGCTGTGCTGGCTGCAAACTTGCACAACTGTTGTTACTGAGCACTCCCTTCTGTATCTTTTTTTCTTCCTTTTCTCTCCCCTGCACCACCTGCAAAATCATAAAAACTAGGATGTGAGAGACCTGTTTAGTCATATGGCCTACCCTTTTGCCAACTGGCAGGATAATTCCTTACAGCACATTTTCTAGTGCCTTGTACAGGCTATTTATAAATGTCCTCGGCATTAGGACTTTCACCCATTTCCTCTGGGAACAGTCATGCTCGCAGCACCGGGAAGAACTTGCTGATATTCAACTACGTGTTCTTGGTTTCATTAAATGAGGTCTAACCATGTAGTAAGTCTTCTGCTGGATCAGATCACCTCTCTTCTGACCACAGAGCAAACCTTTATCCACCAGGTGTTGGAAGCATCCACTGGAGAAGCTGATCCCTCTGAAAACCCTCTCATAGTGTGGCTCCAGTTAGCCCTGTAGCACTGCAGCCCCATATCCCAGTTTTCCAGATGTGTTGATGCTTTGCATCTCTTCCAGCTGTGGTCCATTTCTTCTCTTATTCTTGGACTCCAGTGGTCATCATCTCCTTTCTAAACTCCCTTGGTATGTCCCTGCGTCCGTGCCTTTTTTGGTACTTCCCCTTTTCTTTCTTCACTGCTCACCCTGGATCCATCTCTTCACCTGAACAGCCTTTTCTTCCAACCCTACTCTGTTTTCTTCCCAAAAACTTGTATCCTGTAAGCCATCTTGCCTGTTATTTCCAGTGCTTGAGTATCAATGTTTTCTTGTCCTAGAAAGAGCCTTCATCTACTCATTGAATTATTCTCAAAATTTCCAGAAATACAGGTTTCCAGCACTTACCTTTTTCTACTCTGGCAAGTTAGCTTGGTGTTTGTTTAGGTGGTGAGTTTGTTGTTGTTGTTTTTTGTGTTTGTTTGTTTTGAGCCATTTTGTTTTCTTATAGTTGTAAGGACGGGAGCATTATTTTTTAGAATCATCTCCATGATGCCAGAAAGAAGCTCACGTTTTTATGTCTCAGGTTTGCTTGCTGTCCAATGCTGCATTTCTACAGAATTTGCTTCAAGATGCTGCTTGAACAAATAATGGTATAAGAAAGCGAGCATACTAAGTCAGCATACTAATTCCACAGTATATAATGCCCCTCAGCCTTCAGCAGCCCTACTGTCACTTCTCCTGACAAAATTATATGCTTCCCCCAGCACAAGCATTAGATCAAAATGAGCGATCAAGTGTATCCTCAGGGACTGCTGTATTGATGCATTTTGACATAGCAAAGAGACTTTCTGCTCTGGTTCGGTTTGTTTTGGGTTTTAGATGACAACAGACAGCAGATGTATAGATGGCATAAGCCTGGGGCCAGTAGAGATTCAGGAACTGGAAGCGTTTATCTTGGCTAACAATATTAATAGGTGTTAAAATGCTGTTTCTTTAGTGCCTGAGAAGTTGCTATTATAAAAAACAAATTGGACGGATGTTATACTTGTATTAATAAATACCTATTAACTGTACTAATAACTGTGGTCATTTTAAGAACAAATAATAATTTGGAGCTTCCTGGATGTGAAAAGATAATCAGAACCTTCTAACATTCCTCTAAAAGTTAATTGGAAAAGGATAATCTCGTATTTTAAAAAATAAAAACTGTACTTAAACTATTGGAAAAAATTAATTTCTGTTAATAATTTTCTGCTAAACAGCTGCTCACATTTCCCCTGCCTTGTAAGCCAGAAATACGCTTAGCTCTGTGTGCAGCAAATTTGCTGTTATTTAAATGACAAGTTCAAAGATTAAGCAAACATAAATTGCTTAGTCAAAACAGAAGAATGGAACGTGAATAACTGCTCACAAGCATTGAATTCCCTGAGAGACATTTAACAAATATATATCCAAGAGATGTATTGCTGGATTGCTTCTTTGCCAGTGCCATTCTGAGATGTCTTGTCCAAAAAGAAATCTTTTATGTCTAGTTTTAAAGGCAGAAGGGTTTGAGTTTGACCTATGTTTGAAAGTGCTGCAGTAACATTGCTCAAAATGTGGGGATGCTGTTTATTTATACAAGGTGGAAAAACAAAGAGTCATTTTTATCTGTGTGCTTTAGAAATGTCAGTAAAACGGTTACTTTGCCACTGCCAGGAAAATATCTTAAGCTAACGCACTTTATTTTGATGGAAATGTCACTAGTTAAGAATGAAACCTCCTTGCAGAACTTTGGATACTGAATTAAGTATACAACTAAGAGGCACTTGAGAACACTGTTGGTTTTGAAATGCCTTGATTTCTATCTTGGGAACAGATTTCTATCTGTTTGAAGGAGCTAAGGAAAGGATTTTCTTCTTTCATATAAGACGCTGGTTTAAAGACTTGAATCTTACATTTACATTTGTGAATTATTTCACCTCTTCAAATGTGTTTCACTACACAAGTTGCTTTATGCTCAAATCTCACCTTTTGCTGTAAGGAAGCCACAGTTATTAATGTAATGATAGCCGATTGCCATTTTCTATCTTATCTCTGTGCTTCTGTGTTATGTTTGTTTTCTTTTTGGCATCATCCTGTTTGCCATGCTTTGCTGGTGTGCACACTGTATGACAATGTCTGGTCACATAACCAGGGCTCTGTAGAGGACTCTGGGCTCCAGGTTGTGCACAGGTGAACAGCAAATTAACCATGGAATTGCAAGCAGAGCAGAGGGCTTTCCAGCACAGAGCCATGACTCAGGAGCGCTGGGCTGTGTTGTCCCCTAAAGAGGTGGACAGATACCACAATACAAGCTCATAGGGGACGAGCTACATCCTGAGATAGCTTGTGCGCAGGCAGGTTCCAGAGTCCCTAATGAAATCATCCGGTCCCCTATGACTCAGAGTAATCCTCCTGCTTTCAATAATGTCTCTGTCAGACCGGTTCTGGCGGATCCTGTTGCAGGGGGTTGGTTATTCAAGATATTTCTGCGTCTCACTGCCCGCTCGGCCCTTCTGCACAGGGTCACTCTCACTGTAGCAGGGCTACAGAAACGTGGGATGCACTTCCCAGCGGGAGCCTTATCATGCCATGACTTTGTTTCTGCTGCCCATGGTCTGTCATGGAGAAGAGAGCTGGAATCAGAAAGACCTTTAAATAGCTGTGATTATTTATTTCAGGGCAAGTGAATCACAGCCCAAAGCTGCATGATCAGGACTTTTGGTGGATGAGGACCATTTGGATGGTTGTTTTTCACTGAGCTTTTTAAGTATTCGATGTTGCAGTTTTATGTTCCTTTAATACAATTTTTCCATGAATTGTATATACACATACGTGCACAATATGCGTGTGCATGACTAGACAAGCCTGATTATGAATTATGATCTTGAATCTTAGGAACTGAAAGCACAAGCAGAGTGCATTTGTAACTAAACTGATCCTTCATGGTTCCAGCAGAATATTTTCCTTTCTTTCTGTGCTTTCTTTGAGACCTTTTAATTCAGACATTTAATCTTCGGTGTTTTTCTGCCTCGTGGTTTAGTATTGAATTTTTGTGGCTTAATTTGATTATTCCGTTGTGTCCTACTTTTCCTTAAAGTTAAAAATGCATTGTTTCTTTTAACTTGTTTTTCTTATTCCTTTGTTTGTTTTCTGTTAGCTGTCACCAATTCCAAATAGTCATAAAGCCACTGTTAATGCAGTTCAAGATGGAATTTAGTGGAAATAACTGTCTGTGTTTTTGATGGAGTGTAGCCAGTTTGTGGCAGAAACATAACTTAAGAGAGGGGGGCCAAATGGAAAGTTACCTCTGTTGTGATGCATGTTGCTATGACATAGAAGCTAAACCTTCACTTCAGAGCATCGTGCATTCATCTCGTTTTTTAATTAAATGTCAGGATCTTAGTTCTGAAGATCAAAATGATTTCTCCTTTCAAGTTCCATTGGAGAGGAGACAGAGCATTTGTTTGTGTTTTCTCTCTTGGTGAGATAAGGTTCCCTTTTCATCTAAATGTTAAGACTTTTCATCCCTGACTTTGAAGACACAAATAAAAAGCAGCAGATGAAACCATTTAGATGTAAGGAGATTTTTGATCAGACAGTTGTTGAAATCACTGGGGGGGGGAGGAGCTAGCTACACTTCAGAATACTGCATATATGATCTACTCAGTTGTCTTTTTTTTTATTTTAAGATGGAAAAAGTTGAGTATTTCAAAGATGACATTTTCTTAGCAGCTAAAACTTTAAGTAAGGATAGTGTTAGAAACATCTCAGCCCATCAAGTCCACTTGCTGAAGTATAATCAGGTGTGTGAACTGTTCACATCAAGTCTCTGGATGGGAATGGGCAAGATCTGGCTTATGCTTGATGTGCTTCCCATAAGAGGAAGGGATTATCGCTGGCAAACCCAGAGGTCAAAGAGCGGGATTTTGCTATGGGAGAAGAAGAGGGGACAGTAACTCTGCCACTTCCCACTTTCCTTTCAACCTAAGCATCTGTTGCTATGGAAACACCGGCGCCTAATGCTGGAGCAACAGGGATAGTCCCCCGATGCAGCCCGAGGGGAGCTGCTGGACACCCGCTGCCCACTCCCCGCTGCCCACCTGAGCCCGTGCCCATTTTCTCCTGCGGGAGCGTTGATGAGGGGCCGCTGCTCTTCGCCCTGAGTGTGCGTGGACCGAGGCAAAAGGGACGGTGACGGGGCCGGGGGTGCTGCGGGCGGATCCCCGCCCAGTCCCGGTCGCAGCCGAAGCCAGCCCGGCTGCCCCCGGTGCCGGGACCGCTTGTTTATCTCGGGCCGCTCCTACCGGGAGCCACTTTGGGCAGATATCCACTGAGGGGCGCTGAAGCACGTTTTAATGCAGCAAAAAATAAATGAATTTATACAAAAATAGTAGGAGAGGAGATTTACCAGATTTTTTTTTTTTTTAAAAAGCGACAACAACAACGTCCAAAAACCCGCAATCCATCCCCCTTTCCCCATCACCGTGCAGAGGCGAGGGAAGGAGAAAGAGGGCACGAAGGGACAGGGACCGGTGGCAGAGACCTCTGGGCACGGCTTCGGGGCGGACCTGAGCAGGGCAGGGCACCGGGGCGGCTTCGCCCTCCTTTCCCCTTCCCCGTGAACTACTCCGTGCTCCCGGCTCCCTCCAGCTGCCGGTCCCGCCTCCCTCCTCCCCACCCTTTTCCCTCCCCACCTTTCCTTTTCCCTCACCGTCAGGTGTGTCTGTTGTCTGTTGCGTTTTTTCTTTTTTTCTTTTTTTTTTTTTTTTAAAGTTGTTTCCTCGGGAAAGGATAAAAAAAAAAAAAAAAAAAAAAAGAGGAAGACTAAAAAGGAGGTGCCGAAAAGGAGCAGACTGTAGAGGAGCCCTCCCTCCCCAGAAGAGCAACGTGCTTTGAATGAGGCTTCCCAGCCTCTTCCACTCCGTCTCACACACGCTGTCACTCTGCCTCTCGCTTTGCACACTGTTGGTATGCGACCTCGGAGGCGACTGCTCCGCCGCCTGAGCCCGGGGAGCCGCTGACAGCCAGCCGCTGAGCCAGCCCCCCCTCCCGTGGGTTTTTTTCCCTCCTTTTGCAAACACACACGCACACCCCCAAAGCATATTTAACGCTGATCCACTCAGGCGCCATTATCGGGGTTACGTCTTCTTGGAGTGTTTTGGTTCTTTTTTTTTTCTTTTTTCTTTTTTTTTTTCCTTTTCTTTCTTTTTCCTATCACTGGATGGTGCAGCGTTCCCGTGGCCTGTGGTGTTTCGGCTCGACTGCGTTTTGTTATTCGTTTCCTTCCTCTCCCCCCGGCGCTCCCCCTCTCCCCGCTCTCCCGGTTCCCCCGATCTCTCCGGGCGCCGAGGAGGAGCCCTCGCTCTCTCTGCCGCTGATGTGGGACTGAGCCTCCCCCGCGTGTAGCATGCTGTAGCCAAAAAGGAAGAGAGGAGGGGGAAAAGAAGAGAAAGAGGGAGAAGCGGCTCTCTTTCCCTCCCTCCCCCTCGCTTCCCGCGGATTGACTTCATGGCTTCGCTGTACCAACGCTTCAGCGGGAAGATCAACACCTCCCGCTCCTTCCCCGTCCCCCCCGAAGCCAGTCACCTCCTGGGCGCCCAGTGCAGCGAGGAGGACGGCTCTGCCGGCAAGACCCCGCGTCCGTTGCAACAGGAAGGCAGCCGGCCCCGCTTCCAGTACCAGCCGCGAAGTGACTGCGAGGAGGAGGATGTAAGCGCCGAGTCGCTCGCGGTCGGCTCTGTTCAGTTTCGGGTGACCCCATCGGATGTGTGTGTGTGTGTGTGTGTGTGTGTGTGTACCCCTTTAGGTTTGCTGAGGCGTCCTCTCTCCCAAGCGGGTCTTTGTGCTTCTCTTCTTTCCCCGAAACGCCGGGGACGGAACGGGACGGGGCCAGAGCAGAGCAGGGCTCGCCCTCCCCGTGCTGCCCCGGTTCCCTCTCTCCTTGCGCGGAACGGGGCTGGGGGCCACGAGGTCAGCGGGTTTGAAAACAGCAAGAGCAAGTTCCGGCCATCTTCCTGGCGAGCTGACACTTTCCTTCTTCCTCTTCACCC